>CM053026.1:645175853-645736064 GCA_028564925.1 Lithobates sylvaticus
ACTTTTGGTGAGATACTCCCAATAGGAAATCACATCTTAAGGGATACAGACCCTACAATTTTCCTCATCGGAGCCCTACAGGTGCAGTAGCTGATTATTATGAAACCACTCCCATTAGATTCACTTTCAATATGGACACAGACAAACGCACATGGATTTCTTCACAATAACAAAAGGTAGGAATCTGCAACAAAGTTTTTAAAAAAATTCTTGTAATGTGGATAGATCACCCAGAGGGGAATGTGTTGTGTGTTTTTTTTTTTTTAATCAACAAAAGTGAAGTTACTCTACACTTGATCCATTTTCAGATCCTTGATCTGTTTATAGATCCTGGTCTCAACTGTTCAATCTAGTTTTAGAGCATCAATCTATTTTTAAATTGTGGTCTCAAGTGGTTTGTGGTTATTTTGGTTTGTGGTTATTTTGGTTTGTGTTTTTTTGGTTTGTGGCCTAGCTGTACCAGGATTTATGCACGGGCAATAATCCTGGTGGGGTGAAACCATTTCCAGGATTTCCAGGCGCATAAGGGCTCAGGTTTCAAGCTTCCTTTTCAGTGCAGGAGACAGGCTGGCTGGTGCCTT
The DNA here is from genome assembly GCA_028564925.1 of Lithobates sylvaticus. Classification (NCBI taxonomy): domain Eukaryota; kingdom Metazoa; phylum Chordata; class Amphibia; order Anura; family Ranidae; genus Lithobates; species Lithobates sylvaticus. Next base: position 645,176,435 of record CM053026.1, read on the forward strand.
AATGGCAGTTCCTTCACGCAATTGCTATGGCTACAGTTGAAGGAGCTAATACTGCATATTGCTTTCTTTAACGCAGACTACAGCTCAGGTGGATACCGGCACCCTTGGCACCAACATAACACGGGTAAGCTGGACGTTGCTGTACACAATTACTTTTGCTTGTGTTGGTTCCTAGGTGTTCACAAGTCTGTGATCTGTAACCTGGGGTCCCTTGGTGTTGGACACTGATGGGCTCTCCCTATCTAGGGCTTCTTAGAGGGAGTTTGGGGGTCCTGACTGTATTCCTCACTTAAAGTTTAACAAAAGGAAACTACTTTTTTTTTTTTTTTTTTTTTAAGAAAGGGGCGAGGTGGATTGGAACACCTGTCAGATTTTATTGCTACCCCGTGTACCCGTAAGGAAGATTCATCCTCTCCATTTGACCTATTTACCATTAGAAGTGAAAGTACAGGTAATAGGGGGACAATCTTCCAATAGGGACACTAGTTCTGGTGACCAGGGGATCCCCAAGAGATTCTCTTAAATTGCAGGGATTTCCTCTCACTTCCTGTTTGGCTATGGGGCAGGAAGTAAAGGTAAATCTTCCCCATGGGACAAATATGTCAAAAATAAAGCAAAACATCATACACCTTATCTTAATAATCCAAGCATAAATGTATAAAATTATCCAGTGAACTAAAGTGCTATGTGCAAAAATGTATACAATAGCAAGAGATCTTGTAAATCAAAAATAACATAATTAAATAATAAAGTCCATTCCAAAAATAGTCAAATCTTGCAATGATGATTCAAATGTGTTCTCGTGTCCACACAGGTGCTCCCGCCTTATGTATGTATATATATGACCTCAGAATTAAGTTCAGTTAATAAACGCATATGAACCACCCCTGGGTTCAGTGTTAGTGATGGGATCCTGGGCTGCTCAGTATCGGCGTCTCCACATCCATATAAAACATATAAAGGACTTGTGACAGTGTGATACCATTTTTTATTTTATATTTATTAATAAACAATAGCCCCTCTCCAGGGTACTCACATTTGCCAGGTGCTTCAGTGCACCACTCTACAAAAAGCCGACATGCTGAAATAGTGTGTCCCTCTGTCTCGAGACAGACCAGCTGTCTCCTGCACAGTCCTGTCTCCTCCCCAATGCGTGTCGATACAGGAATATGACGCATCTTCCTCAGGGGGACTTAAAGTATAACTAAAGGCAACTTTTTTTAGTTTTGGATAGAGTGGAGAGGAATTACAAAACCTGTTTTATTGCTGTCTATTCCCCCGTTAGGGAGATTCACCCTCTCTGTTTTTCTTGTTTACCATTATCTTTGAAAGTAAAAGAAAATCCCAAATTTTGGGTTGTCTCCAGAAAAGTAATAGAGGGGAAATCTTCCAATGGGAACACTAGTTCTGGTGACTTGGGGATCCCCAAAGAATTTCCTTTAATTTGCAGGGATTTACTCTCACATGCTGTTTGGCTATGGGACAGAAAGTTAAGGAAAGTCTCCGCAATGGGACACAGTTGGTGAAAAAAAATCCGACGGGGTATAACCTTCCCTTACTCTATCCAAAATGAAAAATAAAAGTTTTGCCTATAGTTCTACTTTAAGCTGGTCATGCAACATACAATTTTCTTAAATTTTCTTATTCAATTTTCTTTAGAATTACCTGTAACTATTGCAAGGGCCTGCCTGATTGCATACAAATTGAAAGCAATTAGGCTTGACCTCATTATATGGTTTTGGTAAATCTAAAGGAAAGTGGTAAAAGAAAATTGTATAATGTTTGGCCAGCCTTAATTCTCTGACTAAAGTTCTGTAGTATTTCCAGTCTACGCCAGGATCACAGATCAGATTATTTAACCCCTTGACGCTGACGTAACACAAAATTGCAGCCCCACTGCACTGGGCTTTCTTCCATGGGGCCGCATGTTTGCGTATCTCCTTTTGTGCCGGAAGTGGAGAGCCCCGGGCCCTGTACTATTATTCGGGACCTGGAACTCCCGATTCTGGGTTACCTGATCACTGTGGTAGCCTTTGAATGACTACCTCAGTGATCAGTCACTGTGCAGCCTGCCACTGTGTTTCTCTCTCTTTGCATGGTGAGAAAAAATATATTCTCCTGGCAGAGAGAAAAAAAAGTGTTGTGCAAAATTTTGGGACAGTTTTTTTTCCTTTTGATCATAAAAAAAATCAGGAGATATCCATAACCATTTACCACAAAATGAAAGCCCAATTTTGTCCTGAAAAAAACAAGGTATAATCCACCTGGATGCACAAAATAGTTATGATATGTACAATTTTACTAACACTTGTCAAAGTTGCAAAATTGTGCTTAGGTGTTAACATTTTGTTTTACCCTTAGGCGTAAAGGGGTTAATCCCAATTCTTCTATTAGCTGCGTGTTGCTGCCTCACTAGTACACTATATTACCAAAAGTATTGGGACGTCTGCCTTTACATGCTCATGAACTTTAATGGCGTTTTAGTGCGTAGAGTTCTATATTGAGTTGGCCCACCCTTTGCAGCTGTAACAGTTTTAACTCTTCTGAGAAGGCTGTCCACAAGGTTTAGGAGTGTCTATGGGAATGTTTGGCCATTCTTCCAGAAGCGCATTTGTGAGGTCAGGCACTGATGTGGACGAGAAGGCCTGGCACGCAGTCTCCGCTCTAATTTTATCCCAAAGGTGTTCTATCAGGTTGAGGTCAGGATTCTGTGCAGGCCAGTCAAGTTCCTCCACCCCAAGCTCGCTCATCCATGTTTTTATGGACCCTGCTTTGTGCACTGGTCCAAATAATTTGGTGGAGGGGGGGATTATGGTGGGGGTTTTCAGGGGTTGGGTTTGGCCCCTTCGTTCCAGTGAAGGGAACTCTTAAGCCCCTTTCACACTTGGGCGGTGGGTGCGTCGGCGGTAAAGCAGCGTTTTACTTTCAATTTTGTGGCGCTATTCGGCCGCTAGCGGGGCGCTTTTTAGATTGTGAGCCAGGCCTTCTCGTCCACATCAGTGCCTGGCCTCACAAACGCGCTTCTGGAAGAATGGTCAAACATTCCCATACAATGCATGTATGTTCTGTTGTTGCTAGTCTCTTTCAGCTTGCACTCAGGTCTTCATACAATTTTCTTCAATTATATGCTTTTTGCATGTTCTGCAAATCGGAACTAAATAGTTGGCACATAAAAATTTCCTTGTTACGTTGGTCACACAAGCTTAGTGCCATCCATATGTCCTTAGTTGAGAGCTTAGAGTCCCACTAGGGTTTGATTCTTTTGGATTTTTTTGGAATCGATCCTGTGTAACTTTGAACTCTTATTTTCTGATATTGCTTAGACTTTTCCCTGCTGCTAGTTAGGTCTGCTGCCTTTTGTTTTCTTGTTTTGCTTGTTTATCTTTGTTAAGAATTTAATATAACAGGGTCCACCATATCTGTGATATTTATGGTCAGCCCTGTGGGAGATGAGGTCTCTGGGCTTTTTTATTGTCCCACCCTGGTCTGGTAAGTTCTTGCCAAATCATCCCATGGGCTGTCCTGGAAGACAATTTGGGAAAACCAGAGGTCTTCCAGGACAGCTGTATTCCCGCCTTTGTTTTGTTCTTTTTCTATTTGTATATGTTTTGTTCAGGTTTTGTCCTTTTTGGTTCTTGTGTTAAACTGAAGAAAAGTACTTTTTGTGATGCGTTTCCTGTCTCTGTTGAAGGAGGTACCTGGAAGACTCATGGAAATAGAGTCACCGGTAACTCTAATTCTGTATTTTATTTTTTTTATGGGTATGACTTGGAGTAAATAAAAAAAATAAAAACATTTCCTTCTGAGTGATCTATGTACATTAGAGGGATTGTGATAAACTTTAGTTCAGATGCCTACCTTTTGTAATTCTGAAAAAATAGCTGTTTGTGTCCTAAGTGCAAAGTGAATGTGAATAGGAGTGACCTATAATTATCGATCAGCTGCTGCACGTGCAGGATTCTAATGAGTTAAGTGGCAGGGTCTGAATCCCTTTAGACATTTTCCCTTTGGGCGTATCTCACCAAAAATATAAAAAATGAAAATTTTTGTGCTTGGATTTCAATCTAAATGTCAACACTGTGAGAAGGTTGTGTGCAACTCTTGTCTTGATTGTGAGTTTTTCTCTGCAGGGAAGATATGTATGCACAAGACTCCATAGAGCTGCTCACTTCATCCGGGATCCAGTTTAAAAAGCATGAGGATGAGGGCATTGAAACTCACTATTTTGCAGAGTTGTTCATGACCTCTGGAGTGGTGCTTTGTGAAGGAGTAAAATGGCTTTCTTTCCACAGGTATGTGACGGGTGTGTTCAACCAAAATCTTTTCTTACACGTTTCTCTTTATTCAGGCTGTTATTGGCAATGCACAGGGTTTGAGGATTTAGGTTATACGCAGATATTTTCAATGTACATTTTACAGTTTAGTAAGCTACCACCATTTACTAAAAGTACAGGCTGCTGGGTCCATATGGTGGTACGTAATGATTTGAAATAAAGAGATGTATTTAGCTCTCCTGACATCTGACAAGAATTCTTCCAATGTATGTTTGATAAAGAAGCTATCTAAGAACTGTTTCCCTGTACAGTGAGGGGAAAAAAGTATTTAATCCCCTGTTGATTTTGTACGTTTGCCCACTGACAAAGAAATGATCAGTCTATAATTTTAATGGTAGGTTTATTTTAACGGTGAAAGACCAGAATAAAAACAAAAATATCCAGAAAAAAACATTTAAAGAAGTTATAAATTGATTTGCATTTTAATGAGTGAAATAAGTATTTGACCCCTATCAATCAGCAAAATTTCTGGCTCCCAGGTGTCTTCTATACAGGTAACGAGCTGGGATTAGGAGCACTCTTCTAAGGGGAGTGCTCCTAATCTCAGCTTGTTACCTGTACAAAAGACACCTGTCCACAGAAGCAAACAATCAATCAGATTCCAATCTCTCCACCATGTCCAAGACCAAAGAGCTGTCCAAGGATGTCAGGGACAAGATTGTAGACCTACACAAGGCTGGAATGAGCTACAAGACCATCGCCAAGCAGATTGGTGAGAGGGTGACAACAGTTGGTGCGATTGTTCGCAAATGGAAGAAACACAAAATAACTCAGTTCCCCTCGATCTGGAGCTCCATGCTAGGTCTCGCCTTGTGGAGTTTCAATGATCAGTGAGGAATCGGCCCCGAACTACACGGGAGAATCTTGTCAAGGATCTCAAGGCAGCTGGGACCATAGTCACCAAGAAAACAATTGGTAACACACTATGTCATAAAGGACTCAAATCCTGCAGCGCCGGCGAGGTCTCCCTGCTTAAGAAAGCACATGTACAGGTCCATCTGAAGTCTGCTAATGAACATATGAATGATTTAGAGGAGAACTGGGTGAAAGTGTTGTGGTCAGATGAGACCAAAATCGAGCTCTTTGGCATCAACTCAACTCGCCGTGTTTGGAGGAGGAGGAATGCTGCCTATGACCTGAAGAACACCATCCCCACCGTCAAACATGGAGCTGGAAACATTTTGCTTTGGGGGTGTTTTTCTGCAAAGGGGACAGGACAACTTCATCGCATCAAAGGGACGATGGACGGAGCCATGTACCGCTAAATCTTGGGAGAGAACCTCCTTCCCTCAGCCAGGGCATTGAACATGGGTCGTGGATGGGTATTCCAGCATGACAATGACCCAAAACACATGGCCAAGGCAGCAAAGGAGTGGCTCAAGAAGAAGCACATTAAGGTACTGTAGTGGCCTAGCCAGTCTCCAGACCTTAACCCTTTCACACCTAAGCCTATTTTTGACATTTGGTGATTACAAGTTCAAATCCATATTTTTTGCTAGAAAATTACTTAGAACCCCCAAACATTATATTTTTTTAGCAGAGAATCTAGAGACTAAAATGCGGATTGTTGCAATATTTTATGTCACACGGTATTTGTGCAGCAGTGTTTTAAACGCAACTTTTTGGTAAACTTTCATGAATTAAAAAAAAAAAAAAACGAAACTGTAAAGTTAGCCCAATTTTTTTGTATAATATGAAAGATGATGTTACGCCGAGTAAATGGATACCAAACCTGTTACGCTTTATAATTGCATGCACTCGTGGAATGGCGACAAACTACGGTACCTAAAAATCTCCATAGGCGACGCTTTCATTTTTTTTTTTACAGTTACCAAGTTAGAGTTACAGAGGAGGTCTAGTGTTAGAATTATTTCTCTCACTCCGACGATCGCGGCGATACCTTTACATGTGTGATTTGAACACCGTTTACATATGCGGGTGCGACTTCCGTATGCGTTTTGTTTGCTGCGCGGGGACAGGGACGCTTTAAAAAAAAAATGTATGTATTTTTTTCTTCTTTATTTTATTTGTTTTTATATTATTAAGTTGTGTTTTTTAATAAAATAAAAAATGGGATCACTTTTATTGCTGTCACAAGGAATGTAAACATCCCTTGTGACAGTAATAGGTGGTGACAGGTACTCTTTTTATGGAGGGATCAGGGGTCTAAAAGACCTCCAATCCCTTCTTTGCACTTCAAAGTATTAGAATCGCCGAAAAACGCCGATTCTGAATACTGGATATTTTTTTAAATCCGGCGCCATTGGCAGCCGAGTAAACAGGAAGTGACGTGACGTTGCTTCCGTGTTTACATTCAGGAGACTGGAAAAAAGCAGTTTCCGGCTTCGTGCCAGTCTGTCTCTAGCCGCCGGAAGTGGTGGATCGAGGATCTGGTCTCCCAGTGGGACGGGAGGCCCGGTCAGAGCGGCGGCGGGAGGGGGGGATGTCCCCTCCTGCTCCTCCGGGATAACAATCTAGCAGCTTTTAGCCGTATCGGTTGTTATCCCTGGATAGCCGATCGCACCGCTCTAAAAAAAAAAAACGGTACCAGGATGATGCCTGCAGCTGCGGGCATCATCCCGGTATAACCCCCGAAAGCCGAGGCTGCATATCTGCGTACGCTCGGCGGTAAGGATGAGCTCTGGCGTGTTCGCATAGGGAACGTGCAGAGCCTGCCAGGAAGTTGGCACTGCAGAGCGCTAATCACAGGCAGTGAGACATTTTCCCGATGCGCCGTTGCAGAGTTTGGGAAATGTTTCACTGCCTTTGATTGGCGCAGCGCAGGTCCAACATCCTGGCGGGCTCCGCACGTGCCCTATGCGAACACGCCGGAGCTCATCCTTACGCAGCGGGAAGTGGTTAAAGTGTTTGTAAAGGCTCTTTGTTATTTTAAAATAATAAAAAAAAAAACATATCCTACTTCTCTCCACTGTGCAGCTAGTTTTGCACAGAGAGGCCCGTTTCTCGACTTCTGGGGTCCCTCGGCGGCTCTCGCGGTTCCTCCCCACATCAGATCTCCCCTAGGAGAAGCGCTCTCCCGGGGGGTTACCTTGCGGGTGCACTCCCGAGTCCAGCATTCTCCGTCCATAGACACGAATGTCTGACTCGGCCCCACTCCCCTGGCATCCGCGTCATTGGATTTGATTGACAGCAGCGGGAGCCAATGGCTGTGCTGCTATCAATCTATCCAATCAAGAGCCGGGACCCCATGCAGAAAGGGACAGCGCATCTCTGCCGAGGGAAATATGGGGCTCAGGTAAGTAAAATGGGGGGGGGGGGCTGGGGAGCCGGTGAATGCCAGAAGTTTACAACTCCTTTAATCCCATAGAAAATATGTGAAGAAGAGAGCTGAAGGTTCGAGTTACCAAACGTCGGCCTCGAAATCTTGATGACTTGGAGAGGATCTGCAAAGAGGAGTGGGACAAAATCCCTCCTGAGATGTGTGCAAACCTGGTGACCAACTATAAGAAACGTCTGACCTCTGTGATTGCCAACAAGGGTTTTGCCACCAAGTACTAAGTCATGTTTTGCAAAGGGGTCAAATACTTATTTCACTCATTAAAATGCAAATCAATTTAGAACTTTTTTGAAATGCGATTTTCTGGATATTTTTTGTCATTCTGTCTCTCACTGTTAAAATAAACCAACCATTAAAATTATAGACTGATCATTTCTTTGTCAGTGGGCAAATGTACGAAATCATCAGGGGATCAAACCCTTTTTTCCCTCGCTGTATGCCGGTCAGTCATGACCTTTAGTCCTTTTTCAGAACAACAGAAGATGTCCCTATAGCTTTGTCCATGATAATAAAATAATATGGCACTAACATCTTTTAGGCTGCCAAAAACTGGACTGCTTATTTGCATTACTGTTGCAATGAACTATACAAATATATTGGTTATATTTAGTGGGTTAGCCAGCTTCTCCTTTTTAAAAGTATATATTTTTATATTTTAAGACAAACCTGTTTTAATGTCCACTTCCCCAGCAGCATACTTTTTTCCTTTATCCCCACACATCTCTTTCATTTCACATCTCATTCAGTCACAGGGAGCAAAGAAAATAGCCAGTACCTGCAGGTATGAAGGAGAAAGTGAATTTGATCCATGTGACAACAGTGTTGCTTGGAGATTGGTCTAGCGCTGTCATATGGGAGCTGGCAGAGTTCTAAGCCATGGGTGAACTTCAGCAGTTGCAACTTGGTAATTGCACAGGACAAAGGAAAGGTGAGAGCGAGCAGCTGGGGAGGGGTATTAAAATGAACCTGTTACTCTGCCCTGCCCTAGTTCACACCAATGCGATTTGACAGTTCAAAATAGCACCCCATTTTCGGAAATGGAACCATTCAAATCGTTGCAATTCATGTCACAGGGACTTTGAAAAGGGTCCCTGCACTACATTTCTGTGCTTTCATTGCAAATTGCATTGACTTTTGTGTAAAATTAAGTCACAAGCTGCAATGAAATCAGAGATCCAAATTGCACTGATCAGCAGCTTTGAAATCGCGCTGAGGTAGCACGATTTCAAAGCTGCACTGGTGTGAACCAGGGCTAAGGATCACTGTAACTTACAGGGTAAAATTTAAGGGCCTACTATAGCTAAAAATATGCTGGTAACAATATGTGGTAAATACCTTTTTTAAAGTGAGAGTTGCAATATGGGACAGACCATATAACACAGTTTTTGGTTTAACCCCTTTTTATTTTTATTTTATTTATTTTTTTTAAATGGCAAAAAAATATTTGCTGTAAATGTCTAAAAAGTATTGGTAAGGCTGGATTCACACCTAATGCATTTTTAGTTATTTTTTTGCATTTTGCAGATTTGCACTACAGAAAGTGTTCCATAGGAAACCATGTTAAATGGACTGTAGTGCAAATCTGCAAAATGCAAAAAGCACTAAAAATGCATAGGTGTGAATCCAGCCTTAGAATGAAGCTTTCATTTGTTTGTTGCCTATAACCACATGGCTATCTAAGACTACCCTGACCACAGGGTGACAAGGCTACAGTGATTTCACTTTAGAGTGAAAAATGTTGTCACCCTATGAAAGGAATTTGGAAAATGATGGCTTTACTGGCAGGACCAAACAGTAAATCTGACTGTTACGGAGGTATCAAGAAATAAAAAACGCTCAGTTAATTCTAGTGACAAAATGCGTCATAATGTCATTTTCGCTATTGCTGTAATTTAGGCTATGGTCCTCCATGCTCCTGTTACTTTTCGTGGGATCTGGTGGGCTGGGGTCAGTCTAGATTTGGAGTTTACTACCCAGTGTATAGATGCCATTTTTTGGCACACAGTTTAGTCTCCCCGGGGGGGTGGGTGGTGGTTCCAACCCTCTATACTGCATTGTGAAAGACTTTCACTTGAATTACACTAAGCCCAGCATGTTCAGTAAAAGAAGGCAAACAGGTCCCTTAGAAAAATTTTGCTTCCCTAACTGTTGGCCTATTACAGTTAGCTAGGTGAAAATTCCCAACAGCTGTAAGTATTGCTAGAATAAAGAAAACAAATCCATTTAATTTCTATTGGTTATCCCAAAAGCCCAATCATTTCCAGTCCAGCTGATTTAATGTTATAGTTGCCCATAAAGTTTTATCCCCTATACTTTGTCCCTCCTCATATCACTATTTGACCCTTTGGGGCATCCTTTTTTTTTTTTCTGAAATATCCTGTTAAATTGGTTTTAAAGCCTATACTTACCTGAACCCTCATTCGACCAAGCGCTGTCCATGTCTGCAGCTCTTCTCTCCCCTCACTTACGCTTTCACTGGCTTTGCTGGGGCACCGGGAACCATCTGCTCCCAGTGACGAAGGTGGGCAGGGCCGAGTCTAACTGTCTTTGTCCATGGATGCAGCAGCAGGGCTCGGGAGCAAGCACGCACGAGTGGCCCCATGAGAAGTGACTTCCCATGGGGGTACTGGGCAAGGAGGAGGAGCCAGGAGCGCTGGTGGGGGACCCAAGAAGAACATTTTCGAGTACGCTCTGTGCAATTTTATTGCACAGCGCAGGTAAGTATAAAGATATATTATTTAAAAAAATTGAATTAATAAATTCCTCTACAATCCGTTTAGGTACATGCCTGCACCTTTTAGAGCAAAGTAAGGAAATCAGCCTATTATTCCAGACCTGGTGGTTTAATACCGGTCTCATGCATATTTAAGACTTCATATATCCTCAAAGGGAATATACTTGACGTAACATCTCCAGTTTTAAAGTTCAAAATAACTGCACATTTTTTTGCTGATTTAAAACAATGTGTTTTTTTTTTTTTGTGCGCCTGTAAAGCATTGTACCTGCAATCAGAAGATCATGGGTGGAATGTCAGGCTCTTGCAGACTGTCAATGTAGCTGTCTGTCCATACCTCCAATACAGGCACACAGTTACTTAGGTTCAAGAAGATTTAATGAACTACGAGGATGCTCACCAGTTCCCTATTGGTACTTGCAGTCTATTTAGCCACAGAACTCCATGAATGAATGACGCAGCCGTGTGGGCGGAGCCCCTCATGGCTGCACTCCTTTTCAATTATTTAAATCCCTTACAGAAATTATCTGGCTTCTCCATATTTATCACATAATTTCAAATTCACTAATATTAACATAAGCGCTGTATATCCTTCATTTACAAATCTCTCCTAGTATCCCCCACATCTAAGCTATGGTACAGTAGACAATGGGTCATTGATGTATCATTGGATTTGGTGGAATGGCCAAAGGTTTCTTATCTGAAATCTCAAAAAAAACAGTATTATCAGAGGCTAGCTTTAACACCCAACATACGTGGTCCGCTGCAGACGAGCATCTTTCAGTTCAAGAGGCTTCTGTCCTTTGTGTTAGAAGGATGTTGACAGATGGAAACCAAGTATGTATGGTGGATCTTACCGAAATGCTATAGGTTTTGGATACAGAAAACTATCCTTGAAAATTTGGGGACTCAATGAAAATATAACTAAAGGCAAAACGTGTTCTTTAGTTTTGGATTGAGTGGAGAGGGATTAGAAGACTTGTCAGATTTTATTGCTGTCTGTGCCCTGTTGGGGAGATTCACCCTCACTATTTGTCCTGTTTTACCATCATCATTGAAACTAAAAGAAAATACCAAATTTTGGGTTGTCCCCAGAAAAGTAGTATAGGGGAAATTACCAATGGGGACACTAGTTCTAGTGACCTGGGGGTCCCTAATGGATTCCCTTAATTTGCAGGGATTTCCTCTCACTTCCTGTTTGGTTATGGGACAGGAAGTAAAGAGAAATCTCCACAATAGGACACAGATGACAAAAAAAAAAAAATCTGACTGGTTACAAACCTCCCTTGCTTTATCCAAAATGGGGGGGGGGGAAAAAAAAGTTTTGCCTATAGTTCTACTTTAAATCTTCTGATGACATCTACTTTTAATCATCCTAATCACATTTACTTTATGGCAGCTAAAATATTCATAGTAAGAATGTGGAAATTGTCCAGAGGTAGTCCAAGCTTACCTGGATAATGGTAAATAAAAGATTTCTCACCCCAATATTTGGACTTCATTGTCAGCCTGATATTTTCCCTGGGGAGTCCCTCGTGTCCCATTCTGTTTTCCATACTTTTTTTATTTTCTTTCTCCTTTTTTTTTTTTTTTTTTCACCTTCCCTTCAGGAAGTAAAAAAAAAAGCATTTATGTGCCATTGCTGTAGAATTATATTTTGCATTAAATGGAAAATCAGGATACACTGTTCTTAGTGGAGCTATGTGTTGTTCTTAAAGTGTAAAATGTAAGCATGGCAAAATCTGAAAAAACATATCCAGCACACCGCAAATTTTCTCATGTTTTAAAACGGTGCAAGTATTAAAAAATAGATGATCGAAAAGGCAATCGGCTTCTAACTTTCTGTATTTGGCTGGCGATTCTGCATCAAAATGTCAGAACATGGGGAGAAGCAGTGGGAAGTTATATGGGTGGAGTTGAAAATCCCTCCTCAATTCAGGCCCAACATTCTCAGCCTACATAAACCAATTTAATGTTATTTTCTAGATTAGGGATCTGGCCAACATTCCCACCTCTCAAGGGAAGAAGCAGAGACATTGGGGGGTAATTTACGAAAGGCAAATCCACTTTGCACTGCAACTGCACTTGGAAGTGCAGTCGCTCTAAATCTGAGGAGTAGATTTGAAATGAGTGGAAGCTCTGCTGATTTTATCATCCAATTATGTGCAAGCTAAATTGCTATTTTTTGTTTTCCTTACATGCCCCCCCCTCGGATCTACAGCGACTTTACTTCTAAGTGCACTTGCAGTGCAAAGTGGATTTGCCTTTAGTAAATAACCCCCATTGATTGCACATGCACTACTTCTTATCATTGTGCAGATAGAAGAATCAGAAGTGGTGTGACTGAGGATGTACAGATGTTTCTGAAAGAGACATCTGTCTGTCTATGGTCTTCATTTGTCCCCAGTTCTTCAAATAATCCTATTTTATTCCCTAATTTATGACAAAACTGTTTTGCCTTGGCAATGACCTTCTTTCTTGGGCCTGTTTAATGCCTTTGGGAAAGATGTGACTTTCAGCTGTGTGACAGCAGTATAGAACATTGGATTCATGTCTCATGTGATTCTTTGATAATCTGTTCATGACTTTGCAGCCTCAGCAGTGAGAAAGTTAATAAACGGAGTAGCTGTGCCATGGCTAAGAACAGGAAACGGATAAAGAGAATTTAGACAGTAATCTTGTAATCCTTATGAAGAACAAGCAGCTTCTCTTTTACAAAGGTGTTCTTATGACCACTGTACAGACTTTCTATGAAGTCTCAATATTTGCTGATAATTTTAGCATTCACTGATTTGTGCTGCCTGCTCCAGTGAGGTTGGTTACAAGCATCTTTCTTTCCAGCTACTTTTTTATTTGAGTGTTAATGGATTTGATTTGTATCGCCCTGTACTAATCTGGATCATCAGACAAATTATAAAATCAAAAGTCTATAATCCTTCTGATTACACGTGTACACTAATACCATGTGACTTTGGACTACACAGTGCATGCCGTGCAGGTAATGAGTTGGTGAATAAGCACTGTATGGAGGAATTTATTGGGCACAGGACATAAAACTAGTTTATTCTCATGTTTTAGGTTGCACTCCTTTTTCCATTTGTACCAGGCTATACGTATCTGCTCCATTGAAACAAAGCCTGTTATTTACAGAGTTCTATGGCTCAAGCTGTAATTTGCGATTAAGTTACTCCTCCTATGCCCCCCAAACCCTTCCCTACCCTCAGTGTCATAGCCAAACAGTGAGGCTCTTCATCCTGCTATTGCTTGAAAGGTGTTGCAGACTAACTTTAAAAGATGCAAAAATTCCCATGCAAAAATACATTCTTGTAAAGATATCCATGATTTCAGATTTAATGAGCAGGTGATGTTGAAATCTGTAATGCCTGACTCCTGTCCTGAGAATCCTCTGGACTTGCAGTGAAGGGCCTTCCTATTTTATTAGAAAATCCCTTTCTAGTGTTAAAACCAATTGTATGATTTGACTTGCAGCCTCCAGGCACATTTTTATCTTTCTTTAATATAAAACAGGGAATAGCAATGAAAGATCATTTTTTTAAAGTGGCTAATGGAACATTGCACATGGTACTTTTTTTTCTTTAACTGCTTCAATACCGGACACTTTAACCCCCTTCCTGCCCAGGCCATTTTTCAGCTTTCAGTGCTGTCAAACTTTGAATTGCAGGGTCATGCAATGCTGTACCCAAATTTTAAATTTTTATAGTTTTTTTTTTTTTTCACAAATATTTCCAAAACAAAGCCAAAGTTCAGTAACCGGAAGGGATAGTCAGCCAAGCCAGAAGTCAGGGATCAATGTAGTGGAACAGCAAGCAGGATCTGGAGCCAGAAGGGATGTCAGCAAAGCAAGTCTTTAACCAGGAACGCAGGAGAATGTCTCTGTGATGTTGACCAAGGTGAAGGCAGAGATCCACTGGGCTGAACAGTTTAAGTAGGCAGGACTGACGAGCAGGATATCATCAATAGCTGAGTAACTGTGGACAGAGATGGGAGCTGGCAATTAGCCAACAGCTGAGTGGCCAGCTCTGAGAAGGAAGGGCTGAGCCCGTCCCTGACACACATATTGTATAAACAGTACAGTGTTTCTGAAATATATCACAAATATATGATATGCACAGTGAATCTTTTCTGTTTTAGAACTGCTGATGTAATCTTTCATATTTTCTGTAATTTTTATTACAGTGGCTATGATTTTGGCTATCTAATAAAGATACTGACTAATTCAAACTTGCCTGAGGTTGAGCTGGACTTCTTTGAAATTCTACGGCTATTTTTTCCAGTGATATATGATGTCAAATATCTCATGAAAAGCTGCAAAAACTTAAAGGTACGTAGTATACTCAAGTGGAACCCATGAGAGATTAATCAGTTATTTTACAGGCATTTAAATTAAATTAATCTCAGTTGAAATACTACTTGGAAGTATTAGAAAATGCCAGCTGTACCTGAAACTGGTTGTTGTATGTCTGAGAAGGGAAAGAAACTAAAGCTACTGCAATAGAAACCTCCCCAATACTTGTATGCCCCTATGGACCAGAGCAATTTTTCATTGACTTATTGATTCATCAAGAACTTTTTCATTACTTAAAGTGGTTGTAACCCTAAAAAAAAATTGCTCCTGTTCCTTTTTAAAAGTATGATCAGCAGCATAGTGCTGTTTTAGTGTAATTTGTCCCCCCCCCCCCCTTTTTTTTTTATATAGCTAAAAAAAACTGGTAATCCTACCTGTTCCTGTGTGTGCTGACCACAGTAATCATGGCTGCTGATCCATGATACAGTGGTCCAGTGACGCGCCTCCGTCAACCCGCAGTCTGCAGAGCCAATCTCCTCCCCGCCCCTTTCCTCCTGCTTTTATTCTGAAGTATTACATGACACAATTACTTGTATCCTCTCAGTTTTAGCAAAATATTCAGTGCAGTATGTCAGTTTTTTTTTTTTTTTTTTAAATGATCCTAAATACCTTTTTGCACACCACCTCTGTGTGGTCACATGATCTCCCTCTGCTGGCTGCCTGTCATTATTGAGGAATCTCAGCCACTCCCGTTCTTAGATTGAGGAAGCAGAGCAGAGGGATATCGTGTGACTGCACAGGAGCTTTGCAAAAAAGGTATTTTAGGATTATAATATAAAACACACACACTGCACTTTATATCTTGCAAAAACAGAGATGATATAAGTAATTGCGTTATGTGATTTTGCAACCTCTTTAACAGCAGATCTCAAAAAGGATTTTATTTTTACAATCTACTATATATACAAAAAAAATCAACTTTTTTTTATCTTTTTTGTTCAGTGCTTACTTAAATCAAATGTATAAATTCTATCCTAACGTTTGTCCTGTCCATACTAAAATGGTCATGATTACAAATAAAGGTTTATTTTTTTAAATTGTGCTCTTTTAATGCAACACTAAAAACATTAAAGCACTAAACGAGAAAAAACTAATTAAGAAAGTTTTAAATATTAATGGTTATAAAAAAAAAAAAAAAAAAAATAATCAGCAGGAAAATGACATTTAAAGCGGAGTTCCATCAAAAGTGGAAGCTCCGCTTATCTGTCTTCCAAAAGTAGAAGCTCTGGTTATCTGTCCTACAGTGCCACATTTGGCACCTTTTGAGGGAGAGGGGGGGGGGGCGGGTACCTGTTTTTGACAGGTACCCATCCCAACTCCTGTCGGACCTCGCCACGTCGAGGTCCATCAGAAGTTCGGCCCACCGACAGGCCTTTCAGAAAGTACAGCGTGTTTCTTGCATGCGCAGTAGGGAATTGGCTGTGACTTGGCTCCACTGCCGGTTTCCCTTACAGGCTATGGCAGCGGCAGCACCCGCGAGCCGTTGGAAACATTGGCTATTAAAAGTCAGCTACAGTATGTGTAGTTGCTGACTTTAATTTTTCCGTGGGGGGGGGGGCTGGAGCGCCACTTTAATGGGAGGAGTTACTGCAATTATAGCTGTTTAAGGTAAATTACAATTTTAATATGGGGGTTCGAGTGATACTAAATTCTTGTGTTTTTTTTTTTTTTTTTTTTTTAATAAACATACTTCCTGCTCTGTGCAATGGTTTTGCACTGAGCAGCCCAGATCCTCCTCTTCTCAGGCCCCTCATCGGGGCTCCTGACCCCTTCTTTCTGCCGAGGGCCCTCACAGCAAGCAGTTTGCTATGAGGACAACCAAGCCGAGCTGCTGCTCTGTGTCCATTCAGACATGGAACCCCGGCTTGCCCCCCCCCCCCTCTCTTAATTGGCTCACCCTCTGTGATTGACAGTAGCAAGAGCCAATTGCTTCTGCTGCTGTCTCAGCCAGTGAGGAGGGAGAGTTCCTGGAGAGCTGAGGCTCTTGTGCACAGTGCTGTAGAAAGATCGGCTCAGGTAAGTATTAGGGGGATGCTGCTGCACAGAGAAGGTTTTTACCTTCATGGATAGAATCCATGAAGATAAAAAAACCTTGAACCTTTAGAACCACTTTAAGCATCTGAAAAAATTGGATGTTGGATGCTGGGTCAATGATTTTGATTGACTGACAGCAGCGGGAGCCAATGGCGCCCGCTGCGTGTCTCAGCCAATCAGAAGGGAGAGTCCCGGATATGCAAGTCTCTTGTGCAACATTGCTGGATCAAGATGGGGTTTAGGTAAGTATTAGGCATGCTGAAGGGTGGCTGCTGCACACAGAAGGTTTTTTTATTTTAATGCATAGAGTGCATTAAGATAAAAAAAAACCTTCTGCCTTTAGAACCACTTTAAATAGGAAAAAGTAACTAGTAATCTAATTGTACAGTACAGGACACAGGCAGAGTATGCATACACCATGGGTTATAGGTGTGTACCGTCAGGTGACTAGACACTGGCAAAGCTTTAGAGGATGCCTCCCCTCTAACCCCATCACCCTCAATGGGTCCTGAGTTTTTGTGGTAGTGTCTGAAGGTGATGAACATTTCTCCTTCTCTGGGACAGGGGAATACACGGCATATGTGGACACCCAAGATGTCTATCTCCTTGTTTTGTGCTTTCTACGCTTCGCACTGACAGACAACCACCTTCAGTTTGTTGCACTACCCTTTGGCCTATCCTCTGCTCCATAAGTGTTCACAAAGGTCTTGGCACCTATGCATGCCCTTCTCAGAACTCCTCCAAGTCACAGGCTATCTAGACAACCTTCTTCTGAAGGTCTCTTCTCCCTTCTGGATATCAAATGTCCACAGCTGGGTGATCACACCTAAACAAATCTGCTCTACAGTCCGGTCAAGTGACGTCGTCCGCATGAAAAAAGTACCCATCTGATTTGAAGCTACACTGCTACATAAACAGGCACTGCTGTAGATGGAATGCCCTGGTCAGTGGAAGATGAACTCTTCTGCATTGCAGCATGATTTACAGGGGTCCAATGTTCCAACAGAAGGAAAATGTTGTCTATGTAAATGTTTTATTGCCTTTAAAATACAGTGTGTTGCCATCTAGAGTTTTGTTGCTCATTAGTTCCTGCACTGCTGCTCACATGAATTAAAGTGTTACTAAACCCAGGACCCTGCATTCGCTATATCTGGTCTCGTGCAGAACATGGAAATGCAATAATTTTAGTAAATATAAATGGCTAAATACCTTTTCTCATCAGCAGTATATAGCAGTCTTGTGACTTCTATCAGTGCCTGGTTAAAGCTTGTAGGAGGAATTTCATTCTCCTCTGACTTTCCTATGAGGCTGCAGGACCCCTGACCCTCTGTCTGGGCAGTGCTGATTGGCCCTGTGCTGATCTGGCATGCACTCTCCCAAGGAAAAAAAAAACAAAACTCTAGCAAAAGACACCAAACTGTGGATGTGCAGCCTGACTCCAGTAACGCTGTCTTATCCTTGCATGTTTTGGAGACAATGCAAGGAGGAGAGGATCTGTGCATACGGAATCGAACAGCCTTTTTACACAATACAGATTATTAACCCCTTAGGTTCTACAGTGAGTACAACAAGCATGCTTTACTGCATATACAGACCGATTTTACTGTTGTGGATTTAGTAACACTTTAAGAGTTGCACAGCAGATAACTTCTGCATAGGTTAATCTTCACAGGTTTGTAGTTCTGATATTCTGAAATTTGTGTATATTTCTCATCATGTGTCAGCTCCAATATCCAGCCTATTGTTTTTCAAGCTCTATATATTTTTCTATAGCCTTGGACGGTTTTCCTTTTTGTTGGCATGCTCAAAGAGAGTGGAAAAAACTGGGCTAGTGATAACATTTATGTAGCAGTAAAAAAAAACATGAATGTTTTACAGAACTGTGTTCTCTTCATCAGGGTGGACTGCAAGAAGTGGCTGAACAGCTGGAACTGGAGCGGATAGGACCTCAGCACCAAGCAGGCTCAGACTCTTTACTGACAGGAATGGCATTCTTCAAAATGAGAGAAGTAAGACACGCATAGAGAATAGATTGGGGGAAAAAAATCTTTAAAAGGCTTTACAGTGTTCAGTGATCATTACGGCTTGACTGAATTTATTAAAAGAAACCTCCTCCGTGTCAGGGAAATCTGACTGTATGTAGAGCACACAGACAAATTTCCTGTTTCTAATATAAGCACCTATTTTCCATCTTAATGATATAATGACTTGCCTTTAGATCGTATGTCTTCCATTACCTCCCAACTCCCTCATCCAAGCATTCATACATCACCATCTCAGCCTGGCTGCTTCCCAATCAGGCCCCTCTGATTTCCTCATTTAAAAGAGACATCACTAGTATTCTCACATCCTCATCTCAGCAATGGCCAGCATGACTGTGTGTCGTCCCTGAGCCGAGCAAACTGCTTTATTTTCATATGAATTCGAAGCCACAACCTCAAGGGTTTGCCTCCAACAGCTAAGCCCCTCCTACAAAGCTTGTGACCTTGCATGAGCAACAAAGGATGTGAATGACCATATAAGGATTTGAAACAATACGATACAATACAATGCAGAAGGTGGTGTCTTCACAGACAGCCAATCAGACATTGGTTTTCCTTCAAAAGAACCAATCACAGACATGTATACATTCAAATAGACTAAACAGTGATGTGCGCAAACGATCAGGTGCAGAGCCATGCTTTCTGTGAGACAAAGGTTACACTAGAAAGATAGCTCTGCACAAAACCGCATCCAAACCGTCTAACTGCTTTCAATGATGAGAACGATACAAAACCATGGCTCAGTGGGTCATAATATTTTATATCGTTATGCTATAGTTCCCATGTACACAGACATATCCGCTCGGAGTCATTAATGCAGTCGCCAAGAAGTGGCCAGTCTCTTGGTGAGGCATAAACGAACAGATCTGCAGTGTCCACAGGAAGGTTTTTGCGGCCAATGGTCTTCTGCCAATGTCTGTATGTGCGAATACGCTCACATGAGCGCATTACAGCAAAACCGACACTGGGGGATTATAGGAATTTCCACAACAACCCTTAGTGCAGTTTTCCCAACCTCTTTGCTGGCTGATTTTCTGTAAGATGCTGCCTGTCTGCAAATGCTGTTCTACTTTTTCTTCAGCTGGGTACACGGATTCAAATTTGGCCGATTCAACATGGACCACATGACGTCGAACTGTGTGTAGCCCTCCCAGTTTAACATAAGCTGAACGTTGGATTGGCTTTTGTCGAACAGGACTATGGAAACACCTTGTTCGATCAGCGGCTTGCAGCCAATTGGCTGCTGTGCTGATCAGTGTATTCTGACAGTGAAGAGCCCCTGCTGCTTTTAGAGTACAAGCATTGCTTGTGTGGATACAGAAATCAATCTGTTTTTTACCATTCAACCAAAAAGAAAAAACAACTGACTGTGTACCCATGTTTAAACTGCAAGTTGCCGGCTGATGAGACTTCTGCCTTTCTAGAGAATTTCTGGTCCAACATAAAGTGCTGTAATGCATTGCTTCAGTGACTACCCAGTCATTGACCGACAAGAAGTAGAGAATTTTATTCTTTACCATTGACTCAAAAAATGCTCTCTTTCAGAAAAAACAGGGCAAAAAGTATATTAGAAGTAAAAGAATAGCAATTACAAGCAAATAACTATTCTGCGGAAGACTACAGAATATTTATGAAAAGGCCATACTGTCAACATATTTTTAATTGATTTCAGCCCTTGTCCCTTTTTAAATAGCAAGACCATCATCTAGCAGATTGTAAATGTGCGCAATGCTGATAAGCTTCAACCTATGAGCCTCCCTATTCATCCAACTACAGCACCCAGAGCCAGAAATATGTTGTGATAACAAATTAGGTCTGAATGATTCATCGTACTTTTACTCCCTTTCTGGTCGAATCTTACCAAGATGTAGTAGCTGGCACTATGCTATTTGCATATGACTTGTATAGGTAGCTGAACGATGTATAGTTAAGCAACAGTTAAAAGAAAACATTTGTTCTGTTAATTATAAACTGACTTTATTTTATCAATTAAATGACCAATAAATATACAGAATTATTACTTTATAATAATATACAATATTACCGTATATACTTGAGTATAAGCCGACCTGAATATAAGTCGAGGCACTTAATTTTACCACAAAAAAATGGGAAAGCGTATTGACTCGAGTATAAGCCTAGGGTGAGAAATGCGCATCTACTGTAAGTGGAAAAGAGGGTTAATAATGCCAATTTGCAGCCTCACTGTGCCCATTTGCATGCCTCACTGTGCCCATTTGCAGCCATAGGTCCCCCGAACTTCAAACTTGGTAGTTAAGGGTTCCTTGATGCCCCCTAGCTGCAGCCAAAATTTGGGATCTCTGGACCCAAAATGACATTGCTGCAGATGGACACAGTTGACCGACTTTGGGGGCCTGTATCTTGGGGCCACTTGGTGCTAGGAACCCCAAATTTGGTGTGCTAACCCAGCGGAACTAGCACTACAACATATCCAAGTGGCCCCGAGATACGGGGCCCCAAAGTCAGTTTGGAAAATGTCAAGCACTTTTTAATTACATTTTCCGAACCGACTTTGGAATTGCCCAATTCCCCATCAACGCAGTCCGTGTTGATGGGGGAATCTCTCCCGCGGAGCCATTGTGTTCCTCTGGGGGGAGCTGTCCCCACCAGGAGAACACAGTGATCACTGCGAGCGGCTATAATATCCGCTGACAATAATCTCATGTAAAATCCAACAGCCTGCCCATACATGGTTCAAATCTCAGCTAGTCCCCGCCGAACCAGCTGATATTTGAAGTCTATTGCCAGCTTAAAGTGATTGTAAAGTCTTGTTTATTTTTATTGAAAAAAAAAAAACATATTATACTTACCTCCTCTGTGCAGTGGATTTACACAGAGCAGCCCGGATCCTCCTCTTCTCTGGTACCTCTTCTGTGCTCCATGGGTTCATGCAGCCCTGCCCCCTCTCTCGCCTGATTGGCTGACTGACTTTGACAGCAGGGGGAGCCAATAGCGCCACTGCTGTGTCTCGGCCAATTAGAGTTTTGGACGGTCAAGGCACTCCTGCAACAGAGGTGGGGCTCAGGTAAGTATTAGGGGGTGCTGGGGCAGCTGCTGTACACTGATTGATTTTTATCTTAATAAAAACCTTCTGACTTTACTACCCCTTTAATATACATGTAGAGGGGAGGCTATTCCCAACTCAATGCTGGCTTTACCTAATAGCCCCAGCATTTCAGCACTCTCCTCTCCAATGGCAATAGCTTGATGACCCAGTAGCCATACAGTTTTTATGTCACAGTTGCCGCCTGGAAACAAGGAGTTTGTCCAGATGGTCTCACACTGCAAATGTACAACTATAAAGCTTGAGGCACCGGATGTGCACTGCTATATTTTAGGAAGAATTATTAGAAGGGTATCTTTTTTTTTTTTTTCTCTAGGGTACTGCTTGGGCACAATTGACATTTTTAGATGTTCCCTATAACATGGTAAATCTTTTAGTTTTTTGGTTCATGTCTACATTTAGGCTGTAAAAATGAAAAAAATTAGCAATAATATTTTAACATAGCAGTTTAATCATTTTTTGGACTTTGTTTGTTAAAAAATGAATACATTTTGTCCTCCAGATGTTCTTTGAAGATCATATAGATGATGCAAAATATTGTGGTCACTTGTATGGCCTGGGATCTGGATCATCGTATGTTCAGAATGGAACAGGGAATGCTTATGAAGAGGAAGCCAACAAGCAATCATGACCTCCAAAAGACAGCTAGCACTTTTCATTGCCAAGTTCTATTCCTTTCTCCATGTTTTATCTCTGGTCACATTGGTTGGACATCTACTCACTCATCTCTCAACAGCATTTACAGTATTTCCCGTCCTCTTTTGTACCCATACAGAACCACCTAGCCCTGAAACAGCATGGATGCTTAATTTGATTAGATCCATAGCCATCTTTATCTTACTGCCTACCCAGGATGTTATGAAGGTGATAATCTTGGCCCCTTGGGGTTTAGGTGGTGAAACCGTCTGAACATCTTCCATTACACTGCCTTGAAGTGCTATGATGTCAGATGACTATATTGTTCCACCTTTTTGCTCTTAAGGTGGCCGAAGAGCATTACAGGCCTTGTTGATCTTTTGATGTCAATTTACCAGCTTTTCACATCTTCAGCTTTTTGTGCACCATCTCTACCAGTCTTATGGAGCAAATTTTGCACCAACCAAGGGAGTAATTAGGTGCATTAATAAAAGCTCTAAAATGTATGTGGTATGGTGCAAATGAGGAACCAGCGCATAAAACTAAAACATGAAACAAATCTGCCTTCAGGTTGACAGCTGAATGTAAAGCTGCTAGCTTTCTCAAGCAAAAAAAAATCCAACCTCTCCCATTTTTTTTTCTTGCACTCGTATGAATCTCAACACTCAACTTTTATCCCAATATTAGTGTTTACAGTCACCATTTTTATTTTTATGAAATTATATTTATTAAGAGCTTAATTTTGGATCTCCAAAATTAATCTCTGGAAACAATATATGGCCTGATAGAAATATTCAGTAAAAGTACAATCGAACAGTTCAGCAAGTGAAAACAAAACTTTAACTGCAGTGGATTTGATGAGGAAAATACAATACACCTTTTGTATTGCTACAGAATTGTAATTATTTGTTGCAACAACAAAAAAACTAAGATTGTTTGTGGATGGGCATTGATCAGCATACCAGGTGTTGATGAATTCTAATGACTATGATGTTACTCAGTCTATTGTTAGCCTTATGGAAGAAGGTGAATAGACAACCTCAAAGGTTCCAGCATTCACCTCTGCCCAGGGCGACTGATCAACATTGCAGGTCTTGTTGATGCTTTCGTTCCTTTTTGACAGTATCTTTTCAATATATATTTTTTATATTGTCAGAGACGTGAAATTATCTTTCATGGCCCTCCCATTCAATGCTGTCATTAGATTTTCTTTTTGAGTGGGTTAATGATGCATTATTTCCCTACAAAATTGTGTGTTTTTATCCACACACTGTTGACCCCTGTTCAATACATGGAAAGTTGTCATTCAGAACTACTTACCTTTATACTTTGTAATAACTTGATTTTTTCTTTCTTTCCAGATAAGTTACAGTGTTGTAACGGTGTGATCCTTTTTAATGCATATAAAAAAAAAAGAAAAAAAAAAAACGTTTGCAAACAAAGGATATTTGTTTTTAGAGCTTTTGTAAATAAAGGCTTAAAAAAAATATTGGTATGTGGTCAGAATCTTTGCTGACTTTGAACTGAGCGGGTGGTCAGACTGCTGGATGTTGTTGCTGGATGTTATAAATCTGAGTGTTTCTTGTATATCAGATCTAACACCATAACTAAAAATTTAGAATGGTTTGCGTGTCAGAACCATTTTTGGTTTAACACGATACTACCAATGTCCATGAGCCCTATTTTTAAAGCAGACGATGAGCAGATGCAGGACGTATTGTTTAATCACACCATACCTGATACACAGAGATCGCTGTTCAGTTAGCCAACAGAAGCTCATGCTTATTTTCACTTTCCATCTATAATTTAGCACTTTGCATTTATGTGAGCTGCCCCACTTCAAGGGAGCATTATTCCTTTCCTTGGAATTCAAGTTTATATTTTGACCATGGGTTGAATTCAGCCACCTTTTAGGTGAGACAACTGGCAAACATAGTTGTTAGTACAGCCCATATACGATGAGGAAAACAAATTGTATTTTTTTTTTTTTTTTTTCGTCATACTTACCTGTAAAATACTTTTCTTTGAGTACATCATGGGACACAGAGTTAGGCTAATATTCATTACCTGCTGGTTATACATCATCTCCAGGTGAATGGACACTGGTAGACCAAAGGTCTTTAACCACTTTAAGACCAGCCTCGTTTTGGATTTTAGGTGTTTACATGTTTAAAACAGTTTTTTTTTGCTAGAAAAAAACTTAGAACCCCCAAACATTATATATTGTTTTTTTTTCTAACACCCTAGAGAATAAAATGGCGGTCGTTGCAATACTTTTTTTCACACCGTATTTGCGCAGCGGTCTTGCAAGCGCACTTTTTTTGAAAAAAAATGCACTTTTTTGAATAAAAAAATAAGACAACAGTAAAGTTAGTCCAATTTTTTTATATATTGTGAAAGATAATGTTACGCCGAGTAAATTGATACCTAACATGTCACGCTTCAAAATTGCGCCCGCTCGTGGAATGGCATCAAACTTTTACCCTAAAAAATCTCCATAGGCGACGTTTAAAAAATTCTACAGGTTGCATATTTTGCGTTACAGAGGAGGTCTACGGCTATAATTATTGCTCTCGCTCTACCGATCGCGGCGATACCTCATGTGTGGTTTGACCACCGTTTTCATATGCGGGCGCTACTCACGTATGCGTTTGCTTCTGCGCACGAGCTCGTCGGGACGGGGCGCTTTAAAAAAAATTTTTTTTGTTTTTCTTATTTATTTTTCTTGATTTTATTTATTTTTACACTGTTTTTTTAAAAAAAATTAATTGGCTCACTTTTATTCCTATTACAAGGAATGTAAACATTCCTTGTAATAGAAAAAAGCATGACAGGTCCTCTTAAATATGAGATCTGGGGTCAAAAAGTCCTCAGATCTCATATTTGGACTTCAATGAAAAAAAAAAAAAAATGACATTTGAAAATTCCTCTTTAAGAGGTATGGGCGGAAGTGACGTTTTTGACGTCGCTTCCACCCTCCTATGGTATAGAGATGAGTGGCGGCCATCTTAGCGTCACTCATCTCTAGACACAGGAGGGGAACGGACCCGATCGCCTCCGCCGCTGCTGACGGTTCCGGTAAGCGGCGGAAGGCGCGGGAGGGGGGGGCACCTCTCCCGCCGCCGATAACGGTGATCTCGCGGCGAATCCGCCGCGATGACCACCATTATCGGACAGCCGACTGGCGCCTGAAGAGATAGATAACTCGGTTGTGGCAGCAGCTGCTGCCGTTACCGAGATATCCCTCTTCAAAAAAGGGACGTACATCGTCGTGCGCCGGTCGGAAAGTGGTTAAACAGGAAGTTATCCCCTATATAACCCATACAGGAAGTACTTCAGTTTTGTAGCAAGCACTGAATCCTTAAAGATGAGAGGGACTTAAAGAAAAGGATTTTACAAGTAAGTATGACAAAAAAAATGCTATTTTCTTTTTCATACATCATGGGACATGGAGACATTACCTGCTGGGACGTCCCCGAGAAATAGCCTTGAGGGGAGGGAGACACCCGGCCAAACAATAGCCATCAGACCTTCTACGGCTGTTTGCTGTAGCTTGTTGTTGAACCTGGATGCCAGTATGACCATCCCCAACATTGGCAAATTTCCTGGAACACCCCTGGATGTAGGGACCATTGCCCCGGGCAGATCTGCTGGTGGCTGAGATAATCTGCCTTCCAGTTCTCTACTTCCAGGATATGGACTGCTGATAGAATAGGCACATGTCCCTCTGCCCAGGCTAGTATGTGGTTCACCTCCTTCAGAGCTGAACAACTCTTGGTACCACCTTGGTGGTTTATATAGGCAACTGCAGCGGCATTGTCGGACTGAACCCTGATAGGGCAGTCCTGAAGCTCCACCGTCCAGGACCGTAGGGCCAGTCGTACTGCCCGTAATTTCAGGACGTTATTGGGCAGGATCTGTTCTGTCTTTGACCATTTCCC
The DNA here is from genome assembly GCA_028564925.1 of Lithobates sylvaticus. Classification (NCBI taxonomy): domain Eukaryota; kingdom Metazoa; phylum Chordata; class Amphibia; order Anura; family Ranidae; genus Lithobates; species Lithobates sylvaticus. The sequence continues at coordinate 645,202,905 of CM053026.1, forward strand.
CTGAGCTGTGAGCCCTTCTAGGGCCGCTCCCCAGCCTGAGAGACTGACATCTGTAGTCAGTACTCTCCAAGTTATCGGGAGGAAGGATCTTCCCTTTCGCAGGTTCTGCTCCTGCAACCACCAGTATTGGATTGGATAATCTAAGGCTTGTCCTCTCCTATTCCAAGCCAACAAGATGTCTTGTTGTAGAGGCCTGGAATGGAACTGGGCATAGGGCACCGCCTCGAAGGAGGATACCATCCTCCCTAGAAGACTCGTACAGAGCCGAATGGAGGGTTGTCTGGTGCCCCTAACTGACGCACCTGATCCTTCAGGGCACAGATCCTTGCGGGTGGCAAGAATACTCTTGCTTGGACCGTATCTAGGATCTGACCTAAATATTTTAGACTTTGAGCTGGTCTCAAGGTTGATTTTTCGGTACTTGATTCAGCCTAAGATTTCCAAATACCGCACTGTGCAAGTTATTCTCTTATCTAGAGCCTGTGTTGAGTGATCTCTGAGCAGGAGGTCGACCAGATACCCGAGCACCAAGATCCCTTGGGCCCTTAAAAGACCCAGTACTGGTGCTAGGACCTTTATGAACACCCGGGGGGAACTGTAGCAAGCCCGAAGGGTAGAGTCACAAACTGGAAAATTACGTTCCTCTACTGCAAATCACAGGAACCTCTGATGCGGTTGAAAGATGGGTACGTGTAAATACGCTTCCTTTATATCGATTGAGGCTAGAAAGTCTCCTATCTGGAGTGAGGCTACTACTGAGCAGACAGACTCCATACGAAAGGACTGGATCAGTAGATACTGGTTCAGGGATCTTGGGTCCAAAATGGGCTTTGTTGTCCCTGTTTGGTTTTTGAACCGTAAATAGGTTTGAGTAAAACCCTGCGCCCCTTTCGAGTACAGGAACCTCTAGAATCACTCCTTGATGCACTAAATTATGTAGTGTCTGAAGCAATAAGTCTCTTTTTGTAGGATCCAAGGGAATACTGGATCTTGGAAACCTCTGAGGGGAACTCCCCGCAACTCCAGCTTGTAACCGCAGGATATAGTTGAGGTGACCCATTCATCCTGAATTATTGTTCTCCAAATGTCTGCAGTTCAGCAGCCTTCCCCCCACCCAATGGAGTGGGGGCGTCCCCTCAAAAGGAGGGCTTGGTGCTGGGTTTAGAAGAATTTTGGACCCAGGGCTTTTTTTTAAACGAGGGGCACCTGGTGCTTTTCTTCACAGGAAGTAGAGAACTCATCCCTCCGGAAATCTTTTGGATATATCTGTCCAAATGATCACCAAATAAACGTTCCCAATGAAAGGGGAACCTGCCAGTAACTTCTTACAAGGAAGCTCAGCTGACCAGTTCTTAAAGTGGAAGTAAACCCCCCTATCGTTTTCAGCCAAGGAAGCTGCCATCTTTGCCTCTGTTTAATCTTCAACTGCCACAGTGCTGCACATGTGATCCGTTATGACACCAGCCATTGGATGGTTTGACTGTTTGGTTGAGAGCACAGCCAATGTGCAGTTAGCATTCACGGCATGCCTTTTTTTTAGACTGTTAAATCGATGGGTTTACTTCCGCTTTAAGCCACAAAAGTCTGCATATGTACAGACAAGAGAGCTGTATTGAATCCTTTACGGCGTCAACAGCAACACGCAGCGCTCGAGGAATATCTGCCTTATTTTTAGGCAGATCATCCTCCTGGTTAGGCCTGTCAGGCTGTCTGATCTGATCCTTTATGGACTGGCAGATACCAATTGCTGCAAAAGCTGGCTGAATAGCTGAACTGCCCAAAGAAAAGGAAGCCTTTAATAATGACTCCAACTTCTTGTCAACAGGGTCTTTCAAGCCCTGTGCGTTATCTACTGGACAAGTCAAGTTCTTGTTTAAGGAAGATACTTCTGCATCTATGGCTGGCATGCTCCACTTCTTAACAAACTTTTCATCCATGGGATAGAAAAGGGGGAAAAAAAATTCTGTTAGGATGTTCCCAATCAGCACACACCGCCTGTTCCAACAGAGGGTGTAAGGAGAAAGCCTGTGTGGCCTGAAGAGGCCTCAGGGATCCCAAAGAGGACCAGGGAGGCTCAGTAACCTCTGCAAGAGGCAACTTAAAGGCAGAACGAATCATTTCGATAAGAGTCAGATCAAAATCCTCTGTGATTGAGAGGCAGACATCAACTGGATATCTTCTTGTCCAGATTGCTCGGAAGCAGACTCATCCGCCAGGCCATCCACAGAATCCTGAGCTTTAAACTCTTCCCCATCCTTAACCCATTCCTGCTCCAGACTAGGAGGCTCTGGGAGGGTGATTTGGCACGTTTTTTGCCACCCTGCGGGATGGAGGCAATCATGCCAGCAATCCTGTGCTCTAACCCGGCTATTGCTGAGGACAGTTCATCCTTAGTGATAAAGGGTGAAGCAGCAGCATTGACTGTAGGCACAATTCCAGAGAGGCGCAACAGCTCAGATTGCCTGGAAGCCTCTGGTCCTTCAGGGGATACAACACTAGGTATAGGACTAGGTTCATCAGGAACTACTGATGACATAGGTGTGCCCTTCCCTGGAGTGTTAGTCCCGCTCCTCTTTTTTTTTTTAAGTCATTTACTAGCCACGAAAAGGGAGTACTTGGGTGTAGTATTAACACACCTCAGAAGGGAGAGCATTTAATAGGGCTCAGCAAGCCCCTATGCAACAATCCTGCTAAGCACCTTTAGCCTGCCAAGAGAGGAGAAATGAACTGCTGCAAGTGCCTGGTTCAGAGCCTGCTCAGTGTCCCACAGCTGCCTTCTGGAAGCACCACATGCTTGGGGTACACAGCTTAAATAAACTGGCTGTGTACCGGAACGTTCTGCGCATGTGTGTGCAGGTGCAGGCACGTGCCTGGTCCTGGTGAACAGGCGTTGCCGTATTCATGTATGACGCAAATCTTCGTGTGCCCAGATAAAGGCTATGGCGCATGTGCGGCAAAGCTGCGTGTGTCATGGCTCCCAAACAAACTGCTGAGCGGCGCTTTTGCGAACGCACGTGTGCCATCATACAGGTAAAAAACAGCCAGACTCAAGCAAGAAAAGGTACATTTTGCACACTAGAGCTGCACGATTCTGGCCAAAATGAGAATCACGATTTTTTTACTTAGAATAAAAAGATCACGATTCTCGCAGCGTAAAATCTTTCACATTATACAAAAAGAAAACGGGCTAACTTTACTGGTTAGTTTTATTTTATTTATTTATTTTTTTTAATTCATTTTTTTTTCCCCAAAAAATTGCACTTGAAAGACCACTGCACAAATACAGTGTGACATAAAATATTGCAACAACCACCATTTTATTCACTTGGGTGTCTACTAAAAAATATATGTACCGTATATAATGTTTGGGGGTTCTAAGTAATTTTCTAGCAAAAAAAAAAATGATTCAACTTGAAACCAACAAATGTCAGAAAAATGTTTAGTGTTCTAGTGGTTAAAATTTTTTCACTTACACACAGTCTATTCCATTGACATTGTTACAATGTTTATACTTAAGTTCAACTGATAAAGAATGTTTTGATTCTTGGCTGACTGCCAAGTTTTTCTCTTCCTTTCTTTTGATGGCTGTGGCTTCAGAAGAGCAGAGAGAATTCTTTGCATAGAAAGAATTGTGAAACACTTTAGTCAAGATCGCGATAACGATTCTTGACGATTAATTGTGCAGCTCTAGCAAACGCCCACAGCTAGCCCAAAAACTCCCCCGTATGGTCACCGCACACAGGTGTCCAGCCTCTAGCTAGCTTGATTGATTGTTACAATCACTGGGACACCCCACAATAATAATAAAGGGGTTTCACGTACCCGTCCAGGCGCAGGGCAGCTTAAAAACTAAGAGCCCAATCTTCAACCTTCCTGTCACTTGTGGACCTTCAAGGACTGGGTACCCTTTTCATACTTAGGGTCCACTCCCTTGGACCTGTACAGCACCCTGCATGAATGCCTTAGCGATGTAGTGTCCAGGACTCCACTTCGCAGGGTCCAGCGTCAAGAGGCCACATTACAGGCAAAACCTTGCACGATCTTGAGTCTTCTTTGCGAGGCTCGGGTACCATTTATCTAAGCAAATAAAGCCTGTGTCAAATGTATACGATCGGTCAATCACTTGATTCATTTAAGAACCGTTTGTGGGGCTAGAGACCTGGAGTTCAGAGAGCTCAGACAACCGTGCCATCCACCTTGCAGACACTGGTAAAAAGCTGAAGTACTTCCTGTATGGGAGGGGTTATATAGGGGATCACTTCCTGTCTAAAGACTTTTGGTCTACCAGTGTCCATTCACCTGGAGATGAAGTATAACCAGCAGGTAATAAATATTAGCCTAACTCTGTTTCCCATGATGTATGAAAAAGAAAAGTATTTCCTAATTTTAATGGTAGGTTTATTTTGACAGTGAGAGACAGAATAACAACAAAAATATCTAGAAGAAACGCATTTAAAAAAAGTTATAAATTGATTTGCATTTTAATGAGTTAAATAAGTATTTAAACCCATATCAATCAGCATGATTTCTGGCTACTGGTGTCTTCTATACAGGTAACAAGCTGAGATTAGGAGCACTCTCTTAGGCTCGATTCACATCTATGCATTTTGCTTTTTGCGGTGCTTGCCGCGTTTTTGGACACGCGTTTTTGCCGCGTTTTGCGTTTTTGTTTTTTTGTTTATTTTTTTTTACACTGTGGTTGCTTAGCAACCAGCTATATAGAGTGTAAAAAAAAAAACGCAAATCGCGGCAAAAACGCGGTACTTGCGTTTTGGATGCGGGTTCATTGACTTCTATTACATGCAAAACGCTGCATTTTGTATGAAAAAAAGTCCCCGACCCTTTCCAAAAACGCAGAGGCACAAAAATGCATTGATGTGAACATGTTCCATAGGAACACCCATGTTAAAAAATTTCCCTGCATTTCTGCAAAATGTATCAAAAAACGCGTTAGTGTGAATCGAGCCTTAAAGGGAGTGCTCCTAATTTCAGCTTGTTACCTGTATAAAAGACACCTCTCCACAGAAGCAATCAGATTCCAATATCTCCACCATGGCCAAGACCAGAGAGCTGTCCAAGGATGTCGGGGACAAGATTGTAGACCTACACAAAGCTGGAATGGGCTACAAGACCATCGCCAAGCAGCTTGGTGAGAGGGTGACAATTGGTGCGATTTTTCGCAAATTGGAGAAACGCAAATCTCCCTTGGTCTGGTGCTCCATGCAAAATCTCACCTTGTGGAGTTTCAATGATGATGATAACGGTGAGGAATCAGCCCAGAACTAAACGGTAGAATCTTGTCAATAATCTCAAGGCAGCTGGCACCATAGTCACCAAGAAAACAATTGGTAACACTACGCCGTGAATGACTGAAATCCTGCAGCACCCGCAAGGTCCCCCTGCTCAAGAAAGCACATTTACAGGCCCATCTGAAGTTTGCTAATGAACATCTGAATGATTTAGAAGAGAAGTGGATGAAAGTGTTGTGGTCAGATGAGACCAAAATTAAGCTCTTTGGCATCAACTCAACTCGCTGTGTTTGGAGGTGGAAACAACATGCATTGGGGGTGTTTTTCTGCTAAGGGGACAGGACAACTTCCCAGAGTCAAAGGGACGATGGACAGGGCCATGTACCATCAAATCTTGGGTGAGAACCTCCTTCCCTCAGCCAGGGCATTAAAAATGGGTCGTGGATGGGTATGCCAGCATCAAAATTACCCAAAACACATACCGCCAAGGCAACAAAGGAGTGGCTCAAGAAGCACATTAAGGTCCTGGTTTGGCCTAGCCAGTCTCCAGACCTTCATTTTTTTTAAATGCTTTTTTCAGGATATTTTTGTTGTATTTCTGTCTCTCACTGTTAAGATAAACCTACCATCACAATTATAGACTAATCATTTCTTTGACAGTGGGTAAACGTACAAAATCAGCAGGGGATCAAATACTTTTTTCCCTCACTGTAACAAGCTATTTTTTGCTAGTGTCCTTAGGTGATGGCTTGTAATTCTGATATTACTGTATGACTGAAGAAAAGGCTTGGTTCTTCACATACAGAAATCCTTTCACCCCCTAGCTGCATTTACAACACTGTCGCAATATGATTGCAGTTTCCGGATGTGTTTTCCCCTCAGCAGTTCCTTGGAGGACTGTACCCTGGTCCCACCACATGGAAGACGCAAAGTAGCCTGTAATGTTATCTTTGGCACTGGACCCAGTACAGCGATGCAGTTAGCTGCAGAGTGCTCTACAGGTCTAAGGCCCAGGGCAGTGGCATTCCGCATCCAGGTAGTTCCATCCCTGAAGACCCCCTTCATGGAGGAGAGAATAGGAAGCTATTTGGTGGGTTCTCCCCTGAGAAGGAGCCAGTACATGTAGGTGCCAGTAGGTGTGGTGAGTCCAGCCTGATAGTAGTCTCTGGACACTGGGCCTCTGCCTCAGGTACAGAAGGGTGAGTGGTGAAGAGTACCTTAGGTTAAGAGCAGTGTGTCCCAGGGGTGCTGCCTGCAACACTTCTAAATAGTTTGCCTAGCTTACACCACATTAAAACAGATTGTCGCTGCCATAGCATGTGTCACTTTCCGTAAGCTAAGGTGATTTTATCAACTATGCATAATGCAGCCCCCTGTAGGAGGTTTTCAGCCCTCACCCTGACTCTGGGCACCATCTTGAGCACATTGCTTTGCTGCAGATAAGCAAACTACCACTCCAACTGCTACCCTGCTCCAGATTTTGTGGCTTAGGTCTCCGCATCAGCCTTCAATTGGTTATCCAGCAGCCTTAAGTCATGGAACAGGACAGCTGCTCCCTGTTGCTCCACAGCAACCGTCTCTACACCGATTAGGGTTGCGAGTAGCCCTCTGAGACTCCCCTGGCCCTCATGATGGATGTCCTACAGAAGGGAAATTGGATGAGGGGCAGTCTTTGGACCTCAATGAAGATATTTGCCAGCACACCATGGAGCGACACAAATAGCGTCCAAAAGGGTGATTTATTGCATGATCCCAACATGGGGATAGTGCAACGTTTCGAGCCACGCAGGGCCCTGCCGATGTCATTCGTTTTCATGACATCGGTGGCCAAACAGCACGTAGCTCCGTGATCACCGCCGTCGCAACTGGGATAGCCCATGGCGCGGTAGCGTCCCGTTACCGTAGCAAACGGTGCTGCATCACGCAAGTGCTTTGCTAGTTCCCCCCACCGTGAGCTGCCTCGGAACCTCTTCTCCCGATTTACAGACATGCAGATGCCAGCCAGCAGCTGTCCCTCAGCAACACTGTCTACCAGGTACTTTTTGACACTCACTATTCTGTTAGTTTTTTAACCCCTACTTTGACTTTGCATTTCTCTTTGGATTTGTGTTCTTATATGGCAAATATTTAACTGTTTTGGCGGGATTTATGACTTCATACCATTCAAGGGGGTGGGAGGAGCTTAGTTTTTTGTATTTGTTTACCTCTTTTTCTCTTTTCTGATTGGTTGATGGATCTTTAAATATTTTACACTGTCACTCTTCACATATCACATGCCTGACGAAGGGGCCCTGTGTGGCTCCGAAACGTTGCACTATCCCCATGTTGTGATCATGCAATAAATCACCCCTTTGGACGCTATTTGTGTCGCTCCATGGTGTGCTGGCAAATATCTTCATTGTGACTTGAACCAGTATCCAGCTGGTTGTTGCTACAGCACCCAAAACTGAGAGCATTTCCAGGAACGTGTGCGATGGGAAAATTAAGTACTACTAGTCTTTGGACCTCAGTCTCCACACTTTGAAGTCTCCTCTTAATTCCTGTCTCCTCATTTCTGGTTTGTAAGCAGATAGAAATTGTCAGCCTCTATTGCAGACCTGATGTAGAAAGTATTTGATAGAAACTGGGGGATGCGCAAGTACCTCTGCTCTAGTAGCTGATGTTTGGCAGATGATACAAACACTTCAGAACTTTGGGTGGTTTCTCAGCCTAAAGAAAGACTGCATTGGATCCAGGGAATAGTTTTGGACATGGCCCAAGCCCAGGTGTTTTTTCCCAGGGATTGAGTGATGACCCACTAAGTTCTCGCCTGGACCCTGAGCACCAACATTTCCAGTGGTCTAAGCATGAGGGTACTAAGCCTCATGATGGCCTCAGTCCAGGTGGTGCTGTTGATCCAATTTTCACTCCAGGCCTATGCAGCTCAATGTGCTGACTGCATTTAACGTGCTCCCTGAGTTTCTTGATAGGACCATACGCCTATGTCCCAATGCCAGGATATTTCTGACTGACCAGCATCGTTCTGGAATCTGGAAATTCTTCTTCCCTTTGATCTGGGCAGTTCTGATGAATGCTAGCCTGTCAGGTTGGGAAGAAACAGTTCAAGGGATGTTATTGTACAAATTAAAAAAAACACATTGAACAGTTCTGTAATAAACTTAGAGGAGCAAGTGTGAACAGCTGCTTTTGAGTTTTGTTGTCTTATTTAAATTTACTATTTTTAGCAGTGCAGTGTATTTACAACACATTTTTAGCCTAAGGGATATGGTTGTTGAGGGAGTACAGGCTTCCTGTCAACATTCCCAAACCAACCATCTCCAGAGGTGACTGACATGGGTTCAGTTGAACAACATCACAGCCATGGCTTACAGCAATTTTCAGGGCAGAAAATAACCCTACAGATATAGGGCAAGATTTTGCTTTTAGGCTGCTTTCACACTGGGGCGGTGCGGGGCGGCGACGGTAAAGCAGCGCTATATTTAGCGCTGCTTTACCATTGTTTTACCCGCGGTATGCGGCCGCTAGCGGGGTGGTTTTAACCCCCGCTAGCGGCCGCAAAAGGGTTAAAAACCTCCGCAAAGCGCCGCTGCAGCGGCGGTTTGCGGGCGGTATCCCCGCGGTTTCCCATTGATTTCAATGGGAAGGAGCGGTATAGGAGCGGTAAATACACCGCTCCTTCACCGCTCCAAAGATGCTGCTAGCAGGACTTTTGTTGCGGTCCTGCTAGCGCACCGCTCCAGTGTGAAAGCCCTCCGGCTTTCACACTGGAGTGAATGGGGCCGGTTTTTTCAGGCGGTGTACAGGCGCTATTTTTAGCGATGTACCGCCTGAAAACCGCCCAGTGTGAAAGCAGCCTTAATATAAACTAAAACCTCAAAAGTGCAAAATAAATATATTACATTTTTCATAATCGGATTATATATAATCAGTTGTGCTCATAAGTTTACATACCCTGGCAGAATTTATGATTTCTTGGCCATTTTTAAGAGAATATAAACGATAACACAAAAACTTTTCTTTCACTCATGGTTCGTGTTTGGCTGAAGCCATTTATTATACATCAACTGTGTTTACTCTTTAAATCATAATGGCAACAGAAACTACCCAAATGACCCTGATCAAAAGATTACATACCCCAGTTCTTAATACCGTGTATAACCTTTAACATCAATGACAGCTTGAAGTCTTTTGTGATATTTGTGGATGAGGCCCTTTATCTTCTAAGATGGTAAAGCTACCCATTCCTCTTGGCAAAAAGCCTCCAGTTCCTGTAAATTCTTTGGCTTGTATGAACTGAACGTTTGAAATCTCCCCAGAGTGTCTCAATGATATTGAGGTCGGGAGACTGAGATGGCCACTCCAGATCCTTCACTTTAATCTGCTGCAGCCAATGACAGGTCGACTTGGCCTTGTGTTTTGGATCATTGTCATGTTGGAATGTCCAAGTACATCCCATGCCCAGCTTCCTGGTCATGATAAAATGCTGCATTCATCTTGCTAACAATTTTGACCAAATTTCCTGTGCCTTTGTAGTCCCCAAAACATCAGCGATCCACTTCCATACCTTTCATCATAGGCCTTGTTGACTCCTCTCCAAATGTAGCGTTTATGGTTGTCTCCAAAAAGCTAAATTTTGGTCTCAGCACTCCAAATCAGTGGCGGAATTAATAGGGTCGCAACAGCCGCACTTGCAATGGGGCCCTGGCATTCCGTCACTGTCACATTCCTGCCCAGCGGCTTGCTATTCACACGGCTCTGAGCGGAGAGCGTGTCTCTCATTGAACAGCAGCACAGAGACACCAGCATTGACAGTTCTATTTCCCTCTCTGTCCTCTCTCGCACGGGATGAGAGAGGACACAGCTGATCTGCTCCCCCTTCTCCCCCTCCCCTGTGCTCCGCAGGAAATGTGAGCTTGTTAGCTTGACACTTGACTGCCCGCAGAGCACACACAGGAGAGGGGAGGGGGGAGAAGGGGGAGCATATCAGCTGTGTCCTCTCTCATCCCGTGCGAGAGAGGATGGACAGAGAGGGAACTAGAACTGTCAATGCCAGTGTCTCTGTGTTGCTGTTCCATGAGAGACGGGCTCTCTGCTCAGAGCTGTGCTGTCCTGAGAAGGCAGATGGCACTGATGAGCACTGATAGAAGGCACTGATAAGCACTGATAGAAGGCACTAATGGGCACTGATAGAAAGCACTGATATAAGGCACTGGTAGGAGGCACTGGTGGGCACTGTTAGGATTTACTGATAGGAAGTACTAATGTGCACTGATAGGTGGCATTGATAGGCACTGATAGGTGGTACTGTTGGGCACTAAGGAACACTGATAGGCAGAACTCAGGCTGTATTGATGGGCACTGATGGGCAGCATTGAAGAGTACTGATAGGTGGCACTGATGGACACTGTTAGGTGGCATTAATGAGGTGATGCTGATAGGCAGAAATGATGGGCACTAATAGGCGGCATTAATGAGCAATGATAGGTAATACTTGTAGGCGGAATTGATGAGCACTGATAGGCAGCTTTGATGGGCACTAATAGGTGGCATTAATGAGCACTGATAGATGGCACTGATGATTGGGGCACTGATTATCAGTGTAAACAATTTACTGACATTCTTGATAGTTAACGGCAGTCCTTTCCTTGCACAGACATAGTCAGAAGGAACGGGCTGCGGATACCTGGCAGGTCTGCATGGTAAAGGGGCCGCTGTGATTGGGCTGGATGCATGGTTTTGGGAGGATGTCCATGGACACCCTTCCAAAATTGGAAGCCGGGGGGGGGGGGGGGGGGGCTAGGATGGAAGAGGGGCAGGGGGGGCCCATCATGGTTTCTTCATGGTTTCTTGCATCGGGGGTCCGTCCTGAAGGTTCTAGTTACGCCTCTGCTCCAAATGACTTTGTGCCAGAAGGATTGAGGCTTGTCTCTGTGCTGTTTGGTGTATTGTAAGTGGGTTACTTTATTGCATTTGCATAGTAATGGCTTTCTTCTGGCGACTCGACCATGCAGCCCATCTTTTTTCAAGTGCCTCCTTATTGTGCATCTTGAAACAGCCACACCACATGTTTTCAGAGAGTTTTGTATTTCACCTGAAGTTATTTGTGGGGTTCTCTTTGCATCCCGAACAATTTTCCTGGCAGTTGTGGCTGAAATTTTAGTTGGTCTACCTGACCGTGGTTTTGGTTTCAACAGAACCTCTCATTTTCCTCTTCTTGATTAGAGTTTGAACACTGCTGATTGGCATTCTCAATTCCTTGGTTATCTTTTTATATCCCTTTCCTGTTTTATACAGTTCAACTACCTTTTCCTGCAGATCCTTTTGACAATTCTTTTGCTTTCCCCATGACTCAGAATCCAGTAACGTCAGTGCAGCACTGGATGAAAGATGCAAGGGTCTGTCAGGAGTCCAGAAATGCATTGACCTTTTATACACACACACTAATTACAAGCAAACAGATCACAGGTGAGGATGGTTACAGTTAAAGTGGTTGTAAACCCTTGTTTACAACTTTATGTTACAGGTAAGCCTATATTAAGGCTTACTTGTAGCTAACAAGGATATCTCCCAAACCTGCACGGTTTAGGAGATATTCCTGTATTTGCATGTGCCGACGTCATGCGGCACATGCACACTTAGGACAACTGAAGCAATGGCGCTATATGCCGATGCTTCAGTTGTACTGTGCCGCTCTCGTGCTGCTCCGGCTAATCACAGTGCCGGAGCCGCGATACCCAGAAATCACTCCGGAACAACATGTCGCGGTCGGAGGGGGAGGCGTAGACCGATGCGGGGGCTTCGATCTGAGGTAAGTGATACATAATTAGCTAGTATGCTATGCATGCCTTTGTCTTGCAGGGTTTTTTTTTTTCAGTTTTTTTGCTGAGGGTTTACTTCCTCTTTAATAGCCATTTAAACCCATTCATGTCAACTTATGTGCATGTTATCAGGGCAAAATCACCACCAAAATCACCAGGGTATGTAAACTTTTGATCAGGGTCATTTGGGTAGTTCCTGTTGCCATTATAATTTAAATTATAGAGTAAACACAGTTGATTGATAATAAATGGCTTCAGCCAAACACTAACCTTGAGTGAAAGACATGTTTTTGTGTTATCAAATAGCCAAGAAATCATACATTTTGCCAGGGTATGTAAACTTATGAGCACAACTGTGTGTATGTGTATGTGTGTATATGTGTGTATATATATATATATATATATACGGTTGTTCTCAAAAGTTTGCATACCCTGGCAGAAATTGTGAAATTTTGGCATTAATATTGGAAATATGACTGATCATGCCAAAAAACTGTCTTTTATTTAAGGATAGCAATCACATGAAGCCAGTTATTATCACATAGTTTTTTTTGGATCCTTTTAAAATCATAATGATAACAGAAATCACCCAAATGGCCCTGATAAAAAGTTTACATACCCTGGAATGTTTAGCCTTGATACAGACACAGAAGGTGGCACACAAAGGTTAAACTAGCACATAAAGGTACATTTCCCACATTTGTGACTTTTTAACATCACAATTAGTGTCTGTGTATTATTTTTTACTTTTTGCTATTATAAATATCCCCCAAAAAATATATAAAAAAAACTATTTTTTTTACTCAGTTTAGGCTGATACGTATTCTTCTACATATTTTTGGTAAAAAAATTGCAATAAGCGTTTATTGATTGGTTTGCGCAAAAGTTATAGCGCCTACAAAATAGGGGATAGTTTTATGTCATTTTTTTTAATAATTATTTTTTTTACTAGTAATAGCGGCGATCAGCATTTTTTTATCGTGACTGCGACATTATGGCAGACACATCGGACAATTTCGACACATTTTTGGGATTGTTGGCATTAATACAGCGATCAATGCTAAAAAATTGCATTGATTACTGTAAAAATGACACTGGCAGAGAAGCGGTTAAACACTAGGTGGCGCTGTAGGGGTTAACTGTGTCCTAGGGAGTGATTCTAACTGTGGGGGTGAGGGGCTGTGTGTGACACGTCACTGATCACCGCTCCCGTTTACAGGGAGCGGTGATCAGTGACAGTGTCATTAGGCAGAATGGTAAGATGCTTGTTTACATTAGAATCACCCTGTTCTTCCTCACCGTGAGACGATCGCGGGTATCCCTGCGGACATCGAGTCCGTGGGACCCGCGATCACGGTCACGGAGCTCCTGGCGGCGCGCCGCAAGCCACCGCTTAACCACTTTCAGATCGGACCATTTTGCTGGCTTAAGATCAGACCACTTTTTGCGATTCAGCACTGCTTCGATTTAACTGACAATTGCACGGTCGTGCGACGTGGCTCCCAAACAAAATTGATGTCCTTTTTTCCCCACAAATAGAGCTTTCTTTTGGTGGTATTTGATCACCTCTGCGGTTTTTATTTTTTGCGCTATAAACAAAAAAAGAGCGTCAATTTTGAAAAAAAACACATTATTTTTAACTTTTTGCTATAATAAATATCCCCCAAAAATATATAAAAATTACTTTTTTTCCTCAATTTAGGCCGATAGGTATTCTTCTACATATTTTTGGTAAAAAATATCACAATAAGCGATTATTGATTGGTTTGCGCAAAAGTTCGGCGATCTGCGATTTTTATTCATCTGACATTTTTAAAACATTTTTGGGACCATTGTCATTTATACAGCAATCAGTGCTATACAAATGCACTGATTTCTGTGTAAATGACACTGGCAGTGAAGGGGTTAACCAGGGGGTGGCAGTGTAGGGGTTAAGTGTGTCCTAGGGGGCGTGTTACTAACTGTGGGGGGCGTGGATGTGTGTTAGCGATCACTGATCTCTGCTCCAATCACAGGGAGCAGAGATCAGTGTCACTTGTTGCTAGGCAGAACGGGGATATGCTGTTTACTTCCGCATCTCCCTGTTCGTCCTCCCCGTGAGATGATCACGGGTATCCCCACGACGATCCAGTCCGCAGGACCCGCGACCGGACTCACGGGGGGGTCCCGACCGGTGCGTGCACGTGATGGCACGGCGACATTTTCAAAGGGATGTACCTGCACGCCCTTATGCCTGTCCGTGCCATTCTGCCGATGTACATCTGTGTGCGCCGGTCGGGAAGCGGTTAAAGGGCCATATACAGGTACGTTAATGTGCCTGTATGTGCTTTTCTGCCGCAGTATATCTGCGTGAGGCAGTCGGGAAGCGGTTAAGGAGCACAATACGATGATACTTAAACAAAAAAGAGCTGCATGTTCAAGTTGCCAGAAAGAAGCCTTTACTGTACAGATTCCACAAAAAAGCTTGGTTACAATATGCCCAACAACACCTTAACATGCCTCATTGGCTTTTTTTGTGTCATTGGCGCAGTAAAGGCTTCCTTCTGGTGACTCAACCATGCAGCTCCTTTTTGTTCAGGTATCGTTGAATTGTGCTCCTTAAAAATAACCACGCTGACTTTTTGGAGAGCAGCCTGAATTTCTCCTGCAGTTACCTGTGGGTTTTTCATTTCATTATCTTGTTATGCAGGTCTTTTGAATGTTCTTTTCTACCTCCTCATGGCTCATTGTCTAGCCTACTTAGTGCATCCATGGGAGAGCTAGTCAAACTCATTGACTTTTTATACACAGACACTAATTGTGATTTAAAAAGCCACAAATGTGGGAAATTTACCTTTAATTGCCAGTTTAATTTGTGTGTGCCACCTTCTGTGTCTGTACCAAGGCCAAACATTCCAGGGTATGTAAACTTTTTATCAGGGCCATTTGGGTGATTTCTGTTATCATTATGATTTAAAAAGGATCCAAAAAAACTATGTGATAATAAATGACTTCATGTGATTGCTATCCTTAAATAAAAGACAGTTTTTGGGCATGATCAGTCATATTTTTCAATATTAATGCCAAAATTTCACAATTTCTGCCAGGGTATGCAAACTTTTGAGCATGACTTTGTGTGTGTCTAAAATATATATAATCTCTCTATCCCAAAATGCTAAATAAACAAAATTCTTCAAAATTCTACGTAATATACTGTATGTGCTCTGTGTGCTTATTACATCTAATCCCACATGCTCTGAAGAACAAATCATGCATGTACCACTCCTCCACACTGCACTCAGCAGACCTTATTGACCCCTTGTGTATAACAAGCATGCACAGTTAGCTGGATCCTCCATCAAGATAGCAAATTGCTCCACTGTTCCTTTTAAGTCCTCTTGGACCACCAGACTTCATGCAGCAGGACCATCAACAAGAGAAGGGGATGTCTCTCATAGTGTAATACATTTTTTTTTTTATACCCCACACAAGAATGTTGCACACTAATGAGGAAACGCATAGGGCAGGACTGCCAGTTACATCACTTTCTTGGAATGCATGTTGGTGGGCACAGTGGTGCTTACGGTTTCAGTTTTTAAGGCTTTGATTTGCTGTTTTGATAGGAGTTATATTTGCCATCCTAACAAAATTGTTTACCAGTGTCCTTACCTAAAGGTGGCAGTTAATAAGCTATGGCCAAAACTTAATACTGAACTCCAGAAATTCAGCCACTTTGGAAAATTATGATTGACATGTTTTACAGAGCACCAGGAACATAGCTATTGCTTTACTTCTGGTGCTTCAACACTGGGCCCTCTGGTTTCTGCTCCAGAAACCTCCTGCCCAATCAAAGAGCGCTTTTTGTTATGCAAACCCATTCACAAAATGCGAAGGCTTCTGTGAATGGGCAGCAGAGGGGAGGGGCAGGCAGAGATGCTATGTGTGAGAACAAAAGCGTCTTTCTTGTTAGAGCTCCGTGGTGTATAGTAGAAGCTGTGCTCCGGGGGCTCCAGAAAACTGTCAGATGTAAATAAGAGATAAGTCCACAGGGGGCGTGCACCCTAATATAACAACTAATAAGTATGCAATCACATTTTACAGATTGGCTGAATTCCTGGAGTTCAGCTTTAACTTGTGTTATATACTGTACTCCAAGAAAGGGGTTAGACAGTTAAAGTGATTGTAAACCTCAGTTATGAAATCTGAGCAAAGCACATACAGTATCTCACAAAGTGAGTACACCCCTCACATTTTTGTAAATATTTTATTATATCTTTTCATGTGACAACACTGAAGAAATGAAACTTTGCTACAATGTAAAGTAGTGAGTGTACAGCTTGTATAACAGTGTAAATTTGCTGTTCCCTCAAAATAACTCAACACACAGCCATTAACGTCTAAACTGCTGGCAACAAAAGCGAGTACACCCCTAAGTGAAAATTTCCAAATTTGGCCCAAAGTGTCAATATTTTGTGTGGCCACCATTATTTTCCAGCACTGCCTTAACCCTCTTGGACATGGAGTTCACCAGAGCTTTACAGATTGCCACTGGAGTCCTCTTCCACTCCTCCATAATGACATCACGGAGCTGGTGGATGTTAGAGACCTTGCGCTCCTCCACCTTCCGTTTGAGGATGCCCCACGGATGCTCAATAGGGTTTAGGTCTAGAGACATGCTTGGCCAGACCATCACCGACACCTTTACCCTCAGCTTCTTTAGTAAGGCAGTGGTCGTCTTGGAGGTGTGTTTGGGGTCATTATCATGTTGGAATACTGCCCTACGGCCCAGTCTCCAAAGCAAGGGGGTCATGCTCTGCTTCAGTATGTCACAGTACATGTTGGCATTCATGGTTCCCTCAATGAACTGTAGCTCCCCAGTGCCAGCAGCACTCATGCAGCCCCAGACCATGACACTTCCACCACCATGCTTGACTGTAGGCAAGACACACTTGTCTTTGTACTCCTTGCCTGGTTGCCGCCACACACGCTTGACACCATCTGAACCAAATAAGTTTATCTTGGTCTCATCAGACCACAGGACATGGTTCCAGTAATCCATGTCCTTAGTCTGCTTGTCTTCAGCAAACTGTTTGTGGGCTTTCTTGTGCATCATCTTTAGAAGAGGCTTCCTTCTGGGATGACAGCCATGCAGACCAATTTGATACAGTGTGCAGCGTATGGTCTGAGCACTGACAGGCTGACCCCCCACCCCTTCTACCTCTGCAGCAATGCTGGCAGCACTCATGTCTATTTCCCAAAGACAACCTCTGGATATGACGCTGAGCACATGCACTCAACTTCTTTGGTCGACCATGGCGAGGCCTGTTCTGAGTGGAACCTGTCCTGTTAAACCTTTGCCACCGTGCTGCAGCTTAGTTTCAGGGTCTTGGTAATCTTCTTATAGCCTATGCCATTTTTATGTAGAGCAACAATTCTTTTTTTTCATATCCTCAGACAGTTCTTTGCCATGAGGTGCCATGTTGAACTTCCAGTGACTAGTATAAGAGAGTGAGAGTGATAACACCAAATTTAACACAACTGCTCCCCATTCACATTTGAGACCTTGTAACACTAATGAGTTACATGACCAGGGGAAGAGAAATGGCTAATTGGGCCCAATTTGGACATTTTCACTTAGGGGTGTACTCACTTTTGTTTCCAGCGGTTTAGACATTAATGGCTGTGTGTTGAGTTATTTTGAGGGGACAGAAAATTTACACTGTTATACAAGCTGTACACTCACTACTTTACATTGTAGCAAAGTGTCATTTCTTCAATGTTGTCACATGAAAAGATATAATAAAATATTTACAAAAATAGGAGGGGTGTATTCACTTTTGTGAGGTACTGTAAATCTGCAATGTTTACTTATTTCTCTCTGGTGCTTTGTTCCTGTTACCAGAATGAGTCACTTTTGAGAAGTTTTCCCGACACATGAGATAAACTTTGGGAAGGGAACTCAGCATGGAGCTTGCCTATTCACAACAAAGTTATGCTGTGTGGAGGGGGGGTGTGTTCCTTTCCTCCAATCAGCTCTCACACACTGTAACTGCAGCCTCTCTGCCCCCTCCTCTCTGCTCCTTAAAGTGGAAGTAAACCCTCCTATCATTTTCAGCCATGGAAGCTGCCATCTTGGCCTCTTGTTTAATCTTCATCTGCCATGATGCTACACATGTGATCAGTTATGACACCAGCCATTGGATGGTTTCACAGTTTGGTTGAGAGCACAACCAATGTGACAGTTAGCATTTCCGGCATGCCGGGAATGTAACTGTTTTTTTAAACTGTTAAATCAATGGGTTTAATTCTGCTTTAAAGATAGAGAATGATTTTAACAGTTTTCTACCATCTTGAAGGGGAAGAGAAGACTACAGATAAACAAGTAAAACTTTTGAGGAAGGATTTGTTTCATCCCTATGTATCATCTGGCATATGTATCATCTGAGGCTTTTCACTTCACTGGGTATATGTGAGGGTTTACAACAACTCTAAGTAAAAAATCTTTCATAATATACTTACATATAAAGTAAAAGCCCCATTACAACCTCCCCCCTTCCCTTGACAAACATCACACACATACACACTATGGGATTGCTTTACCAAAGGCTAAAAGGGGCAAGAGAATTTTCCCTGGATGTGAGTGATTCTGGTGAAATTTCACTTTGCAAAGAATACCCAATCACGTTCAGAGAAAATGTTAAAAAAAATTTACTTGCACATAGTTTTCATAGTTAGTAAGGTTGAAAAAAGACATCAGTCCATCCAGTTCAACCTGAGTGTGTGTCTACAATTGACTAAGCTTTGGGGAAAAATCCCTTGCAAGGTGAGCAGTCTATTTGCCTTTAGTAAATCGACCTCTATATGCGTGTCTGTATTTCTAAAATGTATCATTCATATTTCCAAGATGTGCCGGTCAGCTGTAGGATGGCCTACAGGCAGAGCTGTGTAAATAACCGACTTATTCACAGAAAAAAAGTGCTTTCACTGGATCTTGGACTGCTGATTGCCTCCTAAAGAATAATGTGAGAACTCCTCTTTATAAAGATAAAAATTTGTTTTAGGTGGTGTGACCCCATAGATATCAGGTAAACAAGCTGCTTCTGGTCACCACTAGAGGTCATTGACATTGACTGGCAAGATCTGCTCTCCATTGGACTTCATAAGCAGTCTGACACCAAGGAGCAACTTGCTCACTGTAGGCTAAAATTCAATTACAGTCAAAAAGACTAAAAGCCAGGCTGTTTGAAAAGGGATTTTGCTATAAACAAGGTAACCAATCATATATTATTTCCCAGAAGCTACAGGGACAAATATAAATCCATTATTCCTAAGGAAAGTGAAGTTATACTGTGAATAGAACACTAATGTATAGTCATTTATAGGGACAAATCACCATTTAGTAATGAAGTGAAACCGTTGAAAACAAATTGCTTGCTTTGGGTCACTGCACATTAGTGTTCTATGCACTGTTAATTGTTTGGTGATTGAATTTGCAGCCCCTGGGGGGGATAGAGACCCATGCTATGTGCTGTAATTTGGAGGTTTAGAACTGGAGGAAAGAACTAGATGAGGGTCTGGTTTATTATAGGAGTTGAGAGCATTCACTTAATAAATTGTGTGAATAGTCACTTCATTTATCCAGTCATGTGCAGATGATATATGTAAATTGGGATTTTCAACTAAGCCTCACGGTGTTGGCCAGATCAGCCAATCCAGCCTTCTAGTGCAATGTTAAAATTAAAGCATCTAGCATCTCTACATCCATGTTTTATCCTTTTGGTAAAATACTTCTGCCACTTATTTTCCATCTTGGTAACCTGCTTGTCTGTTACTTTAATGGGGCATAATGCATGACTTTTTATGTAGGTGTAACTGTAGCGATTTATGTGACTGTTCCTGTCTTATTTCCTACAATTTACCTGTTCATAATTAATCAGCACTTTTTTTGTCAGCTAGACTACAGGATACTTAACCAGTGCATGCTACCCATGATGGACAACGAAATGCATTTTTCCAAAAACGTACAGTGTATATACAAAGATCTTATAATAGTATGGTTAGACTTGAGGGAGTTGACTCAAAGTTCTCTTTGGGGTCCTTTTGCTAGTTCTCATATGTGGGATGTGCTTAACCATACTCAGACAGTTTGCTACTAAAACAGACTTTTTGTAGTACTAATAATATAGTCAGAGGACAAACACAGAGTTAATGAGTGTGGCTTTAAGTTGCTTGAACAGACTTTAAATGGTGAAAATGTATGGATGCAGCCATTTCATCTAAAGACTTGGCAAGTTGGAATATATTACATTTTGTTCTTGGGTTTAGCAATCGTTTAAAGGGGAACTAAAGTGAGCAAATACTCATATCTGCTCCAGAGATTCAACGTCCACGCGCCCCCTCTCCAGAGCCCACTTTTTTACCTGGCCTTCTTCCAAGTTCAGGTTGTCAGCCATCTTGATGTACTTGCCAGTATGTGCAGCTCAGTGTACACTTCAAGGAGGAACAATCCAAGAAGCTCAAAAACTGCATGCAAAGAGAGACTAAATAAGAAGACACGATAGAGTCCATAGAGGTTGGAAGAGCTGACACTACAACATAAGTGACTTCCATACAGAGGGTGGATATGGTTTTAGCCATTTAATAAACATCACTGTCATAAGTAAATAGGAATGAAGACTCATCAGCTGTCTGTTATTTATTGAGTTCATCAATAACATTTAATTGGCCTCATTCGTTTATATACTGTTGGAGTTACATAGAAAATATGCTGCAATAATACTGCTTTTCAAAAGAAGTGCTTTGCATTCGAGATATATATATAAGAATGTTCGTTCTTGGAAGAGGAATGATGATAATGCTTGCTTGTGCTATAATATCATAAACACAGTCAAATACAACCGTACATTTGCATACAACACAGGACTGCCAAGTGTTTACTACATAAACTTCCTCTTCCGTCTGTCACATCACTGAAATACTGTACCCCAGCGAACTGCTTGCATGTTCACATTGCCTGGTGTCCGCATTATACCAGATGGGAGGAATAGTCTGCATGTTTGTAGCAACAATGGAGAGCCAATCAGTGCTGTCATCTCTAGAAACAGATGTAAAGCTAGCCAATGGAAGCATGACTTCTTCCTCACATGGACTTCTGCACATGGGTCTCAACCTACAAAGAACACCACAGACATCATTATGGTACTTAAAGAAGATCTCCCATAAACCTATATATATATATATATATATATATATATATATGCACATATTTTCATTCATATTTTGTCCCAAGTTGCTATGTTTCCAAACCCTAGTTAGGAGGTCTGACCTGCACCCCTTCACGTCCTGCCACAGCCAATCCCATAACAGCTAGGAAGGAGACAGACGCTGGATAGTGGGCACTTTCCTGAGACAACCAATGGTAAGAAGAATGCTATTTTCGGAAGATCCCTAGACCTTCTTACTGCGCAAGCGCTGCGCCTGCGCAGTACAGAGGGGTCCTTATCCGCCGAGGTTAACCATCTCGGCAGAACAGTGTCCTGCCGAGAAAGTTCCACCGCCGGATTAGGACCCCCCTCTACTGCACAGGCGCATCGCTTGCGCAGTACGAAGGACTAGGCATCTTCCGAAAATTGCCGAAGCTAAACAGCTGCGAGTGAAGTGTACACCGCGCACACGCACTTAACATGTCGGTGTACGAGAGACGATGCCGCACGCTACTCTGCAAGGGGCGGGTCTGTAACCAAGGGCGACATTTGTTATTATTATTACTGTAACCAAGGCCCAGATTTTTAAGTATTGCAAAACCCGCCTTTCTTTTATTTAAACACGCCTTTGCCCCTTGCTTAGAGTAATAATAGACCCGCTCCTTAGTTAGACTCCCCTTGCAGAGTAGCGCGAGCATCGGGAGCATGCGGCATTGTCTCGTACACCGGCTGCGCCTGCGCGGTGTACACTTCACTCCCACTTGCTTACCTTCCGCAATTTTTGGAGGATCCCTAGTCCTTCGTACTGCACAAGCGCTGCGCCTGCGCAGTACAGAGGGGTCCTTATCCACCGAGGGGAACCAACTCGGCAGAACACCGGGACACTCCTCCCCCAGCATTCCTCTTGCCATTGCTTGTCTTGGGAAATTGCTCAGAGCTGAGACAAGCTAAGCAGAGGGGTGCAGGTTAGACCTCACAGTTAGGGATAGGAAGCACGTGGAGCAAAGTAGTACATGTACTTTGTCCTATAAATCTGGATCTGTGTCCAGAATAGTAATTAAATTAGTTACATTTCTTAACAAGCCAAAAATACTTTTTAACAAGCCATCTCTAATCTCTCTAGCTGTTTGTACTGTGAAGTAATTCATTCTCAAAGACAGCAACAACTCTTCTAAAGTCAGTTTCTAACAGCTTAGAAACACCTGTGTTTACCTTGGAGGGCTGGCAGGCTGGAAAGATTCTGTATGCATAGCTGAGATTTCTGTACCTCATTTAAGAAATTTGAAGGTAAATTTTTGCACAATGCCTATAGCTACAGAGGTAAATTATGTTTTTATGTAAGTATTTACATGACTTGTCTAGAATTGTATTTAGGATTTGTTTAGACATGCAGCCAGGGGATGGTAAAAGCGGGTGGTTGAGCCATGGTTTTACCACCCACATGAACAAGAACATGCAGACCCTCAGCAGGTGGTTGTAGTACGAGGCATGCTTGTAGCAGAACTGCAGAAGGAGTTATTTTGGACTGACCTACAGGTTTTTTTTTTTGTCTACAAGTTTTTTTGTTTTGTTTTTCTAAAACCTTGCATTTTTGCCACACAAATACATCTTCCTTTAAAAAATAGCTTTGATACATAAAACTAGAGCAGAAATGTGTGAGAGCATGCACTGTACTCTGTAATACTGTTGGACTGTATATTTTATAATCTTGTAGTAATACAAATGAAACTTACTTTCTTCATCATTTGCCAGAACTTGGATTAGTTAGGTTTCTTTCTCAATTGTCATTCCTGGGTTGCTCATACCTGCAGAAGAGCACAGACAGAAACAAAGTGGTCAAAGATTGCACAAATAATCCAATAAAAACGAAATTCTTACTCGTTTTCCCAGTTGGAAGAAACATGGCACCTAACAACCTCCAGAAATGAAGTTGTTACTTGGCATCTTCCGAGACAAAAATTTACTTCTCCTTCAGAAAAGTTCTGTTGCCTGGCTGTAGATTGCTATGGATCGGACACTAAACAAATATACAGATCAGGAATTCTAACTTCTCTTGCCACATGTGTGTTGGAGACTCAAAGTATTAAAACCAAAAAGAACAATGTTAGAAACATTTTGCAGAAGGAGGTTGGCAATGGCAGCCTATATATTTCCCTTAGCACCTTTTTGCCTTTAAAGTGGTAGTAAAGTCTTTAACCACTTGCCTACCAGGCACGAACACCCCCTTCCTGCCCAAGCCATTTTTCAGCTTTCAGGGCTGTCGCACTTTGAATGACAATTGCGCGGTCATGCAATGCTGTACCCAAATGACATTTTTATCATTTTTTTTCCAACAAATAGAGCTTTCTTTTGAGTGGTTAATTGATCAACTCTGCGTTTTTTATTTCTTGCGCTAGAAAACAAAAGATAAGGAACAAGTTTGAAAAAACACAATATTTTTTACTTTTTGCTATAATAAATATCCAATTATTTAAAAAAAAAAACAGTTTTTCCTCAGTGTAGGCCGATATGTATTCTTCTACATATTTTTCGTAAAAAAAAAAATCGCAATAAGCATATATTGATTGGTTTGCGCAAAAGTTATAGTGTCTACAAAATAGGGGATATATTTATAGCATTTTTTTTTTTTTTTTTACTAGTAATGGCGGCGATCTGCAATTTTTATCGTGACTGCAATATTGCGGCAGACATATCGGACACTTTTGACACACTTTTGGGACCATTTATACAGAGATCCGTGCTATAAAAAAGCATTAATTATTGTGTAAATGTGACTGGCAGGGAAGGGATTGAGGGGTTAAATGTGTGTCCTGGGAGTGATTCTAACTGTGGGGGGGGGGGACTGACTGGGGAGGTGACCGATCGGTGTCCCTATGTACAAGGGACACACCATGGGTCTTCTCTCCTCTGACAGGACATGGATCTGTGTGTTTACACACACAGATTCACGGTCCTGCTCAGTTGCTGGGCAATCGCTGGTGCCCGGCTAACATTGTGGCCCCCTAGTGGCCACAAAGGAAATCACGTCATGACGGCAGCCCAGAACAACAGCTGCATTGTCCGCCGTCATATGAGGGCAGTAGGTGGTTAAGGGAAAAAAAAAGGTTTCCATCTGCAAGGCAATGGGGTTGATTTCCTAAAGGCAAATAGACTATGCACTCTGCAAGAGCAGTTGCTCCTGAGCTTAGTAAATGAGCAGAAGTTATGCTGACTTCGATCATCCAATTATGTGCAAGTAAAAATGCAAGTTTTTTGTGTCAGACCCTCCAGCAAGAACAAAAAGTGAATAAGCAGTGCGACACTACCAAATGTAACTCAAAAATTTCCTTAGATCAGTAGTCAGAGGCAGCAGTACCTTAGATCCCATACAGCTATGAGAATGTAGGCACACTTACATACCACAAAAAAAGTCATTTTTTTCAAGAGGAATTACACACAATTCACAATATTTTTTTTTTAGCATACTGCTTAGGTACAGATATCATTTCTAAAAGTGCCCTAGAACAGGGGTCGTCAACCCCTGGGCCGCAGCCCACTACCAAGCCGTGGCCTTTCTGCAGCCGGGCTGCGGGTGCAGACGGCCGGCATGAGACACCTGGGCGGGCGGGTGACATGAAAGAGCCAGCGGACGGCATGAGAGAGCTGGGTGGATGGAAGAAGCTAGGGGACGGGCAAGCAGAGATTACATCATCTCTCTCCGCCCCCCGCATCACCGCTCTTTCACCCTCACAGCTAGTGTTCTGTCAGCCTCAGTGTCGGAGATGCGGCGGGGAGCAGAGAGATGACATCATCTCTCACTGCCTGCCCCGCATCACTTCTCTCCTGCGGCTTCTTGCTGTGTGAAAACTGAGCATAGAGCTCTCCTTGTTCAGCAACGCAGACCCCTCTGCCAAGTGAGACCGGCTGCAGCATGA
Source organism: Lithobates sylvaticus (assembly GCA_028564925.1). NCBI lineage: Eukaryota > Metazoa > Chordata > Amphibia > Anura > Ranidae > Lithobates > Lithobates sylvaticus. The sequence continues at coordinate 645,228,068 of CM053026.1, forward strand.
GGAGGGAGACACCCTGCTACATTCAGAGGGGCGATCCCACAGAGATGTGACGTCCTCAGTGACAGGTGAGCTGTGTGTGGGAGTACAGGTGGGGTGTGCTGGGATTTCTAGTTTACCCCCTCAGCTGTCTGCCTGACATACCACAAGGGGCGCTCCACTCACAGTGCTTGCTGGATGTCTGTCAGTGATCACCCTGAAAATGCTGAGTGCCTGGCTGTACCCGGAGCCTGATCCTCCGTGCCTGGGAGCAGCGTGTAGCCAGTGATGACACAGCTTCAGATCTACATTGGGGGAGGTTCAGACCAGCATGGCAGCCAGGTACCTAGCATTTTCAGAATGAGCAATGAAAACCTCCATATTCCTCTCCATTCTACAGCCAGAACTGCTGCTGTATTCTGAATGGGGCATGGTGAAGGCGCATTCAGAACCCACCCCTGCTAAATGGACCAGTGCTGCCACCAATGCAGTGATGACAGGCAGCATGGCAAGTGACATTCCGCATCCGGTGACAGGCAACCAGGCAGCGTGGCAACTAACATTCCGCATCCGATGACAGGCAACCAGGCAGCATGGCAAGTGACATTCCGCATCTGGTGACAGGCAGCATGGCAAGTGACATTCCGCATCCGGTGACAGGCAGCCAGGCAAGTGACATTCCGCATCTGGTGTCAGGCAGCCAGGCAGCATGGCAAGTGACATTCCGCATCTGGTGTCAGGCAGCCAGGCAGCATGGCAACAGACATTCCACATCTGGTGTCAGGAAGCCAGGCAGCATGGCAAGTGACATTCCGCATCTGGTGACAGGCAACCAGGCAGCGTGGCAAGTGACATTCCGCATCCGATGACAGGCAGCCAGGCAGCGTGGCAAGTGACATTCCGCATCCGGTGACAGGCAGCCAGGCAAGTGACATTCCGCATCCAGTGACAGGCAGCCAGGCAAGTGACATTCCGCATCCGGTGACAGGCAACCAGGCAGCGTGGCAACTAACATTCCGAATCCGGTGACAGGCAACCAGGCAGTGTAATAGTAAACAAAAAGCCGCGCTGTCGAACAATAGTAAACAAAAAGCCACGCAACAGACAGGCAGTGTGGCAACAGACATTCCGCATCCAGTAACAGGCAACCAGGCAGCGTGGCAAGTGAAATTCCGCATCTGGTGTCAGGCAGCCAGGCAGCATGGCAAGTGACATTCCGCATCTGGTGACAGGCAGCATGGCAAGTGACATTCCGCATCCGGTGACAGGCAGCCAGGCAAGTGACATTCCGCATCTGGTGTCAGGCAGCCAGGCAGCATGGCAAGTGACATTCCGCATCTGGTGTCAGGCAGCCAGGCAGCATGGCAACAGACATTCCGCATCTGGTGTCAGGCAGCCAGGCAGCATGGCAAGTGACATTCCGCATCTGGTGACAGGCAACCAGGCAGCGTGGCAAGTGACATTCCGCATCCGATGACAGGCAGCCAGGCAAGTGACATTCCGCATCCAGTGACAGGCAGCCAGGCAAGTGACATTCCGCATCCGGTGACAGACGACGTGGCTCCCTCTGATTCTGCATTATGGTGAGTTGAACTATTTCATTTATTACTACAATGTAATAATAGAAATAATACGCTTTTCAGTTCAGTTCAGTTCCACTATACCAGGCCGCATTGGCCAATAAAATGTTCCCTAAAATGAATTTTACTATCTAGATTTTGGTAAGTGATCCATAAAATAGGATTAAAATAAACTACGCAATTTTATAATTATACATATTATGTTATGCTAAAACATATTTACTACCTTTTAAAAGAAACCTGTAATTTTGTGGTATTTTCCCCTTAGGTGATGCAGCTAAGTGCATTCCACATGAATGAATTTGCATGAAGTTAATAGACCATAACAGGCTGTTCTTGAGGTCTATTATCACACAGCGTGTGAGACCCCAGACACATTATTCTGTGTAGTGTTATGCTATACAATTAAATGATCTGATGCTAGGACATTAAGGTCAAAGCTTACCATCATCTGGCTAGACACAAAATACATAAGCGTGATGTCTGGGCTTAATGTTTTATTCAACTGACATCTATCGTGCGTGTCATCAATGTAATCAATACCACTATGAATGTCTTCAAGCAGCTGCAGCTAGTACATCACAGCACTAAATCTTGGCCAAGGAACGCAGTGACATCACCTTGCTGCTACATCACAGCACTTGTATCCGGGGCTCAGAGACAAGGGCATATAAGAGCAAAGAAAGAAGGCCCTTCATTTATACGTATCATTCAACTTGATGCTGAAGTGAGGAACTGAATACAGACAGAGAAAGACGCAGCAGAACATACGCCAATGTGCGAGTACAGCTTGGTAAACAAGAGACAGAGAGGTTTGCTCCTCTGAAGGACAATAGATGTTGTATGTATACAAATAATGGACATGAAGGAGACAAGTAACACATAGCAATAGCAAACCCGGCAGAGGTTCAAACCCTTCCCCAACAAGTTTAAAACTACAAAAGCAATCCCCCTTTGAATGGCTCTGTATGTCTACCTCTGCTATTCCACACACTATATCTGTACTGTATGAGTTACTACAGTCGTTGGAGAGCGGAGGGAAACCTGGATACATAAGGGAGTGGGACAGAGACCTTCAGCACGTCTTTACTGAAACTCAGTTGGACCACCTTTACCATCTCACACATACTCGGTGGACACGAAAATGCAGGAAAATAGTTTTAAGATACTTACCCGGTGGTATAGAGTTCCCTCTAAGTTTGCCAGGATATACTCATCTGTATCTGACGCTTGCTGGAGGGAATGCGGCCTCAGGGTCTCATTCCTCCATATTTGGTGGGAGTGCCCTAAGATACGGCCCTTCTGGTTAGATATACCAGTCCAGATTAACCACTTGACCACTGGGCACTTAAACCCCCTTCCTAACCAGACCAATTTTCAGCTTTCGGTACTCTCACATTTTGAATAACAGTTACTCAGTCATGTAACACTGTACCCATATGACATTTTTGTCATTTTTTTCATACAAATAGAGCTTTCTTTTGGTGGTATTTAATGACCGCTGGGTTTTTAATTTTTTGCACTATAAATCTAATAAAAAAAAGACTGAAAATTCGGTAAAAAAAAAAATCTTTGTTTCTGTTTTTACATTTATTACATTTATTGCAGAGTATTGGCGCGTATTGGCAGAGTATTGCAGGGTATTGCAGAGTATTGACAGAGTATTGCAGAGTCTTGCACAGTATTGCAGAGTATTAGCAGAGTATTGGCAGAGTATTGCACATTATTGCAGAGTATTGCACAGTATGGGCACAGAGCAGCGCTATGGGCACTACAGATCGAGCCCACAGCGCTTCTAAAAATTATCTCTTCCCCTCTCCCCTCGCACTGTACAGATCGGTACAGAGAGGGGAGGGAGGAAGCAGCGTCATGACATGACGCCGGTTTGTTTACAAGTGATCGCTCCGTCATTTGACGAAGCGATCACATGGTAAAAGGCCGATACAAGCGGCCATTTACTGTGATCCGTGATGCGCCGGGTCTTCCGGACCCGGCAGTCACGGATGTTTTCGGGAGCGTGCCCCAGGGGGCGTGTGAGAGCAACATTCTGGGAGGACGTCCGTGGACGCCCTCCCAGAATAAGCCGACCGCGCTGTGGCCGTCTTTCGGCTATGGCCCGGTCGGCATGTGGTTAAGACCATTCTGGACCTTGAGCTCCCTGATTCTCTGGAATCCTTGCTACATGTTCCTACCATTACTCTCAGCCAGTATCGAAAGTCCGTATTGCCTCATTTACTCAATGTGGCCAGAAGGTTAATTCCGATATACTGGAAGAGACCACAAATCCCTACATGTGCTGAATGGATTACCTTAGTGAATAATATCATGGCTAAGGAGGAATGGATGGCGAAGTGTAAAGACCGCTATGATAAGTTTTAAAAATTAATGAGCCACTTGGATGCACTATACTAGTAAAGTCATACCGACTCTCAGGGGTCCCCACATGCGGCAGCCCTTCCTGTTGATGGGGCTGGAATTGTGGGGGCTCCCGATCCTTAAACAAAACAAACCAGCATGGAATGACGCCTTAATATGTTTTGTTTGGTATTTTTCAATTTTTATTTTTTTTGTTTACTCCCAGTTTCCTATCCACATTTGGGGGTCTGAGTCATCATTAGCGTCATGTCAGGGGGGGATGACAGGGGCGATTCATTGATGTTAGTGTTCATATGATATAGTTGAATTATGATGTTCCTTTGCCTCCTCTCTCCTCCCCCCTCTTTTTTTCTAATCAGTTAAATTAAGTAATGTGTATGACACCAACGAGGATTCTTTACGTACCTTTTTACTCTTCTTTATGGGTTTTGTTTTATGTCTTTTATATGTTGTATGATGCCAAAAAATGTTCAAATAAAGATTACATAAAAATAAAAAAAAAAAAATTACAAAAGCAAAACAATGTGTCTCAAGTTTGTGTTTTCATAAGACTTTGCCTGTTCCTCCCTACTCCCCCCTCCCAGCAGTGACTCAGCAGCATCTAATCCCTAAAGCCTGCTACATAACAGTTTTTTTTCCCGTTCAACTCAACAGGCTGAACAATAAAAAAAACTCAACAGTTCGGGAGGAGCCACTGTACTATGTGATGTTAGTATAGAGATCCCCCACTGAGCTATTGTGTTCTGACAGGGGGACGCCTTTTTTGGTCCGGGAGGGTGTCATATGACGTCCTTTGCTTCCCGGTGGAATAAGGTCGCGCATGCGCGCCCGCCGCGTCACTCGGGAGCCGATGCGCGTGTCCAGCGGCTGCCATATCTGCCGGGGCACCCGCGATTGCTGGTGACACAACAGGAACATGGATCTGTGTGTTTAAACACACAGATCCACATCCTGTCAGGGGAGAGGAGACAGATTGGGTGTTCCTAGTACAGTATATAGGAACACTGATCGGTCTCCTCCACTTGTCAGTCCTCTCCCCCCACAGTTAGAATCACTCCCTAGGCACTGATCGCTGTATAGGTGTCATGGGTCACAAAATAGTGCCAAAAGTGTCCGATGTGTCCGCCGCAATGTCGCAGTCACAATAAAAGTCGCAGATCGTCGCCATTACTAGTAAAAAATAAATTCATAATAAAAATGCCATAAATCTATCCCCTATTTTGTAGGAGCTATAACTTTTGTGCAAACCAATCAATATACGCTTATTGCGATTTTTTTTTTTTACCAAAAATATATAGAAGAATACATATCGGCCTAAACTAAAACTTTAAATCGGGATATTTATTATAGCAAAAAAAGTAAAAAATATTGTGTTTTTTCAAAATTGTCGCACTTGTGATCAAATACCACCAAAAGAAAGCTCTATTTGTGCGGAACAAAATGATAACAATTTCATTTGGGTACAGTGTTGCATGGCCGCGCAATTGTAATTCAAAATGTTACAGCTCTGAAAGCTGAAAATGCCCTGTATTGAAGTGGTTAAATAAAAGACAGTTTTTTGGCATGATCATTCATATTTTCAATATTAATGCCAACATTTCACAATTTCTCCCGACTGTATCTACTGCTGAAAAGAAAAGGTTTTTAGCAGTTAATATTTACTAAAATAATTGCATTTCAGTGTACTGTGGGAGACCAGATATAGTGAATGAAGGGTCCTAGTAACACTTTAAGTAAGAAAGGTCAGACAATGTGATTTTGCCATATTTCTTGCAGCCAGGTGTATTGCAATCTCCTCAAACATGGCACCTTGCTGTGAATCCTGTGCTGCACAGAACTCTGACCTGAAAACATTTTTTATTATTTTACATCATTTTTTATTATTTTACATGCATTTTTTTTATTTTTTTTATTTTACATGCTTTGATTATGGACTGTTCAGCAACAAGAGGGCTTTCTAGAGCATGGCAGCTAGTTGTACACGAGGGATGCCAAATTAAAGCCATTAAGTGGGGAGGCCGTGTACCAAGTGAGTTATCAGCTCATTTATTTCTCTCATGGCAGGTTTCCTTTGAATGAAAAATGTTGTTTGCTTGTTGGGTTATTTGGAGTGATTGAAAGCCCCACCGGCAGTCACCTAACATGACCTTAACTCCGATGGATTCAAATGCCAAGCAGTGATGTAGAAAGCTCCACACACCAACCAATTCCATCCCACCAAGTAACAGGGATCTGTAATCACTGGGATACACCTGGTAAACCTTGAGGATTCCAGACAACTTTTATGCTTACATGCCAGATACCAAGTAACCGCATTAAGTTAGATATTAATGCTATCCAATAAACAGGGGATTCTGCTAAATTAGGGGTCTCCAAACTTTTCAGTATGAGGGCACACTGTATATTTTTTTTTAAATATTCACCAGCCGAAAAAAAAATCACTTTTACAAATCAATGAATAAATGAATGATTACATTTTACTTGGAATATTTGGGAATCAGCATAATAATCAATTGATTTATAACAAAGGAGGAAGAACTTCAGGAAAACAAAACAAAGTCCCTCCCTTACATCAGGGTCCTCATCTGAGACTCCCTTACATCAAAGTCCACCTTAAGAGTCCACCCTTACATCAGGGACCCTATCAGAGCCTCCCTTACATCAGAGTTCACCTTTGGAGTCTCCCTTTACATCAGGTTCTCCATCAGAATCCCCCTTAGGAGCCCTCTTACATAAGGGTCCTCATCAGGGCCCCCCTTACATGAGAGTCTACCGTAAGTGTCCCCCCTTACATTAGGGTCCCTATCAGATCATCCCTTACAACAGAGTTCACATTAAGAGTCCCCCTTTACATCAGGCTCCCTATCAGAGCCTCCCTTACATCAGAGTTCTTTATTAACACCCCCCCCCCCTTACAACAGCGTTCCTATCAGAGCCTCCCTTACGTCAGCGTTCACGCTAAAATCCCCTCCCCACTACATCGGGGTCCCTATCAGAGCCTCCCTTACTTCAGAGTTCACCTTAACAGTCCCTCCTTACATCAGGGACCCTATAAGAGCCTCCCTTACATCAGCGTTCACCCTAAACCCCCCTCCCCCCCACATCAGGGTCCCTATCAGAGCCTCCCTTACATCAGAGTTCACCTTAAAGCGGAGGTCTGGCTGTTTAAAAAAAAAAAAAAAAAAAGTCAGCAACTACAAACACTGTAGCTGCTGACTTTTAATAAGGGCACTCACCTGTCCAGGGAGCCCACGATGTCGGCCCCCCAAGGCCGATCCATCCTAACTAAGGGAAACAGGCAGTGAAGCCTTGCGGCCCGTTTCCTACTGCGCATGCACGAGTCGCGTGGCGCTTTGTGAATGGCCCTCTGGTTTTCTGGGATACAGACTTGTCCCAGAAGACAACGGGGCAGCGGAGGAAGTGAAGGAGCAGCGTCGCGGAATAGGAAGAGGCAAATTAGGAAGACTGCTTAGCAACAGGCATTTCTGGTAAGTAAAACAATTATTATTTTTTTCAAATGTTTTTTTATATTTTTTTTGTAGAATATTAATGTAATTTTTAATTTTAGGGTGGACTTCTGCTTTAAGAGTCCCTCCTTACATCAGGGTCCCCATCAGAGTCCCCCTTAGGAGCCACCTTACATCAGGGTCCCCCTTACATAAGGGTCCAACTTAGGAGTCCCCCCTTACATAAGGGTCCAACTTAGGAGTCCCCCCTTACATAAGGGTCCAACTTAGGAGTCCCCCCTTACATAAGGGTCCAACTTAGGAGTCCCCCCTTACATAAGGGTCCAACTTAGGAGTCCCCCCTTACATAAGGGTCCACCTTAGGAGTCCCCTCTTACATCTGGGTCCACCTTAGGAGTCCCCCCTTACATAAGGGTCCACCTTAGGAGTCCCCTCTTACATCTGGGTCCACCTTAGGAGTCCCCCCTTACATAAGGGTCCACCTTAGGAGTCCCCTCTTACATCTGGGTCCCTATCACAGCCTTCCTTACATTAGAGTTCACCTTAATGCCGCGTACACAGGATCAGAAATTCCGCCAGCAAAAGTCCGATGAGAGCTTTTCGTCGGAAAATGCGACCGTGTGTGTGCTCCATCGGACTTTTGCAGCCAGCAAAAGATTGAGCGCATGTTCTCAATTTTTTGGTCGGAAAAAGTTTTGAAATTGCGATCGTCTGTACCAATTCTGACGCGCAAAATTCCTGCGCATGCTCGGAAACAATTTGACGCATGCTTGGAAGCATTAAACTTTTCTCAGCTCGTCGTAGTGTTGTACGTCATCGTGTTCTTGATGGTCGCAAGTTCAGTGAACTTTTGTGTGACCGTGTATATGCAAGCCAAGCTTGAGCGGAATTCCATCGGAAAAACAATCCAAAATTGTTCCGACAGAAAATCCGCTCGTGTGTACGCGGCATTAAGAGTCCCCCCTTACATCAGGTTTCCCATCAGAGCCCCTTTTACATCAGAAACCTTTGCATCGTAGTAATGAATTTCACTTTTAAATAATATGAGGGTTAAGCACACTGATACATAAACAGTCAACTAGAGGGCAGTAGAAGTATGCCAATAAAAATCTGTGCTATATACCCTCCCCTCTTTTTGCTTACTGCTTCAGTTATGGGTGCTGTGGCACACATTAAAATACTAACAATATATGTGCAGAGCCTTAAAAAATAAAATAACCTTAATTAAATACTTATCCACTATGTGAACATAAAAAACAATATAAGGCAAATAAAAAAACAAAAGTTGCAATAGTGAGAATAAATAAATAAAATGTAAAATAATGTCCACTGGTGCCAAGAATAAGCTTCCACCTTTATCCAAATCACACCACCGCTTGTGCACAGAGCTATTACCGCACTCATCAGCCCCTACGCTACCAACAATGAGCAGCAAACAGCACATAAATGCCAAAAATCTTCCCGGCCTCTCACACACAACCATTCAGCTCTTTTACTCCACAGGTGCCCAATGATAGCGGAATCCACCACAGCAACATATCCCACTAAGCACTCATAGGGCTGTCTGGAAGGAAAGTGCTCACTGCATGGTGCCACACTGGAGGGTCTTATGTAGTGTAGTATTTATTTAAAAACTTGAAATTCACATTTAAAAGCTGCATCCAAATGTCAAACATAACATTAAAGCGCACTTACTAGACATGTGCACAACAGAAAAATTTGTTTATTTTCGTTTAGTTTCTTTAGTTTCCGTTGATTCGTAACGATTCGTAAATTCGTAAGTCGTCAGTGTTCGTATTCGTAACGATTCGTATTTTCGTAAGAGTTATTTTTTTGTTGATTCGTTTTTCTGTTAGTTTCATTTTCGTTTATTCGAAATTCGGACGCATTCGTATTTTCGTAGATTTAGTTACATTCGTACTTTCGTTAGATTGATTTATTCGTACTTTCGTAACATTGTTTTCGTAGATTCTTAATTGGAGCATAATTCATAATTTTATGTAATGTGTGAGACACGGAAAATTACGAATCGAAAAAAAAAGTTACGAATGTACGAATTTTTTCGTTCAATCCATTCGAAGCACGTTAAGCAGCGCCATTGTAAGAGACACGGAAAATTACGAATCAGGAAAAAAAAAAAAAAAAAAAGTTACGAATGTACGAATTTTTTCGTTCAATCCATTCGAGGCACGTTAAGCAGCGCCATTGTAAGGGACACGGAAAATTACCAATACAACAAAAAAAACTTCTTTCGTAGCTTCGTTGTTTCTAATTTGGTTATTTCGGATTTTCGTTGTTTTTCGTATTCGTTCGATTCGAACGATTCGTTAAAATTTTTAGCGAATCGTTCGTTCATTCGTACGATAACGAATGAACGAATATAACGAACAAAAACGAAAAACGAAACGAATTGCACATGTCTAGCACTTACTAATCTGAGGAGATAATCATTTTACTTACAGGTAAGCTTTATTAGCTTACATGTAGCTAAAAATACCAAAGCGGAATTTCCTACCACTTTAAAGGGGAGAGTCACTTAATCTGGTCCTGCAGGTCATATCACACAAATGCCTAGGCTTTTAGGGCAGAGGAAAGATCTAGGGTCTAATAGACCCCAAAAGCAAAAAAGAGGAAAGATCTAGGGTCTAATAGACCTACCTACATTATCATAGGGGATATTTACATTCCCTGGTAATAACAAAGAAAAAAAATAGTTTTCTAAAATAAAAAAGCTAAATAAATAAAAAAAAAAACCAAAAAAAAAAAAAAAAAATAGCACCCCTGCCCCCCTTCTCTTGCGCAAAGGCGTACACAAGCGTTGGGTCTGGCGTCATATGTAAAAGCAATTGCACCATGCATGTGAGGTATCACCGCGAAGGTCAGATCGAGGGCAGTAATTTTAGCAGTAGACCTCCTCCGTGAATCTAATGTGGTATCATGTAAAGGCTTTTAAAGGCTTTTAAAAATGTATGTAGTTTGTCGCCACTGCGTGTTTGTGTGCAATTTTAAAATATTATTTTTTTTTGTCCCAAGAGATTGAATAATGAAAAAAAAAATATATATATATATTTTTTTTACAAAAAGTTGTCACTAAATGATATATTGCTCAAACATGTCATGGGCATATGTAGAAATACACCCCAAAATACATTCTGTTGCTTCTCCTGAGTACGGGGATACCACATGTGTGGGACTTTTTGGGAGCCTAGCTGCGTACGGAACCCCAAAAACCAATCACCGCCTTCAGGCTTTCTAAGGGTGTAATTTTTTTATTTCACTTCTCACTGCCAATCACAGTTTCGGAGGCCATGGAATGCCCAGATGGCATAAAACCCCCCCAAAATGACCCCATTTTGGAAAGTAGACACCCCAAGCTATTTGCTGAGAGGTATTGTGAGTATTTTGCAGATGTCGCTTTTTGTCACAAAGTTTTGAAAATTGAAAAAAGAAAAAAAAATTTTTTTTTTCTTTACTTTCTTCATTTTCAAAAACAAATGAGAGCTGTAAAATACTCACCATGCCTCTCAACAAATAGCTTGGGGTGTCTACTTTCGAAACTGTGATAGGTAGTGAGGAGTGAAATCAAAAATTTGCACCCTTAGAAATCCTGAAGGCGGTGCTTGGGTTTCGTGGCCCCGTACGCGGCTAGGCTCCCAAAAAGTCCCACACATGTGGTATCCCCATACTCAGGAGAAGCAGCAAAATGTATTTTTGGGGTGCAATTCCACATATAACTATGGCATGTGTGAGCAATATATCATTTAGTGACAACTTTTTGAAAAAAAAAAAAATCTTTTTTATTTTTGTCTTTATTCAATCACTTGGGACTAAAAAAAAAAATATTCAATGGGCTCAACATGCCTCTCAGCAAATAGCTTGGGGTGTCTACTTTCCAAAATGGGGTCATTTGGGGGGGTTTTGTACTTCTCTGCCATTTTAGCACCTCAAGAAATGAAATAGGCAGTCATAAATTAAAAGCGGTGTAAATTCCAGAAAATGTACTCTAGTTTGTAGACGCTATAACTTTTGCGCAAACCAATAAATATACGCTTATTGGCATTTTTTTTACTAAAGACATGTGGCTGAATACATTTTGGCCCAAATGTTTGACTAAAATTGAGTTTATTAGATTTTTTTTATAACAAAAAGTAGAAAATCTATTTTTTTTTCAAAATTTTCGCTCTTTTTCCGTTTATATCGCAAAAAAATAAAAATCACAGAGGCAATCAAATACCATCAAAAGAAAGCTCTATTTGTGGGAGAAAAAGGACGCAAATTTCGTTTGGTTACAAAATTGCATGACCGCGCAATTACCAGTTAAAGTAGTGCAGTGCGAAATTGAAAAAAGACCTCTGGTCCTTTGGCTGCCAAATGGTCCGGGGCTGAAGTGGTTAAACATGGGACTATTACAGGAGGGAACTATTTGTTAGTCTCAGCAAAACTGTCATCATAGCTTTACATTAAAGTGGTAATGTATTCTATGCATTAACCACTTAAGCCCCGGACCATTTGGCTGGCCAAAGACCCGAGCACATTTTGCAATTCGGCACTGCGTGTTTTAACTAACAATTGCGCAGTCGTGCGACTTGGCTCCCAAACAAAATTGACGTCCTTTTTTTTCCCCCACAAATAGAGCTTTCTTTTGGTGGTATTCGATCACCTCTGCGTTTTTTAATTTTTTGCGCTATAAACAAAAATGTATAATTTTTTTAAATTATTATTTTAACCACTTCAGCCCAGGAAGGTTTTACCCCCTTCCTGACCAGAGCGTTTTTTGCGATTCGGCACTGCGTCGATTTAACTGACAATTGCGCGGACGTGCGACGTGGCTCCCAAACAAAATTGGCATCCTTTTTTTCCCACAAATAGAGCTTTCTTTTGGTGGTATTTGGATCACCTCTGCGGTTTTTATTTTTTGCGCTATAAACAAAAAATTTGCGACAATTTTGAAAAAAAAAAAATCATTCTTTTTTACTTTTTGCTATAATAAATACCCCCAAAAAACATATTAACATTTTTTTTTTCCCTCAGTTTAGGCCGATACGTATTCTTCTACATATTTTTGGTAAAAAAAAATCGCAATAAGCGTTTATTGATTGGTTTGCGCAAAAGTTATAGTGTCTACAAAATAGGGGTTAGTTTTATGGCATTTTTATTAATAATTTTTTTTTTTTACTAGTAATGGCGGCGATCTGTGATTTTTATTGTGACTGCAACATTATGGTGGACACATCTGTAATTTTTACGTTGATCAGTGCTATAAAATTGCACTGATTACTGTAAAAATGACACTGGCAGTAAAGGGGTTAACCACTAGCTGGCTAGGAAGGGGTTAGGTGTGTCCCAGGGAGTGATTCTAACTGTGGGGGGGGGGGGGGGGGCATGGCTACGTGTGACACATCACTGATCATAGCTCCCGATCACAGGGAGCTATGATCAGTGACAGTGTCACTAGGCAGAACGGGGAGATGCTTGTTTACATTAGGATCTCCCCATTCTTCAGCTCCGTGAGACAATCGCGGGTATCGCGGGACCTGCGATTCTACTCACGGAGCTCATGCCAGCGGCGCGCACATGACCACACGGCAGGCAAATTCAAAGGGGCGTACCTGTACGCCCATTTACCCAGCCGTGCCATATATGTACATGCAGTGGTCGGCAAGTGGTTAAGAGAAAAAGCCTCCTGTGTAAAGCAGCCCCCTTCATACTTAACTGAGGTCCATCTCTATCCAGTGATGTTGTATGAGAGACTCGGCTGCCCGGGACTCTCCCTCCTCATTGGCTGAGACAGCAGAGAAGCGCCATTGGCTCCCATTGCTGTCAATCCAATTTAGTGAGCCAATGCGGAGAGAGTGGGGGCGGGATGGGGCGGGCCATGGCTCTGTGTCTGAATGGACACAGGGAGCTGCAGCTTGGCTCGGATGCCCCCATAGCAAGCTGCTTGCTGTGGGGGCACTCAACAGGAGGGAGGAGCCAAGAGAGCCGAAGAGGGACCCGAGAAGAGGAGGATCCGGGCTGCTCTGTGCAAAACCACTGCACAGAGCAGGTAAGTATAACATGTTTTTATTTGTACCTAATTAATATTTATTTAATTAGACTTTAATATCACTTTAAACTTTTGAGTATATAGCCATGTAAATCTACAAATGACAAAATGTGAAGCACTGCCTTAAAGAAAGTAGTGCTCTTTATTCCATCTCAGGATGATTCTGTGACCATCATGCTGCACCTTGCTTCCTACAGGTAACAGAATATACTTTTGCTCTAAGTAATGAGAATTGTATAACTGAACTACAGATCAACACTCTGTCTGGAGGATGATAAGACATAGGCAGAGGAAGAAGAGGAAACCCACAGGCAGAGGCATGATGGCAACAGCTGGAGGGCTGCCAGTTTGAGACCCTTGCTCTGGAGGATGATAAGACATAGGCAGAGGAAGAAGAGGAAAAGACAAATAAAAAGAGTAGGGGGAGAAGAAAAAGACTATAAGAATTGGAAAAGAAGAATAAGGGAAAGAGAAAGAAGGGATCCTCATATTCTACGATTAAACCTCAGTGTGGATGAAATATGTCAGAAAGAGGTTCAGAAAGAGGTTCTGGGGTGGAGTGCTCCCTGATGTGCTAGAATAATAACGGTTATTTCAGCGTTCCAGAACAGCGGCACGGTTTCATTCACCCACCGCCTTACACTCTGTTGGAGAGCCATAGAGTACACCCACCTCAAACTGCTGGAAAGCCAGTGAGGTCACCGGGAACCATAGGAGTGGTGCCAAACAACCGATTACTGTGCATTTACTAAAAATACTGCATTGTAACAGCCAAAATAGCAGCTGCTAATACCAAAAGGAAGTGTTAACAGAATTTACAAGAATATTATTATTATTATTATTATTACTCATAGTATTATTATATATTAAAATGTTTGGTGGTCAATTAACAATCTGAAACGACATAAAGGGGTTGATGAGCTGAAGAACTTGCCGACCCCTGGTCTAAGCACTTGTATCTGTAGGAGAATCTGGTAAAATATCACTTTGGCTACGTTTCCACTAGTGCGACCTGTCATGCGACTTGGAACTGCTAAGTGGCATGACAAGTCGTACCCTGTGATTTCCAATGAGTACCGTTCATATCTGTGCGACTTCAAGTCACAGCGACTTCAAAGTAGTCCCTGCACTATTTTGGTCCCACTTTGATGCGACTTGAGGTCCAAAGACCTCAAGAATACACAGGCGTTGTTTCAAGTAGCAGCAAAATCGCACAACGTTTAGGTTGCAATAGTGGAAACCTAGGCTTACTCATCACCCTAAAGTATTTGTAAAGTAAGTGCTATTTCCTTTCTTTCTATCTATTTGACTTCCTTGGTTTTGGGTAGGTGTATTCTGTGTACATATTACCCTAATTATATTATGCAATTTTAACTTATGATTTAACAATTGTTGGTTTCCGTTGGGGGTATATTTAGGGGTTAATATGTTAGCTATGCCAGCTGAAGCCAGAATGTGTATGAAAAAGGACACTTTACCTTTACGATTCAAGTAAGAATTGAAAGATAATGTGTATATACACTGCTATTACTTCATATCTCTTGTTCTACGATTAAAGCTGGGTATACAGGATGAGTTTTTTTTTTTTCATTCAATCAGCAATTTAAACAAAAAAAAAAACCTCACAGATCCCTGCATCAACACAAGCGACAGGAGTCTCTCCTGCTGTGTCTGTATTCTGACAGCCGGGGCTCCCCACCATCAGGATACACAGATCAGCGCTGGCAGCCACTGGCTGCAAGCGCTGATCGGAAACTGGTTTTCCAGCATGACCATTCAATGGAAGCCAGCAGTTAGACCAGCTTCTGTTGAACAGACAGCGGTACACACATAACGAAAGTCGGCTGTTTAACTATTTTTGGAGCGGAGCGCGGTGCATTTTTTACCGTGCTTTGTGATGCATTTGCAGCACATTCGTCGCATAGCAGACGCACAACTGCTACCCGCGATTGGGGTTCCAATAACCTTAAATGACATAGCATGTGCGATGTGTGTTTGTAAAACACACTGCAATGCGCGTTTTCAATGTGGTTTGCTGTGTGTTCAGAAACGCAGAGATGTGAATGGAGCCTCATTGTTCTTGTGTAAACACACCAATTTCACTTTTAGGCCCCATTCACACATAGTGTAATGGGAGTGCACATTTTTGGGCTAATTTTTCCCACAACATGCATAGGGAAGCCCATTGATTTTGACTGGCTGCCCTACATGTGGCAAAGTAGCTCATGGGACATTCTGGCATGTTGCGGTTTGCACATTTTTTACTGCACGTTCTGCTGTCTTTGTTGCTTGTTTTTTTCACATGGCAAAATGTGTGTTTTCTTCTGTGTTTAGGGTGCCGTTTACAATTAATGGCCAAAAGTATGACTAGTTTACTTTAGGTGTATAAAGGTGGCCATACACTATACAATTCGATTGTACAATCTCTGTACAATCTCCATTAGATTTACCAAAACTATATAATAGGAGGTCACAACATCTATCCGATCACTCAGTATCTAATAAGGCAGGCTTTTGCACTACATAGTTGATAAAAGATCTAAATGAGATTGTACAATCAGATTGTATAGTGTATGGTGAGCTTTACAGACTTCCAGGGACACACTTCTCCTGTTTGTCAATAATACAGCTCTGCTGCACATAGGCTGTTATCTGATCACTCAGCTGCTGCACACTCTACCAAATGAACAATCTCTGCAAGTTGAATGAAAGGTAGAAAACAAAGATGGCTGTGTGTTTAGTGAGAACGGTGAATGGTGATTGCTTTGGAAAAGCATGAACCTGCAGAGGTGGGTGGAAGTGATCTCCAGGAAGGGGAATGTAGGTGCAGGGTGTGTGTTAATGAGGTCAGCTGGTGAACTCCTTCCTGTGTCCTAATGGTTTCCCCTTCCTAATACCTATCCAGGAGGCAATGGAGACGTTTTAATACAACAAAGTGGACACTGAGGTAAAGCCTGGTCTAGGACAAAAGAAAGCTTTTTCTTTTCTGCAAAAGAGGTACATTAATGCTATATTGGTACACAGGGAAACTAGAATTTAGAAAAAAAAGGTGAACTTAAAGAGGAAATCCATGCTGCAATTAAAATCCCTGCATCTATAGCCCCCCTCGATTTAACACTAACCTATCTAGCCCTGTAAAGAAAAAATTTGTATACATACCTTTTTCTGAAGGCGATCCAACCCGATCCCACGCTGAGCTGTCAGCCGCAACTTCGTTGTGTAGGCGGGTGCAGCGGACACGTCCGACAACGGAAGCCCCATAGGAACTCTGTGGGTGACGTCACTTCCCATTAATTTCACAGCAGTTGGTCAGCCGTGTCCTCTGCAGAGCTTCCGCCGCTGGAGATCGGGTCAGATCGCCTTCAAAAAAGGTATGTACCGTATATACTCGAGTATAGGCCGACTCGAATATAAGCCGAGGCACCTAATTTTACCACAAAAAAATGGAAAAACGTATTGACTCCAGTATAAGCCTAGGGTGAGAGATGCGCAGCTACTGTAAGTGGAAAAGAGGGTCAACTGTGCCCATTTGCAGCCTCACTGTGCCCATTTGCAGCCTCACTGTGCCTATTTGCAGCCATAGGTCCCCCAAACTTCAAACTTGGTAGTTAAGGGTTCCTAGATGATCCCCTATCTGCAGCCAAAATTTGGGGTCTCTGGACATTAACATTGCTGCAGATGGACACAGTTGACCGACTTTGGGGCCTGTATCTTGGGGCCACTTGGTGCTAGAAACCCCATATTTAGTATGCAAACTCAGTCGAACTAGCACTACAACATATCCAAAGATGGGGTTCCTATTACCAAGTGGCCCTGAGATACGGGGCCCCAAAGTCGGTTTGGAAAATGTCAAGCACTTTTCTGCAGCAGAGAATGACATTTTCCAAACCGACTTTGGGTCCCCGTATCTCGGGGCCACTTAGAGCTAGAAACACCATCTTCGGATATGTTGTAGTGTTGGTTCCACTGGGTTTGCACACCAAATTTGTTCCTGTTCCTAGCACCAAGAGGCCCGAGATACAGGGCCCCAAAGTCGGGTCGGAAAATGTAATTTTCTGCTGCAGAAAAGTGCTTGACTCGAGTATAAGCCGAGGGGGGCACTTTCAGCACAATAAAATGTGCTGAAAAACTCGGCTTATACTCGAGTATATACGGTATATGGATTTCTCCTTTACAGGGCTAGATAGGTTAGTGTTAGATCATGGGTGTCTATAGATGCAGGGATTTTAGTATTAGCATGGACTTCCACTTTAAGGTGGGTGCCCTCACTGGCTCTCCAACAGCGTTTGAGATGGGGCAGTACACTCAGTATACGAAGTGATCACGTATGTATGTCCTTCTCAGAAAGGAGAGGGTGAAACGTCACAGACACACAAAACATGCTGGTAAATCCAGTATCAACACACAGCTAACAAACACAACTCAAGGCCACTGATGGCTGACCATCCAACCCTGGATAACACTGACTCTGAACTAGCCTCCTTACTTTCGGGACTAAGAACTGGTGGAGACCTTAAAAGATTATTTGACTCTAATTGGCCACCTATTAACCCCCCAGACATTTACTGACATATATTTGACCCTCTGCCCTTTTATGGGCTCTTTGATAATATCATCAACTCTTGGGATGGGGTCAATAATAACCACTAGGGGAACCCTGTTTTAGAGCTTTTTCAGCCAGGGTTCTTGTTTATGTGTATGCTATAATGTATTATTTTTATTCCTGCAATATGTTCTCTCACTGTACATGATTTGAAAGATGTTGCAGCCAAATAAATCAATAGTAATAGCGTTTATTAACAGAACACCAAATTCAATCAATAGGACATCTTCCTGAGTTACCCTTCTCATCGCTGCAGTTGCTGTCAGTCCAGGACTGGGTGTCAGTCAGAAGATGGCTCTGAGATTCACGCAAAGGTTTGGCTGGGAAAGGATGATTTTCAATACTGGTACAAAACAGGAAACAAACATTAAACATAGATACCTGAAAATCAACAAAGAGTAATACAGACTAAAATATTTTACAGACAGAAGATACACCTGCTGTGAATGACAGAGAAAGGAGTTTCTTATGCCCCGTACACGGTCGGACATTCCGACCACAAAATCCGTCAGATTTTTTCCGATGGATTTTGTCCAAAACTTGTCTTGCATACACACGGTCGCACAAAGTTGTCGGAAAATCCGATCGTTCAGAATGCGGTGACGTAAAACACGTACAACAGGACTACGAAGAGGCCTGTAGCCAATATCTTTCGACACCCCAAATTTATTCTGAGCATGCTTGGCACTTTCGGAATTCTATACACGTGATCGTAAAAAGTCTGATTGGATTTTGTTGTTGGAAAATTTTAGGTCCTGCTCTCAAACTTTTTCCGTCAGAAATTCCGATGGAAAAAGTCCGCTAGAGCCCACACGTGATAGGATTTTCCGACAACATAATCCGATCGGACTTTTTCCGTTGGAAATTCCTGACCGTGTGTACGGGGCATTAGACAAGATATATTTACAATTCTTTCTTATCATAGCTGCTATTCTTAAGAGGAACTTATCAACACATACAATTTATCCATGACAATTACATAGTTACATAGTTAGTCGTGTTGAAAAAAGACACAAGTCCATCTAGTTCAACCAAAAAATAAAATAAAAAATACAATCCCATAAACACAATCCTTCACCCACAGTTGATCCAGAGGAAGGTGAAAAACCCCAGCAGAGCATGATCCAATTTGCTACAGCAGGGGAAAATATTCCTTCCTGATCCCCCGAGAGGCAATCAGATTTTCCCTGGATCAACTTTACCCATAAAGGTCAGTACCCAGTTATATTCTGTACATTTAGGAAATAATCCAGGCCTTTTTTAAAGCAATCTAGTGAGCTGGCCAGAACCACCTCTGGAGGGAGTCTATTCCACATTTTCACAGCTCTTAGACCCTTTCACAGTGGGGCGTCGGGGCCTTCAGCAGTAAAGCACTGCTATTTTTAGTGCCGCTTTACCGTAGTTTTTTGAGCTGGTTAAAACCGCTGCAGCGGCGCTTTGCTGTCGGTTCTGCAGCGGTGCTCATTCAGTTTAATGGGCAGGAGCGGTGAAGGAGCAGTGTATAAACCGCTCCTTCACCGCTCCAAAGATGCTGCTTGCAGGAATTTTTTTTGCGTCCTGCCAGCGCACTGCTCCAGTGTGAAAGCTCTCCGACTTTCATACTGGAAAGGTAGGAGAGGCGTTTTACAGGTGCTATGCAGGCGTTATTTTTAGCGCTTCAGTGTGAAAGGGGTCTTACTGTGAAGAAACCTTTCCATATTTGGAGATTAAATATTTTTTCCTCTAGACGTAAAGAGTGCCCCTTGTCCTCTGTGTTGTCCGTAAAGTGAATAACTCAACACCAAGTTTACTATATGGACCACTTATGTATTTGTACATATTGACCATATCCCCCTTAATCTCCTCTTCGCAAGAGAAAATAAATTCAGTTCCTCTAATCTTTTCTCATAGCTGAGCTCCTCCATTCCTCTTATCAGTTTGGTTGCCCTTCTCTGCACTTTCTCCAGTTCCCCGATATCCTTTTTGAGAACTGGTGCCCAAAACTGAACTGCATATTCCAGATGAGGTCTTAGTAATGATTTGTACAGGGGCAAAATTATATCTCTCTCTCTGGAGTCCATACCTCTCTTAATGCTGTACAAGAAAGGACTTTGCTCACTTTGGAAACCGCAGCTTGGCATTGCATGTTATTATTGAGCTTCAGCATAAGAATCATTAACCACTACTCTCTGAATTCAGTTTTTAATCCATTTACAAACTGATATTTCCAAGCCTGTAGACTTTACCTAGCCAAATTAGCCATGTGTGGGGAACTGTGTCAAACGCTTTTGCAAAATCCAAGTTGTCCACAGCCACCCCACTGTCCAAGGTTTTACTTACCTCCTCAATAACCATCTTTCAACTAGAATCTTTTTATTACAAAAGATATAAGTACTACTTTAAGTGTTTTTTTTTTAGTTTAGGCTTTTTTCCAATCAAATTTTGTCTTAGCAACTCCAGAGAATTTCTGATAATTTTGGCAAAATTCTGCAGATGACAAATTTAAGTAATTTTGCAACAAAAATAATTAATCCCTAATAGAAATGTGTAGATGCTCTCTCTGTCAGTACAATCGATCCTTTATTGCTGAAATATAGGAATACACCACCGAAAGATCGTATTATTATCAGTCAATGGGCTCCATTCACAGAACCATATTGAATGCAGTATTTAGGTGTTTTCCCAAATAATGCATGTGGTCCTGAAAATGTAAATTCACTACTGCTTTATGCAGTATTCACCACATAAAGCAAAAGTGCTTGGTAAATACTGCATGCAACAGGAATGCAACAGGAATGAAAGTCAATTCACAAAAAAAAAAAAAGGCATGGTGCATGGTGACTTTTTAAGAAGTCCTATATTTAAAAAAATAAAAATGTCCCCCGGTGTAGATTGATTGTCAATCGCAACGGCTTAGTTATTATAAAAATAATGGTGCGGCGCTAATGACATTTGGAAAAAAGTGAAAAGTTAAGTATGTATTCTGAAGCGTTAAAAAACAATACAATGAATTATAAAATAAATAAAAATAAAAAGTCCAATCTGTGACTAAAAGTGTTGATAGATGAAATAAATAAAGGTACATCGATCTTGCTGAACCAAACTTCAATTCTCAAACCACCATTTAAAGTGTGTGAAAGGTGAAACAGAAAGTGACCACCGATAACACTGAGGCTTGCCGGAGTGTGTGGATTCAGTAGGACATATGCCCCATGAATTGTTACGATTTGTCAGTGATTACACACCAATAATTGAAGCACCTCAACAGGTATGGGCGATGGAACACAGCAATATGTAGTAAACACACTCTCCTCCAAAGGGCCACAATCAACAGGAAAAAGAGGCTCCAGAGATGTATAACATGGTATGGATTCACACATAAATGGCCAAAAAGGAATAAAAAATGCACATAGCGTGAATCCACATAACAGGAAATGTATTTATAAAAATGTATAAATACACTCACATTTTTGAGAAGTAAAACAAGCGCTTGTATATTCAATATGGTAACGCAATGGGGACAGTAGGCTCGACCCGACACGTTTCATCTGCAAAGATATCGTCTGGGGTGTCGTCCCACTGATCCCACTGCGTATTTATAGACAAAGTACCCCATAATTTAGGAAACAAACCTGCGGATGGTTGGCCTAATTATTGCTGCATGTCCATGCAAAAGAAAATGGCGGCATCGCATCCCCTGCAAGCCTCACTTTGACAACTTCCAGGTACAATACAACGAAAACAGGAAGTGACGCATACTGCTTCAAGCCTTGCTATGGATAGCCGAGACTCGAGCGGAACTCGCGGCAAAAATCTGGAAATGACGTAGAATGGTAAAGTACGGAATGAAGCGCACCACTTCAAGCCTCGCTGTCAGGAACGGTGCTATTACTTGGATCGCCTGCTGGTGTCACTGTTTCCTTTGGCATCAAAGGGTGCAGTTCTGGTGGCCACCAGCAGGGGTCTCCCAGCCGATGGACATTGTCAGGAATGGTGTTATTACCTGGATCGCCTGGTGGTGTCACTACTTCCTTCGACACCAAAGGGTGCAGTTCTGGTGGCCACCAGCGGGGGTCTCCCAGCAGATGGACATGCCAGCAACCTAGCTGCACCTGTTGTGGATTTGCTGGGTATATAAGCCTGTCCTTCACTGAGGTTCAGTGCTTCAGTATTCCTTCCTGTAGCCTGTCTTGCCTGTTCTGAAACCTGATCCTGGACCTGAAACCTGTACCTGTACCTGACCCCTTATCTGCTTCCTGCCCTGTCCTGGATGTTGTCCCCCTTACCTGGTTCCTGAGACCCGTCCCCTGATTCCTGCCTTGATGTTCCCTTGCTTCCTGTTTCCCCCCCTGTCTCTCCTCCCTGCCTTGTATATACATGTATATATATATGTTCCATTGCTTTGAGGGTATTGTTAGCTAGTTAGTTAGATTAGGGCTTGGGGGTTTGCTGTGTTATTTGTGTTCTTGCTTGTTTGTGGTTGCTGTGTTCACGTGTGTCTTTATTATTAATAAATATATCTTTATCACTACCTTTTGGAGCCTGATTCCTTTAGTGCAGCCCATCGATCTGTTCACCTGTGTTGGATGCCTGTGTTTAGGCTCCATCCCTAACAGAATACTGAAGCCATACTAACAGATCGGCTGCACTTGGGAATTGGGTCTGGACACTTGCTTTTGTCAAGGAAGATGCAGCTGGAAGATATTTTGTATCTTTCACTCCTGGCATTGGAAGAAAGAGATCTTTGTTATCAGACTTTGGGTGGCTATACTAGGGAGCAACTACTGGAGTGCAACCGTATAGCCCATGCTTTTGTTGATCAGGGCCATTTTCTTTTTGAGGACGTGCAGCCCCTGATCCAGATTTGTGCCGAGCTGGCCCTGCCCTGTATTCCTGAGGGCCGTGATGATTTCACTCCCCCTTTTGATATGAATCAGGTTGTATCCCTAGTATGGCTTTTTGAAGATGATCCCGACGACTTTTTTGAGCACTACTCTGGCTGTTCCCCACAGGTGATTTCTGAATGCATTGTGTCTGCTCAGTCTTTTGTTAGACAGGGAAACTTGAATTCACAATTTGTACAACCCATACTTTCAGCATGGTCTGGCATGATGCAATTAGCCCCAGCCAAACAAACCACTTCTGCCATCAGACACCAGCCTACCCAAATGTATGTTTCCCCATCACCCATACCAAACCCAGTTGCCACCCAGTATACACTGCTCCCAACCAAATATTCATATCCGGTCTCTTCTCCCTGTACCTATCCTGCATTTAACCCCCCTGCCTCTTCTCAGCTGCCTACAAATTCACAAATGTATGTTTCCCCATCACCCATGCCAAACTCAGTTGCCACCCAGTATACATTGCTCCCAACCAAATATTCATATCCGGTCTCCTCTCCCTGTACCTATCCTGCATACAACTCCCCTACCTCTTCTCTGCCAAATCCCAACACTCCTTTCCTGTCTGCTGCACCCCCAACCTACAAAGCTTCAGCGACCAAGTCAAAGAAAAAACGAAAGTTCTTCCCGACCAAAACGATCCTGCCAGTAACCCAATCTGCCTCCACACCCACTAATCTGTCCCAGCCTGAAGCACCAGAGTTCCAGCCGGAGGTGCCAGCAATCCAACCTGAAGAGCCAGTACTAGCCTTCCAGCCTGATGTCCTGGTGCCAGCCCTCCAGCCTGATGTTCCAGCCTTCCAGCCTGATGTCCTAGCCTTCCAGCCTGATGTCCCAGCCTTCCAGCCTGATGTCCTGGTGCCAGCCCTCCAGCCTGACGTCCCAGCCTTCCAGTCTGATGTCCTAGCCCTCCAGCTTCACGTCCCAGCCTTCCAGTCTGATGTCCTGGTGCCGGCCTTCCAGCCTGATGTTCCAGCCTTCCAGCCTGACGTCCCAGCCTTCCAGTCTGATGTCCTGGTGCCAGTTTTCCAGTCTGATGACCCGCTGCCAGTTTTCCAGTCTGATGATCCGCTGCCAGTTTTCCAGTCTGATGATCCGCTGCCAGTTTTCCAGTCTGATGATCCGCTGTCAGTTTTCCAGTCTGATGATCCGCTGCCAGTTTTCCAGTCTGATGATCCGCTGCCAGTTTTCCAGTCTGATGATCCGCTGTCAGTTTTCCAGTCTGATGATCCGCTGCCAGTTTTCCAGTCTGATGATCCGCTGCCAGTTTTCCAGTCTGATGATCCGCTGCCAGTTTTCCAGTCTGATGATCCGCTGCCAGTTTTCCAGTCTGATGATCCGCTGCCAGTTTTCCATTCTGATGATCCGCTGTCAGTTTTCCAGTCTGATGATCCGCTGCCAGTTTTCCAGTCTGATGATCCGCTGCCAGTTTTCCAGTCTGATGATCCGCTGGCAGTTTTCCAGTCTGTTGATCCGCTGCCAGTTTTCCAGTCTGATGATCCGCTGCCAGTTTTCCAGTCTGATGCCAGTTTTCCAGTCTGATGATCCGCTGCCAGTTTTCCAGTCTGACGACCCGCTGCCAGTTTTCCAGTCTGACGACCCGCTGCCAGTTTTCCAGTCTGACGACCCGCTGCCAGTTTTCCAGTCTGACGACCCGCTGCCAGTTTTCCAGTCTGACGACCCGCTGCCAGTTTTCCAGTCTGACGACCCGCTGCCAGTTTTCCAGTCTGACGACCCGCTGCCAGTTTTCCAGTCTGACGACCCGCTGCCAGTTTTCCAGTCTGACGACCCGCTGCCAGTTTTCCAGTCTGACGACCCGCTGCCAGTTTTCCAGTCTGACGACCCGCTGCCAGTTTTCCAGTCTGACGACCCGCTGCCAGTTTTCCAGTCTGACGACCCGCTGCCAGTTTTCCAGTCTGACGACCCGCTGCCAGTTTTCCAGTCTGACGACCCGCTGCCAGTTTTCCAGTCTGACGACCCGCTGCCAGTTTTCCAGTCTGACGACCCGCTGCCAGTTTTCCAGTCTGACGACCCGCTGCCAGTTTTCCAGTCTGACGACCCGCTGCCAGTTTTCCAGTCTGACGACCCGCTGCCAGTTTTCCAGTCTGACGACCCGCTGCCAGTTTTCCAGTCTGACGACCCGCTGCCAGTTTTCCAGTCTGACGACCCGCTGCCAGTTTTCCAGTCTGACGACCCGCTGCCAGTTTTCCAGTCTGACGACCCGCTGCCAGTTTTCCAGTCTGACGACCCGCTGCCAGTTCTCCAGTCTGATGACCCGCTGCCTGCCTTCCATCCTGATGTGCCCGTGTCTGCTGCCCAGCCCGAAGTGTTCCTGTCCGCTGCCCAGCCCGAAGTGTTCCTGTCCGCTGCCCAGCCCGAAGTGTTCCTGTCCGCTGCCCAGCCCGAAGTGTTCCTGTCCGCTGCCCAGCCCGAAGTGTTCCTGTCCGCTGCCCAGCCTGATGTGCCTGTTCCTGCTGCCCAGCCTGATGTGCCTGTTCCTGCTGCCCAGCCTGATGTGCCTGTTCCTGCTGCCCAGCCTGATGTGCCTGTTCCTGCTGCCCAGCTTGATGTGCCTGTTCCTGCTGCCCAGCTTGATGTGCCTGTTCCTGCTGCCCAGCTTGATGTGCCTGTTCCTGCTGCCCAGCTTGATGTGCCCGTGCCTGCTGCCCAGCTTGATGTGCCCGTGCCTGCTGCCCAGCTTGATGTGCCCGTGCCTGCTGCCCAGCTTGATGTGCCCGTGCCTGCTGCCCAGCTTGATGTGCCCGTGCCCGCTGCCCAGCTTGATGTGCCCACTGCTCAGCTTGATGTGCCCGTGCCCGCTGCCCAGCTTGATGTGCCCGTTCCCGCTGCCCAGCTTGATGTGCCCGTACCTGCTGCCCAGCTTGATGTGCCTGTGCCCGCTGCCCAGCTTGATGTGCCCGCTGCCCAGCTTGATGTGCCCGTGCCCGCTGCCCAGCTTGATGTGCCCGTGCCCGCTGCCCAGCTTGATGTGCCCGCTGCCCAGCTTGATGTGCCCGTGCCCGCTGCCCAGCTTGATGTGCCCGTGCCCGCTGCCCAGCTTGATGTGCCCGCTGCCCAGCTTGATGTGCCCGTGCCCGCTGCCCAGCTTGATGTGCCCGCTGCCCAGCTTGATGTGCCCGTGCCCGCTGCCCAGCCTGAGGTGTTCCTGTCTGCTGCCCAGCCTGAGGTGTTCCTGTCTGCTGCCCAGCCTGAGGTGTTCCTGTCTGCTGCCCAGCCTGAGGTGTTCCTGTCTGCTGCCCAGCCTGAGGTGTTCCTGTCTGCTGCCCAGCCTGAGGTGTTCCTGTCTGCTGCCCAGCCTGAGGTGTTCCTGTCTGCTGCCCAGCCTGAGGTGTTCCTGTCTGCTGCCCAGCCTGAGGTGTTCCTGTCTGCTGCCCAGCCTGAGGTGTTCCTGTCTGCTGCCCAGCCTGAGGTGTTCCTGTCTGCTGCCCAGCCTGATGAGTTCCTGTCCGCTGCCCAGCCTGATGAGTTCCTGTCCGCTGCCCAGCCTGATGAGTTCCTGTCCGCTGCCCAGCCTGATGACCCGGAGCCTGCTGCCCTGTCTGTTTTTATTTCCAGATCTAAACTTCCAGACCCTGGTGGTGGGGTACATGTCCCATTGTCGGACTCGGGTGGCACGCCTCCTAGTAGGTTAAGAGACTCTGGCCAGAGAGCGCAAGGAAGTCTGCCGTCACAGAGAAGACTTTTTTGGACTCTTCCACTTTTACACGCACTGCCAAATCTAGGACAGAATGGAGTGTCCAGAGGCCACTCCTTAGGGGGGGGGAACTGTCAGGAACGGTGCTATTACTTGGATCGCCTGCTGGTGTCACTGTTTCCTTTGGCATCAAAGGGTGCAGTTCTGGTGGCCACCAGCAGGGGTCTCCCAGCCGATGGACATTGTCAGGAATGGTGTTATTACCTGGATCGCCTGGTGGTGTCACTACTTCCTTCGACACCAAAGGGTGCAGTTCTGGTGGCCACCAGCGGGGGTCTCCCAGCAGATGGACATGCCAGCAACCTAGCTGCACCTGTTGTGGATTTGCTGGGTATATAAGCCTGTCCTTCACTGAGGTTCAGTGCTTCAGTATTCCTTCCTGTAGCCTGTCTTGCCTGTTCTGAAACCTGATCCTGGACCTGAAACCTGTACCTGTACCTGACCCCTTATCTGCTTCCTGCCCTGTCCTGGATGTTGTCCCCCTTACCTGGTTCCTGAGACCCGTTCCCTTGCTTCCTGTTTCCCCCCCTGTCTCTCCTCCCTGCCTTGTGTATATATATATATGTTCCATTGCTTTGAGGGTATTGTTAGCTAGTTAGTTAGATTAGGGCTTGGGGGTTTGCTGTGTTATTTGTGTTCTTGCTTGTTTGTGGTTGCTGTGTTCACGTGTGTCTTTATTATTAATAAATATATCTTTATCACTACCTTTTGGAGCCTGATTCCTTTAGTGCAGCCCATCGATCTGTTCACCTGTGTTGGATGCCTGTGTTTAGGCTCCATCCCTAACACTCGCTATGACTAACCGAGATTCGAGCGGAAGAGCGCATACAAAAAACGGAATATGACGTACAGTGGTGTGAAAAAGTGTTTGCCCCCTTCCTCATTTCCTGTTCCTTTGCATGTTTGTCACACTTAAGTGTTTCGGAACATCAAACCAATTTAAACAATAGTCAAGGACAACACAAGTAAACACAAAATGCAATTTGTAAATGAAGGTGTTTATTATTAAAGGTGAAAAAAAATCCAAACCATCATGGCCCTGTGTGAAAAAGTGATTGCCCCCTAAACCTAATAACTGGTTGGGCCACCCTTAGCAGCAACAACTGCAACCAAGCGTTTGCGATAACGTGCAATGAGGCTTTTACAGCATCCTGGAGGAATTTTGGCCCACTCATCTTTGCAGAATTGTCCTAATTCAGTTACATTAGAGGGTTTTCGAGCATGAACGGCCTTTTTAAGGTCATACCACAACATCTCAATAGGATTCAGGTCTGGACTTTGGCTAGGCCACTCCAAAGTCTTCATTTTGTTTTTCTTCAGCCATTCGGTGGTGGACTTGCTGGTATGTTTAGGATCATTGTCCTGCTGCAGAACCCAAGTTCGTTTCAGCTTGAGTACACGAACAGATGGTCGGACATTCTCCTTCAGGATCTCTTGGTAGACAGCAGAATTCATAGTTCCTTTTATCACGGCAAGTCTTCCAGGTCCTGAAGCAGCAAAACAGCCCCAGACCATCACACTACCACCACCATATTTTACTGTTGGTATAATGTTCTTTTTCTGAAATGCAGTGTTCCTTCTACGCCAGATATACTTGGACACACACCTTCCAAAGAGTTCCACTTTTGTCTCATCGGTCCACAGAATGTTGTCCCAAAAGTCTTGGGGATCATCAAGATGTGTTGTGGAGAAATTGAGACGAGCTTTGATGTTCTTTTTGCTCAGCAGTGGTTTTCTCCTTGGAACTCTGCCATGCAGGCCATTTTTGCCCAGTCTTTTCCTGATGGTGGAGGCATGAACGCTGACCTTAACTGAGGCAAGTGAGGCCTGCAGTTCCTTGGACGTTGTTGTGGGGTCTTTTGTGACCTCTTGGATGAGTCGTCGCTGCGCTCTTGGGGTAATTTTGGGCGGCCGGCCACTCCTGGGAAGGTTCACCACTGTTCCATGTCTTCGCCATTTGTGGATAATGGCTCTCACTGTGGTTCGCTGGATTCCCAAAGCTTTGGAAATGGCTTTATAACCCTTTCCAGACTGATAGATCTCAATTACTTTCTTTCTCAATTGTTCCTGAATTTCTTTGGGTCTCGGCATGATGTGTAGCTTTTAAGGATCTTCTGGTGGATCTTACTGTGTCAAGCAGCTCCTATTTAAGTGATGCCTTGATTGTGAACAGGTGTGGCAATAATCAGGCCTGGGTGTGGCTAGAGAAATTGAACTCAGGTGTGGACAACCACAGTTATAGTATGTTTCAACAAGGGGGGCAATCACTTTTTCACACAGGGCCATGATGGTTTGGATTTTTTTTCACCTATAATAATAAACACCTTCATTTACAAATTGCATTTTGTGTTTACTTGTGTTGTCCTTGACTATTGTTTAAATTGGTTTGATGTTCCGAAACACTTAAGTGTGACAAACATGCAAAGGAACAGGAAATGAGGAAGGGGGCAAACACTTTTTCACACCACTGTAGTGTAGTGAAACTTGAAAACCGGATGTAACATAGATTCTTCACAAGACTGAAAGAGTCTTGCAAATCTATTCAGGACTGATTCTAAAATTTTAAAATCGAATAAAAAAAAAAAAGCGAAATAATTAATAATAAAACATTGTTTTCACCAATTGATAAAGAGCACCCACAAATCCAAACCAACTGGCCCAAAAACATGTCAATAGATGTAAAAATATATAAAAAAATTACAAAAATATTTTTAAATCGATATATTATCGAGGGCCATAAAATGCATGTATGGAGTAAATGGAAATATATGAAAAAAAATAAAAATAAATATATATATATATATGTGACCTAATCAAAAAATCACAAGAGATTGAAGAACTGTCAGGCCATGGTAGCTTTTGGTGCGAGCGGACCTTTTCTTTTTTCGGGTTGGCGGTGGCATCGGGCAGCGTGATTGAGAATGGATCTACACCGGGGGGACATTTATTTTTATAATAAAAGACTTTCCAAAGACTGTCTAATGTATTTTTTTATACTACACATTTTTGGGGGATGAATGAGTAGCGGTACTATGTATTCACATGGGAGGCAGGATCTGGGGGCCCCCTTGTTAAAGTTGGCTTACAGATTCTGATAAGCCCCACGCCCGCAGACCCCACAACCACCGGGCAAGGGTTGTGGGGAAGAGGCCCTTATCCCCATCAACATGGTGGGGACAAGGTGCTTTGGGGGGTGGTCCCCTTCAAAATCACTACCAGATTTAAAGGGCCTGGTATGGAGTTGGGGGGGGGGGGCATGCCATTTTTTTTACATTTTTTTTAATCGCTGGCAATTGTTTTTTTTGCTTAAGGTTGCCAGTGGGGAACCCTGCTGACAGCTGACGAGCCACCCGCTCCTTAAAGTGGTTGTAAACTCTCCCCCCACAACTTTGTCCCATGTAAATCAACATAAAAAACCCCAATGAACACTGCTTGTAGATATCTCCTTACTTACTTAGTTTTGTTGTAATCCTTTTTGTTCTTTAGAATGACGTCACTGAGCATTCCCATATCTCCCCTGATTTACGGCACACTCTGTGTGCTTGTCTGTCTATTATCAGGACATCCTACTGCACAACACTGAAATCCCACGAGACTGCATAATCACTCAGAGCTTTCTACTACACCCCATGTGACCATGTGACATCACATGGAGTGTAAACCTGGGCATCGGACAGCATTACTTCAGTCTTATCAGCTGAAGCTGATAAGACTGACATAGGCAAACACTAGATAATTGGCACAAGTAAATAGTATGAAATAAAACAAGTCAGCTATGAGCAGGGAAGCAGGTTTGCCATAGAAACATTGGATTGAGAAGGAGGCTTGGTTAACAGTACAGGAAGTGCTTAATGTAAGGGCGGAAATACACTCTACTGTGAACTCAGAAAACAATACTTAAGATGGCACTGCCTTACCCCTGGAAACAAGTTTTTTAAAGTTTCTTTAACCACTTTCCGTCTGCGCTATAGCCGAATGACGGCCACAGCGTGGACCCGAATTTCTGGGAGGCCGTCGTATGACGGCCTCCCCTGTGCACGCTGCCTGTGCGCGCCCTGCACAGTGTAGGGTTGCCACATCATCCCTTTAATCCAGGACACACATTAATTACACAGGTTCTGTGGCTGATTAAGGTGTTAATTAAACTCACTTGGTGCCTTATCTGCATTAAATCAGCCTCAGAACCTGTGTAATTCATATGTGTACTGGATTAAAGGGATGATGTGGCAACCCTAGCAGGGTGCGCGCGGAGCGTGCTGTGATCACCGAGTCACTGAGACTCGGGTGAATACCGATCCGAGTAAGGGGCCGGTCCCGGCCCCTTACCATGTGATCAGCTGTCAGCCAATGACAGCTGATCACATGATGTAAACAAAAGCTTGGTAATCGTTTTTTTTCTCCTTACGCTGATAGCGTGAGGAGAAAAAAAAGCCGATCACGGCTCATCTGCAAGGGACATCGATCCCGAAGAGGAAGAGGCAATTATGCCTCATCTGTGCCCACCAGTACCCCCTGCCGGTGCCACCTGCCATTGCCACCTGCCAGTGCCCACCAGTGCCACCTATCAATGCCCATGAGTGCCATCTATCAATGCCCGCCAGTCGTGCCAATCAGTGCCACCTAGCAGTGCTGCCTATCAGTGAAACCGATCAGTGCCCATTAATGCCACCCATCAGTACCCATCACTGCCACGTATCGGTGCCCATCAGTGCCGCCTCATCAGCGTACATCAATAAAGGAGAAAAATTACCTGTTTTAAAATTTTATAACAAAAATATATATATAAAAAAAAAATTTGGTCCTTTTTACATTTTGTTAACAAAAAATAAAAACCACATGATTGTGGTTAAATATCGTGATCAAATACCACCAAAAGAAAGCTCTGTTTGTGGGAAAAAAAATTATAAAAATCTCATTAGGGTACAGTGTTGTATGACTGCGCAATTGTCATTCAAAGTGCGACAGCGCTGAAAGCTGAAAATTGGTCTGGACAGGAGGGGGGTTTAAGTGCCCAGTAAGAAAGTAATTAAACAGTAAGTAATATGTGATTTGGGCTGGATTACAGTGGCTATAGTTTGATAATTACTTATTATAATGGACTAAATTAAAAGAAGCATCAGAGTGGGAGAGTTTACTTCCTCTTTAACAACCATCTTCCTTAACAAAGCCTACTTCTTAATGTTAATAACTGACTACCGACAGGCGTTAAATTACGGCATGTTTTCACTACCAAAATACTGCATGACTTCATAAAATAACTCATGCAGTATTTTAGTAGCGTTTTTTTAGTGAATGCCAAAAACGTTTTGAAAAATGTTGTGCGGTATCTTACAGCATACTCAAAGGTGGCAAGATACTGCTTTGTGAATGGAGCCCATGTGAGCAGACATATCTGTACTGAAAGAGAGAAGGTAAACCACAACCACTATGAACCACTATAATGCTGTAATAATATACACCTGTATGTATTGAATAGATATGGCTTCCCTAAAGTTTGCCTATGCTATGAGTTGATGTCAATTCTTGGAAACCCTTTGACTAGTTCGATTGACCTTACATTGGGTTTTACAGGTAAGAAAATAAATTGCCAGCCTTTTCTTTCATACCGAAACATCATACTGGGGCAGCTTACAGAATTCCAGCAATTTGTAAGCATAACTATACACACACACACAATTCATGCATAGTGTACTTGGACCACATTAAACCAGGTACCATAAATCTGCAAGCTTGAAGCGCTTAACAAGTTTCAAAAAGTATGAAAGAGAAGTTTATTTTTACAATGTGAACTTTGGTTGAATACATCCTATTTACCAAAGAGTACAATGTTGATCTTAAATAGAAAGTTCTTAGATGATCTGTGTATTTTCTATGCATGCCCTTTTGGTGGACTCCCTCTGGGCTCGTGGAAAGCACCGAACAGCCCTGGAGCAGAACCAGAACACACTGGTTGCATGAAATCTCTTAGTAAGACAATTTAGGTCTTGTTAAAGCTACAGACAATTACCTTTTTGCTGCTATGTTGACTCCAGTAGGTGTGGTTGCTTGCTCAGGATCTTGGTTCACCAGGCATGTGGGGAAGGAGCAGCCATCACCGAGACTGCAAATCAGCAGAAAAATGTTAGCCCCGAAATAATATACTTGTAATATATATTTACGCATATCTGATCTATATAAAAGTAAATATATAAGTGAACATATTTCAATATTTTTTATTGAGGTAAGTACAAAACAGTAACAAACGTTTCACAGGTAACCAAGTCATCATTAATTCAACATATAAATGTTTCAACAGTGCATTAACATGATGCTTATTGACAATTAGTAATTAAGGAACTTATAAGCAGCATTTTCGTAAAATGGCTCGCGCCCTTAGTTGGAGTTTGATACTCGCTGATAATTAAATAAGGGTCATTTTCAGGTATAGTGGTACCAAAGAGGAGTAGGAAGGCTTCAGGGCTACCGGTGACCCTGTAAAAAATTCCAGGGTTGATTTTCCGTCCCTGCTTGTGTTGGCCATCCTGTCCTGTCGGCAACATTTTATCCATAGTATCATTAACCAGGTTGTATAAATTATACTTTCAGATAACATGCAATAAAAATAAAATAAAATAAAAACAAGAAGTAATAAGAAGAAAAGAGAGGGGTAGTGGAAGGAGGGGAAGGGAAGAAGAGAGAAATAGGGTGGAGGGGGAGAGGAGGGGAGGGGAAGGGAGGGGAGGGTCACCTATATAAGTGAATATAAATGCTTACTACCTCAGAACGCAAATAAACACCGTTATGCCCTGTACACACAATAGGATTTCCCAATGGAAAATGTGTGATAGGACCTTGTGTAGGCTCCATCACACATTTTCCATAGGAATTTTCGTCACACAAAATTTAAAATCTGGTTCTCAAATTTTCGACAACAAAATCCGTTGTCGGAAATTCTGATCGTGTGGACACAATTCCGACGCACAAAGTGCCATGCATGCTTGGAATCAAGCAGAGGAGCATCACTGGCTATTGAACTACATTTTTCTTGGCTCGTCGTACGTATTGTACGTCACCGCCTTCTTGACGTTCGGAATTTCCGACCAACTTTGTGTGACCATGTGTATGCAAGACAAGTTTGAGCCAACATCCGTTGGAAAAAATCCCATGGATTTTGTCGGAAAATGCTATCGTGTGTACAGGGCATTACACATTTAGTCTGAATATATGAAGCCCCTAGTAAGAAGGTACCTTTATTCTGACAGGAATAGGTGATGCCAGCTAAGACTTAAAGCGGAAGTAAACCCATCGATTTAACAGTCTAAAAAAAAAAAGGCATGCCGTGAATGCTAACTGCACATTGGCTGTGCTCTCAACCAAACAGTCAAACCATCCAATGGCTGGTGTCATAACGGATCACATGTGCAGCACTGTGGCAGTTGAAGATTAAACAGAGGCAAAGATGGCACCTTCTTTGGCTGAAAACGATAGGGGGGTTTACTTCCACTTTAACAGGAGTACAGAGGCACAGTCTGCTCTGAGGCAGATGGCAATAAGGCTAAAACATTGGTGCTATATTACATTATGTGCAGACAAAAGGAGTCTTAAAGTGGTTGTAAACCTCCAACATGAAATATGAACAAAGCATATCCCTCTATAGTGTGTATCTGTCTGAATTAAAAGCGCTAAGTGTTGTTTCTGTCTGCTGCTTTGTTCCTCTGCTATCAACATGAATCAATTCTAAAAAGTTTTCCTGACACCGAGAGAAAAATGGTGACGGGATGGACCTCCAGAAGATTGACATTTTTGTGTATCACCATGACCAGAGGCCAGTTACTTCACTGAGTATATGTAAGGGTTTACAACCACTTTAAGCCATAAGACTTATGCCGCATACACACGACCGGACTTTCCGGCAGACTAGGTCCGACGGTCTTCCCTACGGACTTTCGGCGGAGTTCTGGTGGACTTTCCAAACGAATGGACTTGGCCACAACGAACGGACTAAGTCCATTTGAAAGTCTGTTCGTTTTGAACGTGATGACGTAAACAGGACTAAAAAGGAAAGTTCAATAGCCAGTATCCAATAGCTTCCCTTGCGTCATATTTGGCCTGTAGGACCAGCACACAGAGGAACGGTTTTCCCGATTGGAGTCCATCGGAAATCGGAATTGAGTCTGCCGGATAGATTTGAAACATGTTCTATTTCTAGGTCTGTCGGATTTTTTTTCCAAAAAACGATCGGATTAGCTCACACAAGATCGTATT
Source organism: Lithobates sylvaticus (assembly GCA_028564925.1). Taxonomy (NCBI): domain Eukaryota; kingdom Metazoa; phylum Chordata; class Amphibia; order Anura; family Ranidae; genus Lithobates; species Lithobates sylvaticus. Next base: position 645,262,958 of record CM053026.1, read on the forward strand.
GTCCGACGGACTAGTCCCTTCGGACCTAGTCTGCCGGAAAGTCCGATCGTGTGTACGCAGCATTAGGAGTCTTAAAGATCTTATTTTTCTTTACCACCTTTCTTCAGCTCTAAAAAGTTGAATAGGTTCCTTGGAAAACAAGGAACAATATTCATGTTCTCCACAGGACTGTTGTGAAATATGGAGAGTGCTTGTTCTAACGGGCCATGAGGCTTTTAGTTTCACCTTTTGGTACCACAATAATGTAATTTAGACCATAGCACAACAATATTATTGTTCTCAATAAAAAAGGAACTCCGGCCAAAACTTCTTTTCTAAATGCAAATCGACAGGGGAGGGAAAGGTTTAGAACCTCTATTAGACTTCTTGTTTGTGTCTTGTCCTCACTTCCTGGGAGAAATCCCATTGAACTATTTCTCCTCTATCAATGTTACACTGACGCCTTACTTTCAGTGTCAGTAACAATGGAATTCCCCAAGCGCAGACTCCCACTTCAATGAAAACCATTTACAGGACTTATCCCTTCTACACTCAACATTTACTTTAGCCATACATTGAAATATTTTAGCAATGTGTACATGATTGGATCTCAATTCTACCTTATTATATACCTTGTAAATATGGGCAGCAGCCAATATTTCTTCTCATCGCCAAATACCTGTCTCAGATTCTTACTAAAGCCAAGGCTGAATCCATTCTTATCAGTGCCGTGCCTGAACACAGGCGATCTGAAAGCCTCTAGGAGAAATGGAGGAAATATCTGATGTTACAGTGAGTCAAGACAGAAAAAAGCATGAGGTCATTGGTCTGTCCACCAATGACAACACCATACAAACCGATGATATTGTTGTCACTGGATACTGGTGAGCCCACTCCTGTTTATCAGGAACTCCAGTTACATAGGGAGATTTACTCCTCCTTCCTTATTCTTTATAATATAAAGCAGAAGCAGAAGACATCCTTGCAATGTCCATGGAAGGTGGTAAAGCTGGTGATTCACCTAAAATTTTGAGATGATTAACCTCACCTGTACTTACCAAATGCTCTAAGTTTGCCTGTTGCTATTGCTGTACCACATATACTAGGGTTGCACCGATACCACTTTTTTAAGACTGGCCGATACAGATTACTGATACTTTTTGTCATGTGTTAGTGGCACTGATGAGGCGGCAATGATGGGATGGCACTGATGAGGAGGCACTAATATGCAGCACTGATGGGCACTGATAGGTGGCACTGATGAGACCGCATTGAAGGGCACTGATGAGGAGGCACTAATGGGCACTGATAGGTGACACTGATGGGCACTGATGAGGCGTGGACTGTGTCAGTCGTTATTTTTTTAAATTTTGAATTTATTTATTTTTAATTATTTTTTCCAATTTATATTTTGTTGTTATTTTTTTTGTTTATAATGCTTTTTTTGGAGGGGGGGGGGGGGGTGTCAGTGTTTTCTTTTTAATTTTATTTTTTATTTATTTTTTTTTAACTTTTAAATATTTATTATAATTCTTCTTCTTTCTTCTTTTTTTTCTTTAAATCAGCCCTGTTGGGGGGCTTTGAAGAGATATCGGGGGTTTAAACAGACCCCCTGACATCTCCCCTTTTGAGACAGAGAAAGGGACTGAGGACACAGATTCCCCAGTCCCTTTCTCAGCAGGATCCGCTGCACTGGAGATGAATGGAGAGGAGACTCTCCATTCATAAACTGAAGCTTCGTAAACACAATTTACGATGAACAGAGTCAGTGGTGATCATTGACTCTGTGCATTTGTAAAAGGAAGGAGCCGGTAAATGACAGATTTACCAGCTCGTTCCTCCACTCTCCATCCTGACAGATCTGGGGCAGGGGGGACCAGAGGACCCAGAGAGAGTGAGGACCATACAGGGGAGGCGGAGAGAGTGAGAAGCACACTGAGAGCCGGAAGGGGGCCCGGAGAGAGCGAGGACCAGATGGGGGAGCTGGAGGGGGACCCGGAAAGAGCGAGGACCGTACGGGTGAGCCGGAGAGAGTGAGGAGCACACGGGGAGCCGGAAGGGGGCCCGGAGAGAGCGAGGACCATACGGGGAGCTGGAGGGGGACCCAGAAAGAGCGAGGACCATACGGGGAGCTGGAGGGGGACCCGGAGAGAGCAAGGACCATACAGGGGAGCTGGAGGGGGACCCAGAGAGAACGAGTACCATACGGGGGAGCCGGAGGGGAGGAGGGACACAGGGGATGATCGGTTCAGTGGTGGGGCGGGGTACAAGCACCGATCTCCCTGTGTGGCTTTCAATAAAGCATTTGAGGAGGGAGAAGAGGAGATTCCGCTGTCAGATGCTTTATTGAAAGCCACACAGGGAGATCGCTGCTTTTACCTCCCCCCGCCACCGCACCGATCATCTGTGAGGCTGCCCGGCCCTCCCTGCTACACTGAGGAGGCCTGGCCCGATACAACAAGTTTCGGATCAAGCATAGGAGCATTTGCATGAGTACCGATACCCGCCTCATCCAATCAGAGAAGGCTTTGTATTCATTGACAAAATGTAAGGTGCTCCCTGAATGGCACAAGGGCTAAGTGAGCGACCTCCTGTATTCGCAATGTATCAGGGAGGCTGCATGGCACGGGACCAGGAGCCAAGTGGAGATAACTCTAATTATCAAAATTTTAGCTGTAATAGATGATGTTATATTTACATTTCAGTTTTAAACTACTTACATAATAAACCAATAGTGCAATATGTAAAGGTGTTCTCAGACATAACACATGGATACATTTAAGGTAATGATCCTAATGCATAAAAAATATTTTTTATCTCCCGGTTCACACTAGTTTAATTAAAATGTATTTCACAATTTAATAATAAATACAGAATTGCATTCATTTGTGTCGTTTACATGAACTAGAGTTCGGCTTTATTGAATGTGGTCAGTAATATTTTCCTAAATGTAGTAATTCCAGTCCAGTAATCTTTTCAAATATATTAATAAATAAACATAAAGTCAGCTTTAGCTCAGCCATCCTTTCTAGCCTGTCATAAAGCCAATATAATAGCTTTCATCTGAATAACAAATACTAATACAATCTTGGAGGGCACATAATGTCACTTGTTAGTTAAGTGCATGCCTTCTAAATAGTGTGTAAGTGTAGCGCTTGCAGGTATTTATTTCTTGTGATGATTGTTTGAAAACCCAACTTTTTTTTTAAAAATAACAAATATGTCATACTTACCTGCTCTGCCTCTGTGCAAAGGTTTTGCACAGAGGAGCCCCAATCCTCCTCTCTTGCTGGGTCCCCCACCGGTGCTCCTGACTCCTCCTCTTCTCAATGTGCCACCATAGGAAGCTGCTTCCTATGGTGGCACACTTGCAGGCTCAATCCTGAGCCACGTTTTTTTAGACTCCAAAGTACAATTAAACAAAAATTATATTAAAGTGGTAGTAAACTATTTGTAATCAAAATCAAAATCTGCAGACAGGCGGGGTTATTATAACAGAAGAGACCCTAGTGGTCTCTTCTGTCATTAACCCCCCTGCCTGTCAATGGGTAATGTGATCTGAGCCACACATGTCTATTCACACACAGAGTGCGGCTTCGCCCTCTCCTCATTGGCTCAGTGCTGTGATTGACAGTAGCGGGAGCTGCTGCTGTTTCAGCCAATGAGAAGGAAGAGACCCGGGAGCAGTGGCGGGACAAGGTAATTTAGAGCCCAGGGCGAACATGCCAAATTGCCCCCCCCCCCAAGATGTATGGGCATTATGTGTCCTATCCCCACCCCCAACACAAATCCCCCAAATCACAACTCCTAGCACACCCTCCCTAAATTTGCCCTCCTAAAACAATTCTTACCCCCTGAAGCCCCCCAAATTCCCCTTTTTAACACAAATTCCCTCCCCCTAATCTCCTTGTGGTGCCCCCCCCCCCACCTCACATGATACCACAGTGCCCAGGGCAACCGCCCCTCCTGCCCACCCCTTGTCCCGGCCCTGCCCGGGAGAGAGCCACTGCTATCTACAATTAGATATTAGGGAACCAATTCAATAAAGCTCTATATTCATCTGGCAGGCTGACTAGAGCTGAGCAGATTAGAAGGTTGCCCTGGAATGTAGAGGGATAATATAATATAAGCACACATTAAGCCATGCTATGGGTACAATCAGAAGAGAACAAACGAAAGTTCATGCTGCAATGCCACATGCAATCATGAATATTAGCAGCAGATCTCACAATCTATGTAAGCAGAAACATAAGGTACACATACAGCATCTTCAAATAGAAATCTATAAACCACAGAAATAGCCCGTGATTCATCAGAACCACCGACGTCTCATAAAAGAAGGCACTGTGCTCTGTCAGCTGAGCTGGCAAATGAGGGACAGAACAATTTATTGGAAATGGTCTGGAATAGGCCTGAGGCAAAGCAAGTCCTTCGAAGTGCCTGCTCCTTATTTGTGAAGCCAAGCATAGCAATTATTGCCATCTAGTCTCTTGTATGGACTTTTAGCATTGCTTTCAAAGTCAAAGGAACCGAGGAGCATCATACATTGTAAAGAAGAGTATGCGAGTCTGTTGTGCCAAACCAACTAATTTAAATTCAACCATTTCTTATGAAGATTAATAAAGAAGGCAGAATCTAACCTGACACTATGCTCCTTGCAGAAACTAAGCCTAGAGAGTAGAACAACCATAGACATCAGTTCTTTTAAGCCAGTAACAGAGACGTTGATATATGTTTAAAGCAGAGCTCTAGTAAAGAAAAAAATAGCTCAATTATTTTTTTTCAATTATACGGTATTAAACCCAAAATCAAAAATGCAATTTATTGCCGCTTAGATGTAGTGGCTGCATTAATTTTCTTTTCTTAGGCTTTTTCCCTGCTGTTTTCACCTAGTGATATAGCCAGTAACACAGCTCCTGTATTAGAGGGCTTTTTTTCAGCGGGAGCATGGGGGAACGCAGTTCCGGCACCTCCAGCACTGAATGTATGCAATTGGAAGGCGTGTGATGGAGGATCTACTGATGCTGGCTGCTGGGTGATCTACTGTTGCTGGAGGGGATCTATTTTTGTGTGGCGATCTATTGTTACTGGTTGGGGATAGTTTGTTGCTGGAGGGTTAATTGTTGCTGGAAGGGATCTACTATTGATAAAGGGTTCTATTGTTGCTGGATGCTGTAGAGTGTATTAGTTGTGGCTCCTTGGAGATCCTTTGTTGCTGCTGGGAGTCTATTGTTGCTGGGGTGGTATTTTGTTGTGGGGGTCTATTGTTGCTGTGGGTGATCTATTTTTTTGCTTTTCTTGTTATTACCAAATTCCATACAAATTACTTAGCACTACAAAATACTTGTCTCTGTATTCCCTAAAAGGGGCCGTACTGAGAGGTGGTTAGGGGGTGGAACCAAGGATCATGGGTTGGAGTTGGGTGGAATGGAAGGGATGGAAACACAAAGTGACTTAGAAGGGGGGAATCCCTGCACCTAATCTCTGAGAAAAAAAGCCCTGGTCCCCACTCTGGATAAATGAGCACAGGGGGCAACTTTGGACAGCAGCATTGTCAGGTTGGGGGTGGGGAGGGGGGGTGAGTGGTAAATGTACTAGAAGATTTAGGGCTAGTTGACACCAGATGCAGTCCCCCACCTGCATCAAAAACGTATTGACAGCAGATCATATTGGTTCCAATGGCATCGTTCACACCAGTGCAGTCACTTCCAGTGTGTTCCAGTGCAGATAAAAAAAAGTGCTGCATGCTTCATTTTCCTGAACTGTACTGGAATGTGGCAAAACACATCAAAAGCGCACCAAAACGTACTGGAATGCATCTAAACGCATCAAAACGCATGGAAATGCATCATATGAAGCCAAAATACGGAAACCTTGGGGGGGGGGGGGGGAAGAACAAGAGGGGAAAAATGCAATGGAACGCATTGAAAATGCATAAAAAACACATTCAGAAACGCATCCGGTGTGCGTTTTTGTGTTGTGAACCGACCCTTACAGTGTATGTAAATGCTCACCTTGTAAAAAAAAAACTATTCAGTTTAAAATATATATCAAAAGCAAAACATTTGTGTACAGATATAAAAAAATGATAAACACTTTTTTCCCTTGCCACGTTTTTGGACACGCATTTTTACCGCAATTTGCGTTTTTTTTACACTTTAAAACACTCAACATGGGGGGTTGGGTGCTTTGGGTGCTCTGTGCCCCCCACCCCAAAGCACCTTGCCCCCATGTTTATGGGGACAAGGGCCTCTTCCCAACAACCCTTGCCCGGTGGTTATTGGGGTCTGCGGGCAGGGGGCTTATTTAACAAGGGGGCTCCCAGATCCCGGCCCCCCCATGTGAATGAATATGGGGTACCCCTACCCATTCACCAAAAAAAGTAGTGTAGTGTGAAATAATACAGAAGACAGTCTTTTATTAAAAATATCTTCTCAGATTCTTCCTCCGGTCTTCCTCCATCTTCTCCCGCATCTTCCTCCTCCGGGCTTCTCATTCTCCCGCTGCTTCTTCTTTCTCCTGTCTTCTTTGTCCGGTGTTCTTCTTCCTCTGCCACCGACGATCCTCCTCCGATGCTGCGTCGGAGAAGGAGAAGCCTGGAGGAGGAAGATGGAGGAAGACTGGAGGAAGAAGTGGGGAAGAAGAAGATATTTTAAATAATCAACTGTATTTTTTCAGACTACACTGCTCTTTTGTGGTGAATGGGTAGGGGTACAGTGTACCCCATACTTATTCACATACGGGTGGAGGCCAGGATCTGGGGGCCCCTTGTTAAAAGGGGCTTCCAGATTCCGATAAGCCCACCACCCGCAGACCCCAACAACCACCGGGCAAGGGTTGTTGGGAAGAGGCCCTTGTCCCCATCAACATGGGGGCAAGGGTCTGGTATGGATTTTGGGGGGGGGGGGGGTGGGGACCCACACTATTTTTTTTTTAATTTTGGTGTGGGTCCCCTCCGAATCCGAAAAGGTTTTTTTTTTACTTTTTAGCAATTCTTTTTTTTTACATTCAGCGGGGAAGCCCGCTAATAGCTGATGACTCATTGGTTGTTAAGGACACGGCGGACGGTTTCGTGCCCCCCTCCTTAGCAACCAGTAATATAAAGGGAATGTACAGCTAAAAAAAAAACAAAAAAACACACAAATCACAAAATGCTAATTACGGTAAAAACTTGTTAATTGCATTTTGGCTGCAGGTTCATTGAAGCCTATTACATGCAAAACGCTGCATTTTGCAGGAAAAAAAGTCCCCGACCCTTTCCAAAAACTCAGAGGAACAAAAATGCATTGATGTGAACATGTTCCATAGGAACCCATGTTAAAAAATGTCCCTGCATTTCTGCAAAATGCATCAAAAAATGCATTAGTGTGAATAGAGCCTTATAAGTGATCACATTCCCTCTGTTCTCAGCTGCATAAGAGCTGAGGGGGAGGAGAAGCAATAGTACACTGATGTTCCCAGTGCATCAGTGCGATTTGCACTACCAATTTAATTGCGATTTGCAACTTCATTTAAAAGAAGTCTACATAAGTCGCAATAAAAATGGTAAAAAGTAGCGCAGGGACCTTTTTCATAATCGCTGCGACATGAGTCGCGGTGATTTGAATGGTAATGTGGTGCGACTTGTCATGCAATTTGGAACTGTCAAATCGCATGAAAAGTCACACCGGTGTGAACTGGGGCTAAGTGCTGTCAATATTTTCAGATTATTGTTCCTTAAACAGTATTATTAAATCTAAATTTCTGCAGTTTTTTGAGGACAGCTGTTCATCATTGGTTAAATGAAGAAATGATATTCTAGTTCTTAACAGGATGATTGAAGGTTGTTTGAAAATAGGAAGAGCTGCACCAAGGTTCTGAGGGGCTGTAAGATTTTAGTTTCACCTTGCTGTACCACAATAATGTAATTTAGAAAAAAATGTATTTGTATCATCACAAAGTGGTACTGTGGATACAAAGATATGTAAAAAAAAGTGCCACGTCCCGATAAATTGCAAGACAGAATGAGGAATAAGTGATGGACTTTGTAAGCACCACAACAACAACTTTAAAATTCAATAACATTTTATTACAAAATATATACACATTAAAAATGCTAAAAACATTAACTATTCATAGTACAATGATTGCTCCATTGGAATATATGAACACAACCTATTATGACAAAATTGTTAGACTAATTATTTATCAAGGGAATCATGGATTATAATCCATTGATATTGTTTTCTCCAATGTAGCATTGGAGAATAGGAGGTGTGTCGTAACTCAGCTCAGATCTACATGTTGCGCTTACTAAGCTTCTTCAGGAGTTTAGGCATATTATCTTTTTCAGCATTGTAATATACAAAAAAAGGGAGGCAGATATCCAGGATAAAGCAGAGAATACCGGAATATAGCACCAAAAGTTGTGCTGATCTGTATGTAGTATAGCGACCCAGCTTAATAATGCTTTGTAGTTAATAAAATAACCAACAGTATAGACATAGGTAATTTCGGTTTGGGTGCTGTTAGGTACCGTATATACTCGAGTATAAGCCGTGTGTGCTGTGCTGAAAGTGCCCCCCTCGGCTTATACTCGAGTCAAGTACTTTTCTGCAGCAGAGAATGACATTTTCCGACCTGACTTTGGGGCCCCGTATCTCGGGGTCACTTGGTGCTAGGAACCCCAAATTTGGTGTGCAAACTCAGTGGAACTAGCAATACAACTTATCCAAATTTGTTTTTTAGCACTAAGTGGCCCCGAGATACAGGGCCCCAAAGTCGGTCAACTGTGTCCATCTGCAGCAATGTCATTTCGTTATCCCCAAATTTTGTCTGCAGCTAGGGGGCATCTATGAACCCTTAACTACCAAGTTTAAAGTTCGGGGGACCTATGGCTGCAAATGGGCACAGTGAGGCTGCAAATGGGCATTGTTGACCCCCTTTTACACTTACAGTAGCTGCGCAGTTCTCACCCTAGGCTTATACTCGAGTCAATTTCAAGTTACCAAACAGCACCCAAACCGAATACCGAATGTGTATTTATTTTGTAATAAAAATGTATTGAATTTTAAAGTTGTTATTGTGGTGTCTACAAAGTCCATCACTTATTCGTCATTCAATAATGTAATTTAGGCAACAACACAACAATCATATAATATTCCTCAGTAAGAGAGGAACTCTAATGGTGGTGTCTCTGAAACTCTGCAGGACATGCCTATACTTGAGCACAGAACATGGTTCTAACAATCTCCTGACCAGCTCCGGTCTAGCAAAACATCCATAGTCATGGAGGAAAGGAATCTGAGCCACACTGTTAAAAACATCAGCTGATAAAGTGCAGAACTAAGGACGGGTTCTGGAGAAACCTCCTCAATAGCCTGCAGATCACATCTCATGAAGCACTCTTGAGGTGTGTTATACCCAACAAGGGGTACATACAGCAGGAACCCAGCATGTTTTGCCTGCTGACAATATAGAGGAACACAGAGCCCTTCATCAATGATTTCTGCCTGGAGATGAGGAGCACCAAGGTGCACAAGCCTGTTCCTTCGGATCGGAGACCACCGATTGAGGAGAGCCAGATGCCAATGTATCGCTTCTAAGGAAGACAGTGTGGTTGAGAGTAGTACTCTCAGTGTCACCCAGCATAGGGACTAGGCCACCTACCTTATCACAGGGAGGACTCCTAAACCTTCCTAGAGGTGAACTCAGAACGCTGACTCATAGTTGGTTTCCCCAATGAAGTGAGGGCCATCTGTTCCAGGTAACCAGACTAAACCCCTTGGTATGGGGACAGCCCAACTAGAGGAGTCTCCCTATGGTGGGAGGAATTACTCATGTACCCAAAAAGACTGATTGGTCACGCCAGGGACTTCCTGGTCTCGTTTAGAGCCCAGGCCCCCAGGAATATAAAGCAATTGAGAGAATAGGAGATCATGCTACAATTCCCTCAACACCCTACAAGCCCCTGATGTGAAAAAAGGACTGTTTCCAATAACACATAGTGCTTGGACTATTTTAGCAAGGGTTTAAGCTGGACAACCTGTTCTGCCAGTGAAAGATAGCTACTAATGATAGACACCTATGAGGCCCTGTATGGATGAGGCTTGCAGGTGTTAGGACCCTCACAAGGGTTCTGACTACAAATTTCCAAAAAACTAAACCTCTTCGGCTCATCAGGGAAGGTTGTCTGAGCATCCTCCAGTGATCAGAAGGAAAGGACACTAGGGTAGACATTAGGGTCCAGTGCTTTAAGAAATAGCAGAACACTGAGGGGCCAAATCCTTGTAAAGGCAGGTAACAACCTGAGGGGGTACCAGGTACTGTACTACAAGAGGTTCAACAATACTTAAAGATATAAGAATCCCCTGAGGAAGGAAGTGAGAGTCCAGATTGGGTACAACTCCAGAAACGGGGACCTTATTTAGACAGGGACAAGGGGTCCAAAGGTGTGGGTAATCTTGGGAGACCTAAGAAGCTGCATTGCTTTGTGAAGGACAACTGAAGGAGGTGCCAGCCACAAAAGATTCGCCTGTAGGCTAAAAGTGGTGTTCTCAGTATCCACATGCCAGAAAGGCAAACTCCCCAAAGACCCACCTGAATGTACAAAAAGCCCCCCACTTGTAGAAGTAGGGGCACACATTCACGCAGAAGGCTTTTGAGTGATTACCTGACCTCTAGGTTTGAGCCCTATGGGCTGAGTGGGACTCTTAAGGACTATGAGTATTTACTGAAAGATGAAAGAGAAGGGTGGGACTCTCTGACCCTTCCGCAAACCTCCTTTGTTGAAGCAGGAGTACACTCTGGCCACTCATGGCAATGATAATCATGGTGTCAAGAACAGGGCCACAGTTATCCTCTATGTGAAAAGCAGGAGCCATATTGCTGTGGCCAATGGTGGGACTAAATGCTGAATCCCAGGGATGTGGTAATTGGCAAGAAAAAGGGGATCCACTGTGACATTGTTCTATCATGGTGCCCCACTGGCAAGAAGGTAAAGTTCTTCAAATTCCACTTCCTTTGTCAGAGTGGTCCATCTCCAAGGCAACGCATTTCTGTGTGTGGAATTCCTTTTTGTCATGGGTTCTGCTTCTTCTAGCTGATCTCAGCGTCCTTGGATGTAACTCAGAGTTTGGCCCCCCACTGGCCATCCCAAAATGGCTCCTGGATTCCACAGGGAGGATTGTTGTTTGAACCATAGATAACTGTCTATTTTATACCATTATGAGAAGTAGAGGCCCATCCCATACAGGGTGCCGCCCCCCCCATCCATGCGTCCGGCTCCCTAATCTACATGCGGGGCGCCAGGTGCATGGATTCCAATGTTTTTTTTTTTTTTAAGCACGTAATTAGAGTCAAAGCCTCTAATAGGCTTAACAAAAAGGTGGGCTCAGGGCGCAGAGCACTGCGCCCCAAGCACACCCACTTGTGGCAATAGCAAATTAATATTGGCTATTGTCACACTGATTCTCTTCCCGGCCAATCAGGAAGCGGGTCACTAGACCCGTCATCCGATTGGCCGAAAGGAGAGACAATCCGATCTCGCCTAGGAGGAGGAGGGAGGAGACGCAGGGTGCACATAGGAAAGGAGGGAGGAGACACACGGCTTGATGCAGGTGAAGCCCGGAGCCGTCACAACCTAGATGACGTAAGTGCAGGGCCGGTGACATGACCAACCGGGGGGGGGGGGGATGGCGGTGCCTGTGGGTGCATTGTTTGCCCCTCCCCAAAAATAAATATACCACTGGCCGCCACTGATCATGAGTGTATTTTATTACTTTTTTCAGTTCATTAAAGTAACTTTGCTGCACTAGATTTGTGCACTCGTGTTAGTTTTATCTTCATAAGATTTACACAACCCTATCAGATGGCAGAGCCTAGGCCACTGACCTAACTTCTATTTGCTGCATTTAAGCTATGCAGCTTTATCACCTCCCTGCCCACCTGGACCATGAAAGAGCAACAACACAATGATGAGATGACCTCTCTGCTCTATACTTCTGTCAGCATTTTCCTTGTCAGCATATCAACATGCAGCACACCAGACCAGCTGCTTATGTTGCCCTTCCCAGTTTAAGCTTTGCTGTACGGGAATTACAAGATGCTGATGCCATATCAAATTCAGGTACTTACACTAGTAAGTAATTTAACAATATTTTTTTATGCATATACTGCATTACCAGGTGTTTTTTGTATTCTGCTAGGAGTTCTGCTTTAATATTTCCCACATGCAGCCAGCAAATGATAAGATTTATGCTCTATGTAGCTGTTGTGCTAAATATAAAACTAAATGACTCGGAGGAGGAATACCCCCAGGGACATCATTAATAATTAGTCTATATAGGCTGCCAACAAGCGTTGGCCTTTTTTGAGCTCTAGAAATTACATGCTTTGAAAATTGAAAAACATGGATGAATCTTACCATATGTGATTTATGTAATAATGAGGTTTAACAAATAATTCATAAATCATTTAAAACGTCACTTTAAAAACATAAAATGTGTATCACGGCAAAATGAAAAATATCATATTTAGTACATCTCTATAATACATGTACATTTTTTTCCCCATGTTTTATTCATTTACAATACAACAAAATACCTGCTGATCTGCCAATAATCCAGTGTGTTCCTAACTTTCTGTTTGAGTGGACAGCACAGTGCCTATTTTGTGCTTAAATCCTAAAAAGTGTTGTCAGCCCTGCCTGCTCGACTACAGAAATCTGCCTATCCCTCAATACACTCTGTCATATTACACTACTGCCTTGACTGCCAAAAGCCTGCACACAAGGGCACTTAGGAGATAAGGGTTCTAAGGGCAGGTCTGACAAGCTCTGGGAGGTTGTCAGTAAATTTGGCTGGATATACACTGCAAAAACAGTGCAGGACCCATAAGGTTATCTTATTGGTATTGCTATCCTAAAATATTGATGTAAATAATTTGGTTCTTGGGCAGGTGGCTTCTACACCCCAGAGCACATGTGTCAAAAACAAGGAATTTAGCCCACCAGGCCATTTTATGTGGCCCTCCCACCCAAGGCATTTTTTCTGCTGAAACGTGGCAGAACTCCGTTTCACCACATCCAGCTTTCACCCTCCGCCTCCCACTCACCACTGTCACTTGTAAACACAGAAGCCTCCAGTGTTTACAAGGACAGCTTTCCTCTCAGCAGCTTACGACAGGGACAAGGGAGATGCAGGTGCAGGGTGGGGCAGTAAGCAGCACTGTGATCCACATTTTTTCCCAGGTGCCCAAATGCAGCCCACACTGCCGGGAGGTACTAGAGCCAGGCTGGGTAGGTGAGATGGCAGGAAGCGTTTGGGTGGGGGAGGGAGTTATATGCAGAGGTGGGGGATGGGGAAAGCATGCAGAGCTCAGGAGAGGTGGAAGTGAGATGTGGACAGCCTGTGAAAGAGCTGAACCCTGAACACTGTGCATAGCACACCCCTGAACCCTGCACTCTGTACACAGAGCGCCCCTATACTCTGCATTCTATTCATAGGGCACCCTTGAAACTGCACTCTGTACATAGCGCAACCCTGAACCCTGCACTTGGTATGTAGTGCACCCCTGACTTATGCGCTAAGTTCATAGCGCACCCCTGAACTCTGCACTCTGTACATAGCGCATTCCTGAACTCTGCACATAATGCACCCTTGGTATTTATTGCTCCTTTAAGATCCTCCCAACGTTAGTGCAATTTGCTACACAGGCTGTTTGATGCGGTTCAGCTGGGGGGTGTGGTTAACTTCCTGCACCTTTTTTCTGAGGAAAAAAGCACTAGATAAATTTAATTCTTAAAGTTACAACCAGCCCTTTGAAGGCATATAATGCTGATGCAGCCAGCAATGAAATGAAAGTTGAACACTCCTGCCCCAGAGGATCTTCACATTCTCCTTGGCTTGTAGTGTAATGTAACAAGAATGAAAATAGAAGCCCAACACCACTGCTAAGAGGTCCAGATAAAACTTTATTCCAATAAAAGTCAGGGGGACAATCCAAAAAGTATCCAATGCATTTAGGGGGCCAAAAACGCCCCTTTCAACAGGGCTCAATTGAACACAATGTAAATCAACTGAAGTTTGCTGGACTTCTTAGCAGTAGTGTGCTGCCTCAATTTCCATGTAGGTTGTTCATTAAGACCCATAAATTATAAAACTAACTAAAACTCACCTAATGTAGATCTGTTCTTACAGACAAGCCAACAGTGATAGCCAAAGAGGGAGGACAAACTGACAGAAAACATGGCAGCCGCAAAAAACAAAAACATAATGTGGAATTTGGCTTGTGTATCAGGCAGACCATTCTGTAAGGGAAGAAAAAGTGATTAGATGGCAAAACCTTTTAACCTTCAGTGCAAGCACAAGGGAGACTGCTGAGCAATTAAAGGTCATCATTTGGGAATGGAACATTCAGCATTTATAATGGAAGATTTACATTTACAAGACCTTATTCCTGTTCCTATTCTGCATAGAGCTAGATTTAGAATTCAGAATGAATAGAAAGAAATGTGGAATTGCAGAGTACTTAAAATTAATTATTATTATAATGCTAGAAGTCTTTTAGGCAGGCTTTTTACAATTTAAATCACTCGCTGAGCCATGTTTTCATAACGATATTTAAAGCCCATCTCCATGAATTGGACACAATCTAACCTTGCAATGGGGCCTCTTGCAGTGCAAGGGTTACCTGCTGTCCTGTCTAGGGAGGCAGGAGCGAGATGTAATATTTACCTTCTTCCTCATACAACAAGGTCCATCTCTAAGGTGCTTGCAGCCATAATTGCAATCCTGCCTCATCCTTCAATGTAAGTGATAATGCCAAGGGACTGTCCATAGTGCCAGTGGGAGAAGGGGAGAGTAGTGGAGCCAGCCCCCAAGATCTAATGAGCATTTAACCCTTGCAGTTTGGGGGGACCCCACTGGAAGGGTAGCTTTTGTCTAATTTAGGGTTGCCATCTGTCCGGGATTCACCTGGACAGTCCAGGTTTTTGAATCATGTGTTAGAGTTTCAGTCCACCTGAAACTCGGACACATTATTTAGACAGGAAAGTTGTTCAGAACTGGGCTTGACAGAAGGGTGAGGGGGCACAATGTGTGCCGCATTACTATTTACTTTGGAGTGCCCAATTATAAAGGTATTATTGTAGTTCACCCATGCACCAAACCCTCGAATTATAAAGACATCACTGTAGTGCACCTATGCACCAAAACCCCAATTAGACACTGTATGCTTGGTACACTTAGTACTGTCCTGAGGGAAAGATCTAAAATCATAAGGAGGGCAAGGAAAAAATTGTGAGGCTACCAAACTAAAATGCAGCCTGAGAAGGATGACTGAAGTTGGAATGAATCTGTATAAAATACTGTATCTGGATAAGTGAAGCAAAAGCATCTGATCTGTGCACTCATACGCTCCGCCACCAAGCAAACACCCTTTTGGGCCAACTCTGGTTTCCATCCTTCTTTTCTCCCAGAATCTCCCCCGGAAAACTCGGTTCCTGCAGCTCAAGACCGTGTAGAGTCTTTACAGATCAATTTTAAAAAATTGCAAAAATGCATGCAGGAGGCTCAAGAAGGATACAGTAAGCACTTCAACAAGGGGAGGAAGGAGAACCCGGCATTTGGGGTTAACGAAGAGGTCTGGCTGTCCTCTTCCAACCTGAAGCTACCTGTCCCCTCCCGGAAATTGGGGCCAAGGTTTATTGGCCCATTCAGGGTCAAAAGGATAGTGAACCCTGTGGCTTTTGAACTGGATTTACCTCCAAGTTACAGGATCCATCCTGTTTTTCATGCCTCCCTTTTGAAACCCACCATTCCCAGCTCTTTCCCTGGCAGAGAAGAACCACCTCCTCCTCCTGTTTTAGTCGAAGGCGAAAAGGAGTTTGAGGTAGAGGAGATCCTGAGTTGCAGGAAAAAGGGCAGGCAGCTCCAATATCTGATCAAGTGGAAGGGTTATCCTCCCGAGGACAACTCATGGGAACCCTCAAGGAACTTGCACGCCCCACGTTTGATCCAGGCATTTCATCAGGCACATCCTGAATTGATGGCCAGTTTGGGTGTCCAGAGGCCACCCCTCGGGGGGGGGCACTGTCAGGGACCCAGCGCAGGACGAGCGGCCCGCTCTCCGGTGCGCATGCGCGGCGGCCCCGCTCTCCGGCGCATGCGCACTCGCGGCTCGGCGGTCCGGCGCTCGCGCATGCGCACTGGCGCCCGTTTGTGCGCCATGGCGCACAGTTAGCGTCCACTGGGCGCCTATAAAAGCTGCCTGACGCACAGGCACTTTGCTGGTCTGTCTTTCCAGCTCAGTGCCTGTGTGTCTCCTGTGTTTACCAGATCTGATCCTGTATCCTGACCCCTTGGCTTGTTTAAACGGACTTTGCTGCCTGATCCTGTGTTTGACCCCCTGCTTGCTCAACGGACTTTGCTGCCTGATCCTGTGTTTGACCCCCTGCTTGCTCAACGGACTTTGCTGCCTGATCCTGTGTTTGACCCCCTGCTTGCTCAACGGACTTTGCTGCCTGATCCTGTGTTTGACCCCCTGCTTGCTCAAACGGACTTTGCTGCCTGATCCTGTGTTTGACCCCTGCTTGCTCAACGGACTTTGCTGCCTGATCCTGTGTTTGACCCCCTGCTTGCTCAACGGACTTTGCTGCTTGATCCTGTGTCTCACTCCCTGCTTGCTTCCACGGACTGGCATTATACTTGTGTGTGACCCCCGGCCTGCTGTCCGGACTTACATCACTACTGACTGCTCAGTGATCTCTGATAATAAGTGAAGCAAAAGCATCTGATCTGTGCCAGTCAAGGAAAATGCACAGTTCTCTGCCATCTGTATAAATTCTGCTTCTAGTAAATATACCACAGCTGCATTTGGCAATTTGCTGAAGTATTCAATGCATGCTATTTTCATTATTATTATTTAAACATAGAAAATCCTTTAAAAATTCTAATTCTGTCAACTGGTCACCATATTTTAATTTGTAAACTTTAAGCGTGCAATGTACCACACAACAAGCAAACCTTGTATGGTAGATGTACAGTATATCATATAGATTAACTTCAACAGAGATTGTACAAACTGCCATCTCCCTCCTGTGTTCCCCCTCCACCAGAGATGGACTGACATATAGATCATGGACGGCCAAGACAGCTAATGACAGATTTTCAGACATCCTGGACCACATAACCCAAACTAAGGCAGAACAGTAGGAGAATTGACAGTGGCTTCAATTACACCTACAACCAAATCTATGGGGGGTAGATACTTGCTACGCTTGGTTACAATTGTGACAGGTATGGAACTACACTTAAGGGCCTGCCTTGAAGGTGGACACCATGAGGACCTTCATGTAGAACCGCAGAGAAGATCATCAGCAGAACAGCAGTCCGAAGTTTCTGAAGTTTGTCCAGAAAAAGAAACCCTTGGCCTGCACCAAGCTCGGGATCAGCCACTTGTATTCCAACTGCCTGGTTGGGGTCAGAATAAGCTTGTGCGAAAGGTAATCGACACATTGCCCATCAGGGATGAGTGAGACTCTGCCGCAGGAGGAGGTTGTCCAAATAGCTTACGATAGCAATTCGCCATTGTCTCAGTAATGTCAGGACCAGAGCCCCTGATAAAGGAAGGCCACCACAGAATGTCAAAACAGATGGATTCTAACATAAACCTTTGCACCTTCCCAAAAAGTGATTCAGGCCTAGAGATCCAGAATGGGCCTGACCCTTCCCTACTTCAGAACTTTAAACAGGTTGGAATGAATCCCCAGAAACTCTTCAGAGCAAGGGCTGGGGGTATAACACCCTAAATAAACAGGTCCTACACAGCCATAAGAATTTGAAAGGAAAGGAGTCATCTGGTGGATAGGAAAGCAACTCTATTGTGCAGCCAAATGATATCAGTTCACAAACCCAATTGTCGGTAGCAGGAAAATCCACAGATCTGTGAACTAATGAAGACGAAGTCTGGTAAACCAGGGAACTATCTACCTCCATGTCCCACAAAAAAGGAGGACGCAGCCACCTAGAAAACGAAAAGAAACTCAACATCCCTCAGGAGCTGTCCCTAAGCAGCAAGGCTGTAGAATGCAGGACTGCGCCACACGTGTGTCTCCAGTGTTTCAGCAAGAGATTGTGTTCCGTGTATGAAATCATCAGCAGGGTACCTGCACCTACTCTTCCACACCACAATGGCCGCCGATGATGCCCATTTTTAAGATGGTCAACAGAATCCACAGCATGTCCACCATGGTGTCCAGGACCAAAATGGCCACCAAAGTGCAAGCTGTGGTAGCAATTCCATGGAACATGGCAATCACGCAATTTTGACAAAAAAAAGACAAAAACTATGGCCGCAAGAACAGATGTTGCTACCCCAGGGCGCATGCAGCCACCAGTATGGACAAGAGCAGCACTCTGGAAGCTCAGAACAAGCGGCCAAAAGCAAGACCAGCCCACCTACATTGAAGAGCCACCCTTGCCGCCCCAGGGACTACAAAAAAATTAGCAGACCTCCTTGGCCAAAGACATGGAGCCACCTGCTCATCTGGAGACATTAGAAGTGGCTGGCTGGATGGAGCCACCCGATGTACCTGTCCCTTTCTGTGAAGCACAGTGCTAGTAACAAGCGGACAAACAAAAGATAACTGTAGACCACTCCAGCCACCCAGGGAGAGGAGGGAGAAGGAGGGCATACAATGCTACTTACCACCTCAGAAGCAGGGTACCCGCCCGACAGAACATCTCTCCGCAGGAATGGGGGTGCTGTCTGCCAGGGGAAAAACTGTGACCAAGCAACAAGGTCACTCCGTCATATTTGCCCCCCCGTCATCAACACGGAACTGGGTGCCCTAGGATCCAGGATAGGGCGCTTGCAGCTAAACCTGCATGTATTTAGGCCTCGGCATGCACTCCCTGGCCTAGCTGGGGTGAGCCTGGACCTAGATGATCCAGCCTAGCAGGGGTGATACTGGATCTAAATTATCCAGTCTTTCACCTAGCTCAGCTGTTGATTGAAGATCTATGCAGGAGAAATCCTAAGAAAAAATTTGGAATTAAAAGACCCAGCAGGGAGCCAGGTCCGAACTCCTACACTAGGCAGAAAAAAAGTTTGACTACCAGTTAAGGACTACCCATAGGTGATACTGTGTTCTTTTTTTTTGCCTACTGTCCTACTTCTGAAGGTGGTGCTATAACCCTACGGTCAAGAATACTGACAAGCTGTGTCCATCAATGATTGTAAGCGAAAAGTTGTTTTTGTTTTGGAGGGAATTTTGGAAGGATTTGATTGTTTGGTACTCCAGGCATAGCGTTGTGGGAAGAAACTGATTTGGGCATATTTTGTACAAAACTATGGACCAATATCTGTAGGTATCCAAACTGAGATAATACATTAGCACAAAGCTGAGGATTAGAAAAATTGTCATCTACAGTAAACATAGAACATACTTACTGTCCAAAACTTGATAAAATACTGCAGATCTGTGGCAACAATAAATAGGCAATACAGCAAGGAATAGGCCAAGAAGAGCAGAAAAAACTTATAGTTGGAGAATCCAACGCAGTTGTTCACCCTACAATAACAAACAAGCACAAATCACTTATGAAGCTATGATTTAAGAGAACTAGGCCTCATGCACAACACTCTTTGGCATTACCAGATTCCAACTGTTGTCTTTTTAGCCTGGATTAGAGAATGAAAGAATGCATCTGAATCTGCGGGCATCATTTGTCTTTCCTTCAGCTTAACTTTATTACCTTTACAAGTAGGGGAAATTGTTACTACTGCAACAGTTCGCTCTACTACAAAACCAATTAATTATGGTATTCTAGCCTAAAGAGAACCTGTCAGCCTGATGTATAAATGTGCCATGTCTTCCAGCTGGGACTGTTAATACTCTAGGCCACTTCAGCCAGAGACACTTGGATCATGTCAGTGAAATAGCTTTTCTGATATTTCATAAATATGCGAAGTCTGAGCATGCTAAGCTAAGTCCCCTCTAGTATTTCCTACCTAACATCTTGGTATGCTATTTCTGGTGCAAAATTCTGTGCTAAATCAAATGATCATAAAATGCATAAACTGTTATTCCTGGCAATGTGTCCAGATTGTGTAGGCCTAACTTTGTCTTGACTAGAGCCCAAACCCCGCCCTCACGAGCACTAGCCTGTGAATCAACTATCTATACCTATAGCCTGTAGTAGCCACTGATAATCAGATTATGGACTGTTAAAGGGTATGGTGAGTCTTACTGCTGGTAGGATTGTGGTTAGGATGATTGAAAAAGTTCTCGCAGACACATTTTGGTATGTGTTCCTTCACCTCAATGTTACTTTATAGACTAACATACTGTAAATCTGACAAGTTTACACAATTATTGCACATAAGAAGATCCGCATAGAACAGTAGGCAAAAACATTGCTGAATAGCTTTTACTCTTTAAATTCATGCTCCCCTTCGCTGGGTAGTCAGTAAAGGAAAGTCAGAGGTTTTAGTGATTTTTTTCAACACTCTTGAGTTATACTGTGATGTATAGTATCCCTATAAGATGCAGATACATGCAGGCATGTACTGGCCATTGAGACTACCGGTGGGCCGATGGCTCAGTGGGCCGGTTTCAGTGACAGCGGACCTGCGCTCCTCTACCCCCCCCCCCCCGCAGCGCTCACCTCCTTGAATAATGAACTGAATAATGACATGATCCTCAGGAGTCGGCACTGAGAAGCTCATCATACGATCTGGAAGGAGGGCAGCCACACAAGAGCTCCTGCTCTTTCCTTCTCCCGCTCTCGATCCTGTCTGCTGTTGTGAGAATCTAGATGGAGAGCGGGGGGAAGGAAAGAGCAGGGGAACGAGTGCTGAGGAAGCTGTGTGTGACTGCCGAGCTGTGTGTGACTGCCCTCCTTCCGGATTGTATGATGAGCTTCTCAGTGGCGACTCCTGAGGATCATGTCATTATTCAGTCACATAACTAGCCAGGGAGAGGAGGTGAGCGCTGTGTGTGTGTGGGGGGGGGGGGGGATGGAGAGAAACAGAGGAGCACGTAGGGGACCAGAGCAGCATGGGGGAATATAGGGGGAAGAGAGGAGCACGTAGGGGACCAGAGCAGCATGGGGGAACAGAAGAGCATGTAGGGGACCAGAGCAACATAGAGGGTAGAGGAGTATGGGGGACCAGAGGTGCATGGGGGGGGGGGGGGGATAGAGGAGCACAGGGGAATAGAGAAGCATGGGGAGGAAGAGAGGAGCATGGGGGGGCCAGTTGAGCATGCGGGGGACCAGCGGAGCACATGGGGGACCAGAGCAGCATAGGGGGGAATAGAGGAGCATGGGGGGAACAGAGGAGCATGGGGGGAACAGAGGAGCATGGGGGGAACAGCAGCACGCGGGGGGGGACCAGAGGAGCACGCAAGGGACAAGCGGAGCACATGGGGGACCAGAGCATCATGGGGCGAATAGAGGGGCATGGGGGGGACAGAGGAGCGGGGGGGGGGTGGATATACACAGGACAACAAATCCTCCATGGCATAGGATACGGTTGTTATTTTAAAGATGGTTATCAAGGCTACAGGTTTGGGAGCCTGGAGACTTGGGATGCTGAGCTGCAAAATGTGGGGGCTTTAAGCATAAAACCCCAACAGGATGATGAGGAACAGGTTGACTGGACCTTTGGCTTGCAGGTGCAGAAGTGCCTTGAGCTACTAAAATTAAACTGTAGTGAAAAAAACTTCTTCAGAAATGTAACATACTGCTGCATGGAGGATTGTGTTTTTTCCGAGGTTTTGGTCATCAAACCTAATATCAGTGAGGAAAAGGCAAAGATACACTATGAAAGAAGGATGCAGGCTGATATATGAAAAGGCCACATAAACATATTGACCACAGAGCACTGAAATTAAAGGTACACGGAATAAAATCCAGTTCAATGCCTTACATTACCCTCCCATATATGGGGTATGCTGCAGGCATCTACATGGGCTTCCCCACCAGCTAACATGAGTTTGCGATGCTGTGAATTAATATGTTTGTAAGGTTTAAAGCAGTGCCAAGCAAAATCAGAACCTACAAAGCCACATCCAAAACCTACAGCGCTAAGGCCCCATGCACACAGAGCCATCTAGGATCAGTGCATCTCTTCCGGAGTTTTAATCCACATGGGAGGGCAGGTGCAGCCTCCAGCCCCCCTGCAGCAACCTGTCAAAGTCTATGGCAAGCTGCGGCTATACCGGGCTGAATGCTATACTTAGTGATATATACGTTTTAGGGCTCTGTGCATTCAGGGATGACCTTTGGCTGACAGGTTGCTTGCAGCAAGGTCAGATGCTGCACCTGTCCCTCCAATGTGGAGAGGGGCCACGCTGCTCCCAGGTGCAAGAAGCCTCATAGAACAGAAAAGGCTTTATGATTGAATCCAGAAAGATTCCCTACAAAAGATTTTAAGCACAATGTTACTGCCTCTCTGATTATATATTACGCTTGGCCAGAATTAGTATGTATGCGGCTTCTCAAGTAAATATAACACGCTGCCTCAGCATCTATGTGCCTGGCTTCAACTCAAAGGCATCATTTTCCCCAGTGATGCTTCATATGCTTTAACTCCTATAACCCTGCACAGAGAGAACTGCACAAACAACATGGCGAGTTCATAATTTAGAGAGGGCATAAAAAAAAAAAAAAACCTTTTGAATTCATACTCATTTTATCAGGATCTTTGTAGATTTTGTATGCAGTCAGACTTTTACTTTATTTCAGCGTAGGTTAACTTTTTGCCTGCCTTGTAAATTAAAAAAAGGATTCCAGAAAAGTCAGACAGTAAAACTAGGGCTTACACATGAAGACGGGAAAGAGTCATTGATATTTATAGGAACCAATCAGATACTTATCCCAATAATATGTATCACTCTGTAGTGGAATTTAAATGTACCAGTGAGGAAAAAATATATCAAATAACAACAAGTGTATATAGGATTATCAAAAAGTAATTTTTTATTTGTACATGCTAAAAAGTGTTTTCCAAAACGTAAAAAAAAATAAATAAAAAAAATAGACATAATAAAATAATGCCATATGACATTAAACACCATAGGGTCTATTTATAAAAAAAAATGACTGTGCGAATGCCATGAATAATGCCACAATATTTTTAATATGGGTGCACCACAGGATGCATGAAACATTCCCTAACATTTGTTCCTAAAAGAATCTAACCATTGGTCCAAGAACATTGGACCATAAGAGGTAAAGAACATTTAACCAATAGAGAAAAGCCTAACAAAATAGGCTAAGTACATTTGACCAGAAGAGGAAATTATATGAGCAAGACCTGCACTGTGTATAACGTCTATGAATATTCCTGTGTTCACCAGACATTGTAATGAATCATCTACTGCAGAGAGGGGACTGCTGTACAGAACTGAGACAATGTAGCAAAGACAGATCTCGGTTGTTTACCTTTAGATCAGCCATTCTCAACCAGGATTACATAAGATCCTAGTGTTCCTCCACATTTTGTTAGGGCTTCCTTGAGCTGTGGGCTGATTGACATCCTATTTTATGGTGCCTGTTAGCGGCTTGACACCAATGATCTTTTCTGTTGTTTGGGTGGCATTCTGATCACTATTGTAATCGCTTTTTAGCGTGTTTTTGTAGTAGCATCATTCATTTGAATGGGCCTCCCTCCGCTCCTAAAAATGTGCTAAAGAAGCTCATGTATCAAAAGAGTCAAGAGCGCTTTGTGATGTACATCTTTACACATTTTTCATGCGTTTTGTGTGACTGCCACCAGTGTTTGGGGTGCTTTAAAGAAATATCGGCACCACAACCACGTTGCGTATTTTGTTAAATTTTGGCAGATAAATAAAGGTTCTCACCATGCCAGATATTAAAGTGAGTCTGCCACATCCCTGTACATATAGGAAAAAAAGAAGTTTGTACCCCCCCCCAAAGGATTGGGACTTTAAATTGGCAAAGACACTATGGATCTCGTTTAAAAATTTTGGGCTTATTACATGTAAAAGACAAGAAATGCTATGCTTAAAGAAATCATCTACATATGATGATTAATAAAAAAAAAACATTGACAAAAGACACAAACGGTACGTTAGGACTTATCCCGGATGTTGGACACCGGAGAGTTACTACCTGACACTGGAGTGAAACTACTTTGTATATGTATTTTCATTACAAGTTATTGTCATCTGTATTTGTTATATGTGCAATTGTGTCTTTTGTCAATGTTTTGTTTTATCAATCATCACATGTAGATGATTTTTTAAATATAGTATTTCTTATCTTTTACATGTAACAACATTTTTAAACGAGATCCATAGTGTCTTTGCCAATTTAAAGTCCCAATCCTTCGGGGGGGGGGTACAAACGCCTTTTTTCCTATTAAACTTTTGCACACATTTCCACTACGCACAGATGTGAACAGGGCCACACTCTCTTCTGTAGCTTCTTCATTACACCTAAAGGGGTTGTAAAGTCTGAAGTTTTCTTTATCTTAATGCATTCTATGCATTAAGATAAAAAGCCTTCTGTGTGAAGCAGCCCCCCTCGGCCCCCCTAATACTTACCTGAGCCCCATCTCTGTCCAGCGAAGTCCACGAGTGTTTCGGCTGTCCGTGACTCTTCTACTGGTTGGCTGAGAAACAGCAGCAGCGCCATTGGCTCCCACTGCTGTCATTCAAAGTCAGTTAGTCAATCAGGAGAGAGAGGGGGGCGGGTCCGAACTGCAGCTCCGTGTCTGAATGCTTGCTGCTTGCTGTGGGGGCACTCAACAAGAGGGAGGGGCCAGGAGCACAGAAGAGGCACCTAAAAAGAGGAGGATCTGGGCTGCTCTATGCAAATCCACTGTAAGACCCCTTTCACACTGGAGCGTTTTGCAGGTGCTATAGCGTTAAAAATAGCGCCTGCAAACTGCCCTAAAACAGCTGCTGCATTTACTCCAGTGTGAAAGCCCGAGGGCTTTCACACTGGAGCAGTGTGCTGGCAGGGCGTCAGAAAAAGTCCTGCCAGCAGCTTCTTTAGAGCGGTAAAATAGCGGTGAATTCACTGCTCCTCCACCGCTCCTTCCCATTGGGAATGAAGCAAATCAATGGGGCAGCGCTGTCATACCGCCGGCAAAACGCTGCTGCGGTGGAATTTTGCGGGCAGATTTAACCCCTTTTTGACAGACGCTAGCGGCCCGCCCCGCTAGCAGCCGGCGCCGCTAAAACAACGGTAAAACAGCGCTAAAAATAGCGCCACTTTACCGCTGACACCCGGGGCGGCACAATGTGAAAGGGGTCTAACAGAGCAGGTAAGTATAACATGTTTGTTATTCTTATAGAAAAAAAAAAGGGACTTTACAAGCACTTTAAAATGACACTAAACAATATCCTATTCTGCAAAAATAATCCATACACTCTGCTACTCAACTGCAAAATAATCTATTTTTCATAAAATTGTTTCTTCTGCCTATGTTTTTCTGCCTCTTTCTGTGACCTCCTGGACCTCTCCTTTTTGCTCTCACTTCCAGCTGAATGGAACGAGTCATGTGAATTGTTCTCTGTACACTATAAATCCCACAGTCCATAGTTCATAACCCTAGTTCGTCTTGGGAACAAACAAAAAAGAGCGGGTGGCTACCTCCCTACACACACAGTGGGACCATAGAGAATGAACGTAGTCACCATCTAACAGAGTCAGGAATTCGATCACAGAAAATAAAAGGGCATTTGGAGATTTTGAAGAGGCTGAGAGCAATAGATACTGTACATAGTTTTTTAAGGTAGAAGAACAAAAAACGTACCTGAATAGAGTTTTATTTTTTTTTAAAACAGAATTTAAACAGAATTTATGGGGAAATGCATCAGCCAGATCCAATTTTGTGACGTCATTCCGCACGAGCAGGCTGGTGCTGACCGCTGCTGTGTCTGAATTTTTATGCTGATAACTAGTTGCCTAAATAATAATAAATAAGTGTATACTGTTTTTAATAAACTCCTTTGTAAACCTATTACACTACGAGTTTTTTCTCTTCTCTACACACATATTGGGAGTGTACTGCTACTGGATGTCTGTGCATTGGTTGCCATGGAGTCTTTCCTTTGATTTTCGGTGAATCAGACCTCCTTCCACAGCCCGGCTCTCTGAGTGTTTTGGATTGTAATCAAGTGAATGTGATCTTGGTTAGCTGAGATCCACAAACTATGGTAAGAGGCGTGTGTATGTGGTGATGGGATATATCTGAACACCTTTTTTGGATTGCTCAGGAATATTCATATACCACTATAATTTTATCACAGAACTGGGTGTGCATTTATTTAACCCTTCTTTGAAAGACCTAATTTAATTTTTCACTGGGTAATTTTTATAGTTTTTATCACACCTTAGTGTTTATTATTTATACAAGATCAATGTTTGATATAGTTTTGTTCACAATGTACATGAACTGTTGGTTTATGATAACGGATTAGCGCACCTGCTTTCTAATTACAGAATTTCGTTTTGCTTTAAATATTTATTTACTATGATTGTCAACTCCATCTATTGGTCATAATGCTGTATATTCCCGATTCACCCTATCCTTATAAATGAAAAATATTAGCACTGGAGAAAAAATTGTCTAATAACATACATTTTTGCATTCTTCTCACAAAATGAATGTGCATGCAGTTTAACAGGAGGTATAGCTGTGTCTATAGATGCGATTTTAATGCGACTTTGGATGAGTTTGAATTGTACAGAATTGAACAATTTCAAATCTTCAGAACGATTGGAATTCGAATCGGTCAAAAATTGATCAACCCCTGGTCGATGACGTCACCGGGGGTGGTGCCACCTGGTGACGTCACCGGTTGACCCTCCGTTCAGTTTTTTAAAAGCTGTCACACGGCAAAGCAGGCAGATGGTGAGAGCCTTCGGAGTTTTTTTCTGTTTTTGGGTCCGAGGTGCGGCGTGATTAACTGTTTGCCGCCCGTCAACCGCCAAATGACGGCGTCCCAGAACGGCCGCTCTTGCGAGCCTGCGGGAGCGCACAGCGTGGTGATCGCTGCCGCACCGTGTTGCTAGGGCACAGCGTGACCCCGATATCTGTAAAGAGCCACGTCCACACCTCTTTAACCACGCGATCGGCTGTGTCCAATCACAGCCGGTCACATGTAAACACGGTGATGCCGGTAATCGGCTCTCCTCGCCTCACACTGACAGTGCTCATATGTGCCGCCTCATCAGTGCCCATAAGTGACACCTCATTAATGCCCACCAGTTCAGCCTCTCAGTGCCCAACAGTGCCGTTTCATCAGCGCACATCAGAGGAAGGCGAAAAATTACTTATTTACAAAATTTACTAACCGAAAAAAAAGTAAAAAACATATTTTTTTCTAAATTTTTGGTCTTTTTTTTGTAAAAAATAAAAAACCCAGCAGGGATTAAATAGTACCAAAAGAAAGCTCTATTTGTGTGAAGAAAATTATAAAAAAAAATTTGGGTACAGTGTAGCACGACCACGCAATTGAAAGTGCGACATCGCTGTAAGCTGAAAAATGGCTTGGGCAGGAAGGGGGTGTAAGTGCCCGACAGGCAAGTGGTTAATGATGAATCTACACTGGGGGACATTTTTTTTTTAATAAAGGAATTGTCAAAAACTGGTGTACTGTCTTTACTCACTTTTTACTACTACTACTACTACTATGCACCCCATACTCATTCGCATAAGGGGGGCAGGATCTGGGGCTTCCAGATTCCGATGAGTTCCCCCCCCCCTTTTCTGACCTGCCAGGCTGCATTCTCAGATAAGGGTCTGGTATGGATTTGGGGGGGGGGGGGGGCACGCTGTTTTAAAAAAAAAATCTTTATTGCCGGCATACTTTTTTTCAACCCGCTGACAGCTGGCGAGTCATCGGTTGTTAAGGACGTGGCAGCTGTCAATCCAATCAATTTTTGACGGATTTGAGTTCCAATCGTTATGAAAATTGCGCAATTTTTAAGTTGCACAAGTGTGAATGGGGTCCAAGACTTACACTTACATAGACTGCCTGCATGCATAATCTAGTGGCTCAAGCTGCATAAACATGGCCCATTCACAGACTACAGGCATCAGAGCCTGTGCAACTGAGGTCTTCAAATACGATATAGAGCGCTAAATGTTGTTGGGGGGTTCTTGTATATGGATGGTACCTGTGTGGAAGTAATTACAGGTATATACGGAGTCAGATTTTACTCCGATCTTTTTGTTTAAATTATTACATTCAGGCGCTTACTTTCATTTATGATCCTGCATTAAAAAAATGATTGGAACCTGGTTGCATATTATGGACATTTTTCTTTTATGTAGATTTTAAGTCAGGATCCTGGCTATGCAGGGTGTAAATCACATAAAAAATGCTGCGTCAATAATATTTTGTCAGGTAAAACAATTCAAAGAGATGTATTTAAACTGCGTATTTAGCTTTTGGCTGCAGTTTAGTTTAACATAGTAATAAAGGTAATTGGCAGCGTTAATATTAATATCACTTTACAGAATCAGGAAACTTTTTCACAATGAGAAGCCAAGATATAATTCTTTTATCGAATCTCAAAGCAGTGGAGTGCCCAGTTTTCAGTCTGGGACCTGACACCCTAGAAGACTTTTGCTCTTCCATTACATCAATATCAGATATGGTATATTTTGCACACTTCAAAGCAATAAAAGCTTTTCCCTGGTCCAGGCCTATTGAATTGTGATGCGGTGAGCAAGAGGGCATAAGGAAATCATATAAAACAGCTACAATTTTTTTCTAAAATTACAATAGGACATTTTACATGGCAACTTTAAAACATGACTAGTGCTTAGGAGGTGTTCTCTTAATGAAATATCAACATTACATATTTTGTGTTAGTACATACCAAGGGCAGTGATGATCCATCTTCAATATGCACCTAAAATAGTGAAAAAAAACAAAGTTTAAAATGCTCCTTGTTGTATATTCGCTTGACATATCAGGGCAGCAGTTTAGATCAGTTATTTTCAACAAGGGTTCTATGGTATCCTGGAATATTAGGGTTCCTCCAGAGATTTCTAAGGGCTCCTTGAGCTGTGGCATATTGACTTCCCATTTGATTGCAACACCACTTGGCAGAGTCAGAGGCATGACATCATTGACCCTTCTGGCTAAAGCCGACCATAGACGGAGCAATTTTCTTTCTAGCAACCACAGGTGGCAGGACTAAAAATCGCTCTATTCCACCATCAACAGTCAGTGTTGATGGTGGAATCCCTCCCGCGGAGCCACTGTGTTTTCCTGGCCAGGGGTCGTGGGAAGCCATCGATCCTGGGGGAACACATTGATTACTGCTAGCAGCTATAATAGCCCCTAGTGATAATCCTGTGTAAAAATCCAACAGGCTGGTTGTACCCAAGTTGATTGATTGATCAACTTGGATACGTTCAGCCTGCACTTACAGTACATGTTTGGAATCTCGGCCAGTCCCTGCTAAACCGGCCGAGATTCGAATCATTCATGGACGGCTTTACTGTAAGGGTGACATTCTTACTACCACTGTAATTGGGCATTCCTCCCACTGACAACCAATGTAATGGACATTTTCCCACTGACCTACAATGAATTGGTGTTAGCAGGGGTTCCCCAAGACCTGAAAATGATTTCAAGTGCTCCTCGGGGGTAAAAAGGTTGACAATGGCTGGTGTAGATGAATAGCGACCTTAATTCAGTAGACATGGTCATATTTTGGAATTTAGCAAAACTCATGCAAAAGCCAGCCTGGAAGAAGATGTTATGTGGTCGTTGGTGTTACCAAAGCCTAAATGATGATCCAGCCAACAGGCACAACAGAATGCTGTACTTCTCAGACCAGTAACAATTACAGCTATGCTTTTCTGCTACGCGATACGAAAATCAGATGGGAAAATTCGTACGATGAGCTGTCTGATGATTTTTGGATCGTTAGTACAATGCTTTCGACAGCCAATTTCGCTTTTTCATCAGACAAAAGCTGGATGTGCAGACTATAAAATTTTTGGCGGATGTGAACTCAACGTTCGATTTTCCTTTCATTAGTATGGTTTTTGTATGAAAAAAATCGTAATAGCAAGACCACGCATGCTCAGAAACAAAAAAAATACATACAAAACTATTCAACACATTACGTCACTTCTGATGTTGTATTCTGTCGTCCAAAAATTTTCATATGGTCAGTAACCTCTTCACTTTCGACATGAGACTAGCATGCCGCAAAAATCAGACGTTCGGTCGTCCGAAAATCTAAGCTTGTGTACGAGGCTTTAGTATGAATTGCAATACCCAATTAATGGGAAAATCACATATACCCTTACACAGTAAACTGTCAGCCACTATCAGTGTACTCCCCATACAGACTATACAATTAGTTCTTTTAGAAAATAAAAGTCATATTTGTGTAATATGTTAAAATAATGTATTTTTCTTCTTTTTTCCCCGAGTACCACTCAAATATTTCTGTCTTTTGGTCATGTGAAGCACCCTTCAGCTTGTGTCATGTATAGACTTCCTCTCATACACAACCCAATTATTCGCAGTGGCTAATTATAGTACTCTGGCTTCTCTTCAATTCAAGATCATCAACATCAGCGTAGACCAGCGCTGTCAATATGCCTACCAGCTGAAACAAGAACATCATTTAGACACTGACAGCACTGAGAGCTTTGCCACCATCTCCTCGGCTTCTAATCTTGTACAAATGATCACAGGGAATCAGGTTCATACTTATCACAAACAGAGCAGTGATGACAGCGGTCAGGCTTCACAAGCTGGCATCTGTCACAGTATCTGATGGCTGCAGAGAAAAGAGTTGGGAGTTAATGTTCATTTTGGCAGTAAATTCAGTCCAAAGATTTAAAAGTTTAAAGGAGATGCCGGCATTGTCTAGGTTCTTATTATATTCCCTGTCTTTGTTCTGCAAAAACTGTTACCGCTGTGTTATTTCAGGAGGTTCTTCAGCAACAAGGATGAAGGTTCGGATTTGAAGCATATTATCACTTGGCTTCTACAAACTAACACTTAAAATTATTAAAGGTGACTTAAAGCGGTTCTACACTGTCTTGGATGTTTTTTTTGGGGGGGCCTAATGTGCAGTAATGCGCTTTGCATCTTCATCACTCACTTGTAGTTCTTCTTGATGTTAATGCTGCCGTTTTTCTTCCGCAATATGAAGTTTTAAAACGACTTCATGCCGGCTTCCATCTTCCGTGTGGGCACCTGAAACCACACAGGCCCCTTTCTTCCGGGTTGCTGGCCCACAATGCCGACATCTCGCGAGACTTCGGAAGATGTGACCGCAATCTCGCGAGATTTCGGAAGACGTGACCGAAATCTCGCGAGATTTCGGAAGATGTGACCGAAATCTTGCGAGATTTCGGAAGATGTGACCGAAATCTCGCGAGATTTCGAAAGATGCCCGCACAGACTCCTGGGATCAATGACACCAGATCCCAGGAGACAGTGCGGCGTGACGAGGATCCCCGCACAGACCCCGCCCACCCCCTGCAGAGACAGAGGACAGGAAGTCATCGATTACAAGGTAAGTGACAAAAAAAAAAAAACACATTTCATTTAGTACTCTTTGCCTGATTTGGAAGGCAAAGAGATTTACTAAATGAAATGTGTGCAGAACCGCTTTAAGCTGGCCACACATTTTCCTTTTTAATTTCCTTTAGATTTTCCCTTCAACTATATAATGCAAGGGCCTGCCTGATTGCATGCAAATGAAAAATGTTTAGGTTTGACCCCATATTATAAGATTTTGATAAATCTAAAGGAAAATTAAATAATGTTGTGCCAGCCTTAGTTTACACTTACAGTTGGGGACCTGGGGCAGTAAAGATAGGCAGCTGACCTTCAAAGGCAGCCGGGGGGGGGGGGGTACACATGCTCTGGCCACGATGTAAAGCATCAAGTTGTGGAGCAATATATGTCCCTACTGACACATTTTGCAGAGAGTAACGCCTATGGGCATAACCCATTCAAGTAAAGAGGGTCTTGACACAACTGCGAGCCTAACACTAGGCTCTCAGTTGTGCCATATTCTATTACCACTGAAAATGGTTAATTGGCTGTGAAAAAACAAAACTGTTGTATACATGGTTCATGTATGTGTTTTGTGTTTTACTGCTCTTAAAAAAATTAAATAAAAAAAAATGCAATAAAAAAAAAAAAATCACAGTTTATAGGCCTTAGGTAATAATAGGAGTTGTGTAATATTGTGGTTAATGGATTGTGTACATAGACTTATTTTTCATGCGTTTTTTAGTGCATTTGAAACTGGTGCAGTGTGGATGACATTTCTACGGCTGTGTTTGACCTGTTTTGCATTATGTTTTGCTGAATGCAGCATGTCCTACTAAAATGCATAGATGTTGAAGGCAAATCAGGCCAAGTGCAGCCTTTTACAGCATTAAATGTACATTCAATTGTTGAAAATCTTTTTACAATATGAAGTGTTATTCTGTTTTACAAAGGTATTATTTTATCACCACATCAAATGGTCTGTTTGATTGCTTCAGCTAAAATGGGTACCTCACTGAAACACAAAGAAATCACCAGCCTAAAACTAGGAGCCTACTTAATAGCCCAGTAAATCCAGAGATTTCCTGCTGTGATCCGCCAAAAGCCAATGCACCCTGGGTCCCGCGCCACCGTATTCTTTGTGAATCCACACAGGCTTTTACATGTAAATAACATGCCTAAAATATGTTAAATGCGCATATAATCTTATGGGAAGATTGTTGTTGAAATGAATGGTCTGGTGAGTCTCTTTAAGAACCTAGACCATAGTGGGCCTCAAGACAGAGATATTCTATTTATTACAATGCCATATGTTATAACACTAGATATGTTCAATCCCCTGAAATCATTGATGCCTGTATCGCTGTTGGCCTACAGATGTATTGCAAGAGGTGAAATCAATAGCAATAATGCATGTATATAGAATATTTATCATATTTTTATGCATGGCAGAATTACAAGCTGGAGATAAAGCATATCAAATATTATTTGGATCTGGATCCATTCTTGAATGTAGATTGCTAAACGATCGCTTTTAATAATGTATCACTATCAGTGTTCATCATACATTGAGAGATTCATTTGATTTATTGCAACAGGGTATATATAATTATGCATGTACTGGTTTATTGCTGCTTTTGCTTTGGAAATTAGTTTTAGGAGTTAGAGTGTCATTTTCTTTTTTCTCTCAATAAAGTTTTATTGAAATATGAAGACAATACACAATATACATAGTACAAGTGTATCCATAACTAGGAAAATGAACAACAGTACAGCAGATTTCCGTGTATAACAACATATGCAGTCTAAACGAGGCAATTATCAATTTACTTTAAACATGAAAGGATATGAGATAAACAGAAATCCTAAAAAAAGTGAATTAGGGTAATATGACTACAAATGTAGCGAGTGGGGTAGAGAAAGATAAATCCATTAGTATTTTTATAAAAATGGATAAAATAATTTTAAAGCTTGTGTGATTATGGCTAGTCTAGAATGTATATTTTGTATTTAGTTGTCTTGTTTTAGTTCTGTATGATTATTCTTTTTCTATATTATGGCTATTTACATTGGGACACTAATAAATGGGTATATATTTTGTATATATTAACACAGAGAGGTGCTTTTTTTTTTTTATATGGGTGTTCATGCATAATGTTGGTTATTTTGGTTATTTTTATTTTTTTGGTTAGTTGGTTATTTGACCCCATTGGCATGCTCCTTTGAGTGTTATAGATCCTATTTTTAGGTAATGCCCATATACCATAGTCATTCTCTAACAAATGATCATTTTCTCACCGTTAGCTCTTGGCTATGGCTGACCCCCTTGCCAAATAGTACTGGCAAGTTGCTCCTTAGCAAATGTGTAAGTACCAAAGTTACACAGGCCATACCCTCCCAATCCAATGACTTTCAATGTCTCTAAAGCGAAATCCCACCAAGCTCTTCAAAGGGTTCTGACTTCATTTGTGCTAGAAACCATTCAGAGATTTTTGCCCAGATATTCAGGTAATGGATCTAACAGTGTAATACTCCCCTATTATAGGTATTACCATAGAAAAAGTGGCACTGTATTGTATGGCCTTTAGTTGTATTCAGCTGCATTCAGTTGTTATTGTCATCCTTTCCACTTCACATGATGTAGCATGGAATTTAAATAATCTCTTGTAGTGAAGTGATTTATTACTTTGAAATGGAGATTCAGGGATGCTGTTGTGAAGAAAGTAATATATAATATATACCCCCTGACATTGTCCTGGTATAGACGGGAAGGTCCTTGGCTAGTCTTCTGAGAACTTCTTGCTGGGATTCCCCTCTGGGTTCTCGTTCTATAAGTTCTTTGTCAGCATATGACAGATGAAACTAAAATACAGCAATTTAGAAATGTCTGTAAATATGGATACACACATTTTTTTAAAAGACAACTACACTTTTCCTATGAATTATAATTTACAATTGTCCTTGCAGTCTCTGTAAAATGCCAATGCGTCTACCTTTACAGACAAAAGTGCTGTTTCATGCAGCTTGGCCTGCAGTCTCCCAGGTCTGTTTTCATTGTGCACCGCTGTGAACAAGCAGCTGTGGACCACCGGTATATGGCGGAGATGTGAGACCTTGTCTATACTGGGCTGAATAAGCAGCCCCAATCCATGGATGGTATAACAGCAATGGGAGAAAACAGAAAACTCATTGCTCTGGAAATATTTCAGAGGTTGCATATTTCATAGTGAAAGTGCACTTATAATTTAAAGTGGTTGTAAACCCTTACATATACCCAGTGAAGTGACTGACCTCTGGTAATACACAGAGATTTGACAAATCCTCTTACATAAATTGTACCTGTCTATCTGCAGTTTTCTCTCCTCTACAAAGTCCATAATATTTAAAGCTTGTCTGAGAGTTCAGAAAAAAGGGGGCGGAGAGCTGAAAAGCAAACACTGACACAGCCCGCTGTTCTCTATGGGGTGGTCGGATGGAAACTGACCACCTGTCTGTTTCTTTTGACTGCCATCCAATCCCCGGCCTAGATGAATTTGGAACGGATCCCCATCTGTCTGTTTTTGGCGGCCCAGATCGGATCGGATTCAGGCGCGTGTAAACGGACACATATCCGTTTACATCCTTCCTCCCCATCGAGAACAATTCAGCGTTTCAATCAGGAAAAATGGACAGGCAGACCCAATCGGTCCCCTGGTGTGAAAGGGGCCTAATAAGAAAATGGTCAGCAATTTTCTTTTGATGGGATGACTAGACAGGAAGAAACTATGTACTGTATATGTCAAAGGCATTTGATATTTACTCAACTATCCATGTTAACTACAGGTCTATGATAACACCTAGTTTTGTATGAATTATGTCTTTGAAACACTCAAGGCCCTCAAAAGACATGGAACAAATCTCAAAAAAAAAGGGAAACACCAGCCAAATAAGCTGTCTAGTGAAGATTTAGGAGGCACATACATATTGCATAAGTGCAAATGTTACGTTGCAGTCATTGGGTGGAAATGGCTAGGATCTCCAGTCCCCCAAAATACAAAAATGTTTCACCACCCCCATACACCAGTAAAGTCTTTCAGTAGCTGTACGATGGTACTGATGGAACTGCCTGCCTCAGATGAGGCAGCACAGTAGTGTAGTGGGTAGCACTCTCGCATAGCAGTAAAAAGGGACGCTGGTTAAGATCCCTACCATGACACTACCTGCCTGGAGCTTGCATGTTCTCCCTGTGCCTGCATGGGTTTCCTCCGGGTACTCCGGTTTCCTCCCACACTCCAAAGACATGCTGGTAGGTTAATTGGCTTCTGTCCAAAATTGGCCCTGGTATATGGTGTGAGTTGGGGACCTTGGATCGTGGGCTCCTTGAGGGTAGGGACCGATGTGAGTGTGTGATGTATGTGTGGAAATTGCTGCATAAATTGATGGTGCTATATGGGTAGCTTAAATAAATAATAATAATAGATGAGCATCTTAATAAGACACAATGTACAGGGATAAGGAAAATTGTAGACACACACCCACACTCAGGATGGACTGGTGTCTGGTTTTATTCAACCTTACCAGCTATGCAACTATGTAATTACCAATAGGCTACTCCAGTCAATGGCAGCTCATAGCAGCAAAAGCAGTTGAACCAATGGTTCAACTGCTGGTCTGGTCTGTATTCACTCCTCTTGAAATTAAGAAAGTGTCAAAGTTCTGTATATTCTTGGCATTGCGGACTTCTTTAGTCATGGGCAACTCAAAGAAGAGCTGATCACTTGTAAATTGTAGTGAACTATGCTATTGATTTCAGCAGTGATATGTCATTTGTACCTTGTAGTACTATTGATACCCTCAATCTTGGAGCTAATTTCTATACTCAACAAATCAAGTCAAGAATATAAAATGGTTGCTTAGAAACATGACTATGCTGAGAACTCTTGTAGTTCAGATGCCCAGAGACTGACATTCAACAACTCCGATCCATCTCTGAGCGTATTTATATAAGCAGCAGAAGGTCAGATTTCAACCCTTGGCTCTAAAGGCAAGTCCGATCAGCATCAAGATGATTATAGGAATCCATACACTACAAACACGTGTTAAATGCATTTCATTCACTTAATCTGTGGAGAACTTTAGCCCACAAATAGTCAATCGCTCCAGTAATTTGTTTAATGCAGTATGGCACATGGCTGACAATATTAGTCTTTCCTTTGGCAGATATATGCAGCAGATAGTGAAGATTTGGAAGCTCAGCGGTTTCCGTTTTTGGCATCTGATTTCCATTTAGCAGGCAGAGTAAATATTTAATGCTGCCTGAGCATTACTCGACATCTATTTAATTCAGGAAGCAAAAACTAGACACACACTACAACCTGTAACACGCTAGACAACATTCAGTTTGTAAGGGAAACATGTCTTTCTCTGGTGTGCTATTCATTGAATGTACAAAACATGCAAAGTGTAAAGGCAGCGGTGCTAGAATCTTTGGACATAATGTACAGCAATGAAAGCATCTAGACCTGCTCATGGAGGGCACCCATATATCACGCTCATATAGTACATCCAACATACCTGAACATTTTCAATCTTCTGCACTTCTGCAAAAATAATAAAAGGAAGGCTCATAGGTGCACCAAGCCAACTTCATCCAAACCATTTTTAGGGCCAGATTGTGTGCTATATGCATTTTCAGGATTATGCACTTAAGGCAGCTGACTCACTGTACACGTGTGTTAGAGTGCTATTCCAAATGAATGGCCCTGCAATGCATTAGACACAGTAGAAGTACATTTTACATCCATTACCACTGTGCATCACTGGACCCTTAGTTATGAAAAGTATGGTGGAATGGTTATAACCTCTGTCAACATTTGTGTTTCATAGATTTTTCCTCATCTTCTTCTTTTGATTTGTCACTGTCAGATACACCATGAAATGGGAGAAGTCTCCCAACTGGGAAAACAAAGCATTGCAAACTTGTTTTTTTCCTAGTAGAGTAAATAAGGTTTAGAACCTCTATCAACTTATTGCCTGCTTTGTTGGGAACTTATTTCCTGACCAGATAATAGGTGTCAGACAAAGCAGGAGAATGTCAGGAAAGCTTCCTAGTGAGTCAGCATTGAACATGAATTTTTACCCTTCCTGACTACCCAAAACAAAGAAAAAAGTCTGAGTTTATAATAGATCAATAAAAAGTACAGCACTGTGAAAAAGTTTCAGGCAGGTGTGAGGAAATGCTGTAAAGTAAGAATGCTTTCAAAAATGTATATTTTAACTGTTTTTTTTTCTTATCAGTTTACAAAATGAAAAGTGAGCAAACAGAAGAAAAACCTAAATCAGATCAATATTTGGTGTGACTACGCTTTGGCTTCAAACCAGAATCAATTCTTACATTTGCCCACTTTGTACACTTGCACAAAGTCAGGAATTTTGTATGTAGCACCCTCTAGTGTGCTACTAGTGTCAGAGTAGGTAAACCATAGTTTGACTCAGGGCTAAGCCTGAGTCCTGAAACACGGGTCATGGTTTACTGGAGTTCAGGGCTGGATGACAAATGCAGGCAGCTCTCTGGTGCCTCCCCCTGGTTCTGGAAAGTAAGAGAACATTCTGGAAGCTGGAGGGCAGAGGCTAGAAGGGTTGTTCTGCATATTTGTAATGAATTTCAGACTAAAATGTCTGAACCAAGTTATTTTTTTATCAAAGCATTAATAAATCCACAACATATTTAGGGGAGCTTAACCAATCCCCAGGCAGTGGGCCTGGCAGTGGACTAAGTGAGCTCTTAAATATGAATCAGTCATGCCAGCAGGGGAGTCGGGTGGAAGATGAAGATGGAGTTCTGAGGGGACTGTCGGTGGCCCTTGAGGCGAACCCCCTAGTCTGAGGGGGGTGCTCTGCCTCGGGCTGGGGCTCAGGTGCTGGCCTGGGAGGATCCTAACAACAGGAGAAGATGGAAGGAGCTTTCCCAGAGAGGCAGCGGGAGCAAGGAGAACAGTGCGAGTGCTACAGCATGGTGCAGGGACTTACAAGGGGACATGGGTGTCCGCAGAACTTTTTTCAGGGGGGGGCGGGATGGGCGTTTCGGCAGCAGCGATGCACAGTCGCATTTAACCCTTTCTTCGACCGCTATCGGGTGTTAAAGGCTCCCCGCTAGAGTCCGAAAAGCGTGGGTAAAATGATGGTAAAGCGCGGCTAAAACTAGCAGCGTTTTACCGATAACACGGCCAGATGGCAGTGTGAAATGGCTCTTGAGATAATTCAGCTTCACTTTGCAATGAGTAACTTCCATACAAAGTGAAGAAGATTGTATAACACACAAATATCTTTTCCAGCAATAGCTTAGCTGTCCAACTTTCCAAGCAATATATATATATATATGTATCTAAATTCTCCTCCTAACTGGCACTGCTGTTACCTGTGGTTCTTCAGGATTTCCTCCTGTGATACGATAGGCCCAGGCACTAGCAGCGTATTCTCGGCCACTGACTGATTGCACACACCTATGGGAGGAGCTGGCGCCGGCCGGATCTGCATAGCGACGTACATACACAGGCCAGGCAGCCAATCACAGAACAGCCGAGATGTCGAGCAGAGGCCCGAGCGGCAAAGCCAATACAATGATTGGGCCGGGGGTGAGGGAGGGAGGGATGGATATCTGTTTCTGTGATAAGTCGGAAAAGAGAGCAGCCCCAGGCCAGCAGACTCAGAAAAAAAGTCCAGGGTGGCCGCAGCGGCCATTGCAACACAGGGCAACTGTCTTCAACACCTTCTTACAATTCCAGGGGGGGCAATTGCCTCCCCTTGCCCTATGCTGCGGACGCCCATGCAAGGGGAGAGACTGCCACATGTAGCAGGTCTCTTTGGAAGATAGCGGTGTGCTTAAACCTTAACCTTGCCCTGGAAGATCTCCAGAGCAGTAGGTCATGGGGAAGAGAGTCAGTCTGGTAGACTGGTGAAGGGAGGTATGAACATCAGCCTAATTTGTACATATTATATTAGCCAAAGCAGCAGTTACTAGGCACTCTCGCAATCCAGGAAGTACACTACTTACATTCAGGAAAAATTCAGGACAAAAGGTAAGTCTCAAATACTTGTTCCAAGTTAATAAATAATTAAGTAGTGCAACCAGTTTGCAAAGAAACACAATACCCACGCAAGCAACTGCTTTCGAGATCAATAGCCAGCTTACCATACAATTTGATGCATTAGGATTCACTGCAGTTTCAAGATATAGCTTCTACCCATTTAAAAAAATTTTCTGTTTCTCCTCGTTCATTAATTACATTATTTATGGTCACTAGGTTTATGTATACAATACCATATGAAAAAAAAATAACAGAAATGTTATGCAACACTTTTTTGTTAGAAATAATACTTAGTATTGCCCAGATCTCAAAATCATCAAGTCTATCTGGTATTTCATGAAGAGACAGAAGGGGTTGAGGCAGCCTACATCCACAGAAGATCTGTGGTTAATTCTCCAAGATGTTTGGAAGAACCTACCTGCCAAGTTCCTTCAAAAACTCTGTGCACTGTGTAGACCTAGAAGAACTGATGCTGTTTTGAAGGCAAAGGGTGGCCATGCCAAATATTGATTTGGATTCCTCTTTTGTTCATTTACTTCCATTTTGTTAATTGATAAAAACAAACGATTAACACTTCTATTTCTAAAAGCATTCTTAATTTACAGCATTTTTTCCACACCTGCCTAAAACTTTTGCACAGTTTCCAAGAAATCGGTCATGCTTGTGACCAGACCCAAAATGGGCTACAGGCTCTGGCTGTGACACCTTGGGCCTACCAACCCCAATTTGTCTGTCTTTTGATGTTATCACCCTCCCTCCATGATGTGCTGGGCATCAAGTCTCTGTTTAGTGTTAAAGGAAAAGTACAGCCCAACGAGCGTGGCTGTACGTCTCCTGTGGATCACAGGAATACAGTTTGTTCTGCACTCCTGTGACCTGTTTTTAGCAGACAGCGGGCTGAAGCCTACTGTTGGCTGACATCACAGAGCTGGTCCAGGCACGGGCCAGATTGCGACAATGAAGTCGGGATTTGCCCACATGCCTGGACTGGCACATGGCTCAGCCTCTCAATGACTAGCTGACAGCCTGAGCCGGACCTCCACTGCCCAGTGCTCCAGTGAGTGGGGGGGTGGAGCAGAGAGCTGGTGACCTACAATCACCAGCTCTCTGCTCGAGCAGCCCTGAGAACTGAGCGATCTGCTGTGTTGGATCGCTCGGCACTCAGTGTTGGAGCCGGTGGGGGACAGATGCAGCATTGAACCGATTTTACCGATCTAGGTAAGTATGATTCTGCAAAAAAAAAAGCCAAAAACATACTTCTCTTTTAATAAGGACCCGTCAGTTCAAGATCCAACTGAAAACAGTGAAGGTAAATACATTTTCTTCAGTGATGCTAAATTTTAACAATCCCTCTCTTCAAAAAAAGCAGAGTATTGTACATAAAAGAGTAATATAAATCATTTATATTTCTAAACAACTTTACAATGAAAGTAGAAGAGGGGCAGTAATGTTGATTTCCACCTTATCTAATCAAAGAATGACTTTGAAAAAAAAATGCAACATGTTCTGTGTATGTGAACAGTGCCAAGCAAGCGACTCCCTGCGGTTACTCTGCAGAAGGGCAGCTACTTTGCACAGGACCTGAAAGAAAGCACCGATCACTATATATATATATATATATTTATATATATATATATATATATATATATATATATCGCCATAACCCCTGGGGGCGGCTGAATTTTTCTGGGCTTACTGATTACTTCCACCAGCTTGTACTCGCGTCGTTCTTGTCTAGTGGTTCCCAGGGTTAATACCCAG
This sequence comes from Lithobates sylvaticus, assembly GCA_028564925.1. Lineage (NCBI taxonomy): Eukaryota > Metazoa > Chordata > Amphibia > Anura > Ranidae > Lithobates > Lithobates sylvaticus. The sequence goes on from CM053026.1 coordinate 645,304,265, forward strand.
TAATTGCGGAGACTGACACTTGAATTCCTGTTTAGGATTTTTATTTGCGTAAAACGATAAACAGAACACAGTGTCTCAGTTGGGAATAGAGGGTAAGGGTAATGAAGCTCAGGCACTTTAGAACTGCTGACATTCAGTAAATGTCTCTTTCTAGATGATCCAGGGAGTAGCCACTCGCAACTGAATACCTCAACTGTTGGATAAATCCTTGCTCGTAGATTTAGCTGCCAACAAGTGATTTTAGATTAGCGAAGTCTCTGCCACAGACTTGGTTGTGAAACTTTCAGATGAATGTAAAAGTCTCTCTCAGGAACTTTAGTTGTAACTGAAGGATAGGTTAGGAACTTTTCTTACAGCACCTGTATCTTGCAGCCGGTCCGGCAATACCGTAAGAAATGCGGATTCAATTAGTGTCCATACAGCTCAGCTTCCAGGCTCTTACCAAGCAGCCAGCCTTGTGCGTGGCCCTCCTCCGAAGAGTCCTCCCCTGGTCGCATGTAGAGTTGCTGGGCCTCTCCAAAACCTAAGACGGCACCGGAACACTTCAGAATCCTCTTTCCAGTTACTGCGCCTCGAACTAGCCAGTTCCGAGGCTCAGAAATTGATGGATCCGCACCCCAGGCCATGAGGGCCTCCGGGGGCTGGTCAGGAGGATCAGGACCATGGAGTCAGCAACAACTTCTGGACCAGAACCCAGAACCACGTGACTTGAGCACCTTAAATAACCCCCTCTCGGAATACACAGCGTGACAAAACGTACCCACCGATTGGCTCCGAGAGAAGATTGGTACCCAATGCGTCCAACCAGACTGCATCTAAGAGCTTACCCACCTATGAGCAGGCAGAACCTCAATAAAGCCCAGCCAAACTGATGCCAAAGCATAACCTAGAATAATTAACCCCAAAACTCAGCTATAGTTCTGAGCAAAAACTAAATTTAAATGCATAGCGCGTACTTATAAAAAGTACCGGCGCTATATATATATATATATATATATATATATATATATATACACACTACAATGGATGTAGCCTCCCAAAGAATCAGTCAGGTATGAGCTATGCATACATTGGTCTAAGCATGTAATTATGCAATAAGAATCATACCCTGACCTCAGCTGTATGGAAATGTTTTATAAAGTATTTTACCTGTGTTTTGTGCTTGCTGGAACTGCACAAAAGATGCAGCAAACATGATTTTCCAAAACACGCCACGCTGGAAGCACAGAGATATGAATGGTCCTAATAGAAGTGACATGCCCCTGTGCCGTAGTACAAGAGCCAAGGACGGCCGTAATAATAAATGACCAAATAACCAAACTGCAGTTCCCTTGAGAAAACATTATTAACTTATGTTACGGCTTCTCATTTGATAATATTTAAATCATTTTAACTGCACAAATGTTATGGCAGAACACTGGTCAGTGCTATGGCTTTCCAAGAAGATAATAATCTGTGGTCAAAACCTATTAATTCATATTTGTTTTTTAGGCTAACATATAAATAGGCACTACTGTCAATTTTGTGCTGCGACACATAAAAAACAGACATCAAATAGATGGCATGTAGTTTGTTATTTACTAATGAAACAGCTGAGCTAAACAATCTTTTCTTGCTACATCAAAGGGAACTAATATTGAATAAATTGCCTCTGGAAAGAAGAGTTACACAGAGCACACAGAGAGGGGGGGAGTGCTGTAGTTATACAAATAATGCCAGCTACACAATCTCTTCTACATCACAGGAGCCAATGCTTGGCTGTACAGTACAAATCCACTGCATTAATCAAAAAGCTTGACAACAATAAAAAGCCTCAAAGCATACATTTGTTAATTGATACAGTTTGGTTCCTACAACACCATTTATGATGTCACATGGAATCTCGATTCGCTTTCTGGCAGGAAAGGCTACATTTGTTATCGAACTACAAAATTAAAGTGGACCTATGTCATCTTAACGTTTTAAAATATCTATTTAATAAAGGAACAGTAAAAATGCTTTAAAATTATGGTGAAAAAAACATGAAAAGACAGCGGCTCGTCTGATACAGAATTTCCTCTTTCATACGGTAAGCACCACTTTAGTAACAACTACCCCTGCTGACTTGTTCTCAAAGATGCATGTTCCAGATTTTAAAGAGAAAATTGACTCTGGAAGCTATGCCCAAAAAATGGCGGGTGGTGCAGGGAGGCAAGGAATCAGACACTCCGGCATAGGACCGCCTTTTCCTCACATTAGAGACCCTTTCTTCATCTATATCTAGATGGACTTGTGGTTTCAATCCATGTCTTTATGAACCTTGCTTTGTGCACTGGTCCAAATAATTTGGTGGAGGGGGGATTATAGCGTGGGGTTGTTTTTCAGGGGTTGGGCTTGGCCCCTTAGCTCCAGTGAAGGGAAGTCTTAAGGCATCAGCATACCAAGACATTTTGGACAATTTCATGCTCCCAACTTTGTGGGAACAGTTTGGGGATGGCCCCTTCCTGTTCCAACATGACCACCAGTGCACAAAGCAAGCTCTATAAAGACATGGATGACCGGGTTTGGGGTAGAGGAACTTGACTGTCCTGCAAAGAGCCCTGACCTCAATCTGATAAAACACCTTTGGGATGAATTAGAGTGGAGACTACGAGCCAGGCCTTCTTGTCCACATCAGTGCCTGACCTCACAAATGCGCTGGAAGAATGGTCAAACATTCCCATAGACACAACCCTAAACCTTGTGGAGCTGTTATAGATGCAAAGGGTGGGCCAACTCAATATTAAACCCTACGTACTAAAACTGGGATGCTATTAAAGTTCATGTGCGAGTAAAAGCAAGTGTCCCAATACTTTTGGTAATATAGTGTATATATGATAACTAAAGGGACTAGTCAGAAGTCACTTCTGCTATATGCTATGGGACATACTACTTGTCATACATGAATTCAAATGGTGTGCACGATTTTATTATATGCACGATTTTATTATATGACTTTTTTGCAATAAATATAAATATAAAAAGTTTTACATAATTTGTTGTGTTTTGTTGATTATTAGATGGCACCAAGAAAGTAATTAGTATTTTCTTATATCACATTGTATTTCTAGATTATGTGTAGAGATGCGGTGCCATCATTCACCCATCAACATACCTAGACGATGATTGCCTAGACTAGTCACCATAGCGTCCAATGGTCTTATTGTGGAAGCTATCTTGGTAGAAGCAGGGCCTCCAGCAAGCAGAACAGTGAGCAACACAGCAGTGACATCAACAAATCTCACTCCAAATTTCCTGAGACTAACAACCAACGCAGCAGTGCCTTACATCTCACACTGCAGATATGCAGCTTTTAGGTAGTGTACAGTACACAGGAGTGCCTAGGCACCCTAACAAATCAGGAAGTGCACTACTTACATTCAGGAGGAATTCAAAACAAAAAGGCAAGTCTCAAATACCTTTCCAGGTTAGTGAATAATTAGAGAAGTGGCTCTCACCGCTCCAGGTAGGTCAAACAAAGGTAGAAAACCTCTCCTCCAGTTTAGAAGCCCAGGTGCTGGCAATGCATATAGCAATTGAAACCGGAAGAAGTTCTGGACAGCCACACTCCAAAAAAGTTTTTGCCTTTTATTAAAAAAATGTTGTCAAAAATACATGCCGCAGCAGAACGGACAAAAGAGCTTACGCGTTTCACACTAAAAAAAATAAGTGCTTAATCATAGCTATGATTAAGTACTGTTTGTAGTGTGAAACACATAAGATCTTTTGTCCGTTCTGCTGCGGCATGTATTTTTGACTACATTTTTTGAATAAAAGGCAAAAAAGTTTTGGAGTGTGGCTGTCCAGAACTTCTTCCGGTTTTAGTGAATAATTAGGTAGTGCAACCCATTTGCAAATATACAGAGGGGTTGATTTACTAAAACTGGAGAGTGCAAAATCTGGTACAGCTCTGCATAGAAACCAATCAGCTGCCAGGTTTCATTGCTAAAGCTTAATTGCGCAAACTGAAGTTAGAAGCTGACTGGCTACCATGCACAACGGCACCAGATTCTGAGTGCATCAGTTTTAGTAAATCTCCCCCAGAATATCCATGTAGTCAATTGCTTATGGGAACAATAGCCAGCTTACAATGCAATTTGTTGCATTAAGATTTACTGCAGTTTCAAGATATAGCTTCCACCCATTTCAACATATTTCCTGTTTATTCCCTTCCTTTAATTACCGTATATACTCGAGTATAGGCCGACCCGAATATAAGCCGAGGCACCTAATTTTACCACAAAAAAAAAAAAAAAAAAACGTATTGACTCGAGTATAAGCCTAGGGTGAGAAATGCGCAGCTACTGTAAGTGGAAAAGAGGGTCAATAATGCCCAAACTTGGTAGTTAAGGGTTCCTAGATGCCCCTATCTGCAGCCAAAATTTGGGGTCTCTGGACCCAAAGGGTCCTGAAATAACATTGCTGAAGATGGGCACAGTTGACCGACTTTGGGGCCCCGTATCTTGGGGCCACTTGGTGCTATGAACCCCAAATTTGGTATGCAAACTCAGTCAAACTAGCACTACAACATATCCAATGGGGTTCCTATTACCAAGTGGGCCCCAAAGTCGGTTCAGAAAATGTCAAGCACTTTTCTGCAGCAGAGAATGACATTTTCCGAACCGACTTTGGGGCCCCGTATCTTGGGCCACTTAGAGCTAGGAACCCCATATTTGGATATGTTATAGTGTTCCACTGGGTTTGCACACCAAATTTGGGGTTCCTAGCACCAAGAGGCCCGAGATACGGGGCCCCAAAGTCGGGTCGGAAAATGTAATTTTCTGCTGCAGAAAAGTGCTTGACTCGAGTATAGGCCGAGGGGGGGCACTTTCAGCACAATAAAATGTGCTAAAAAAACTCGGCTTATACTCGAGTATATACGGTACATTAATTGGGGTCACTGGGTTTATGTATACAATACCATATAAAAACTCAACAAAAATGTGATACAACGCATTAAATAAGCACTAGGTTTTATCTTGACTGGAACGTTTTCTCATAGAGGGTGCCTCTACAATCTTTACCGGTATCTATAAGTTAATTTACCTCTTTGGAAGGATTCATTGGCAATGTGAAGATTGTCTTCCAGTAGGACCAGACAAACAGAAGTATGAAGAAGTGATACGCTATCAAGCAGAGAACTGTAGAAACAAAAATAAAGACAGTATTACAAATTAAGAGTTACATTCTGTTAAATGGTCATTCCTCTAAAACCTACATAATAAACTGAGATTTAATTCTGAAGACATGTGTTTTTTTAACCAGAGTAACTTATGTAACTAAAGTTGAATTTAAAAAAAGGAACTGACAATTGAAAACTCAATGAAAGCTGATAATTTAGCTCTGCGTTGGCTCCAGTGGGTTTCTTAGATCCATCAAAGACCCCAGTAACTCGCATCTCTACCCACAATTCCATAATCTAGGTATCACAACTGGACTTTACAATAAATGAATCTACAGTATGCAGAATCTATCCAGATACCATCATTTAGATGTGTGAGACTGGACATTCTAAAGCCCCATACACACGGTCGGATTTTCCGATGGATTCTGTCCTATCAGACAATGTTGTCGGAAATTCCGACCGTGTGTAGGCACCATCGGACAGTTTCCATCGGATTGTCCGACGGACAAAGTCCTATCTCCTGCTGGATAGATTTTTTGACAACAAAGTCCGATCACACCAAATCCGATCGTGTGTAGCGAATTCCGACGGACAAAGTGCTACGCATGCTCAGATCACATTACAAGACCAAAGCTATTGGCTACTAGCCTCTACGTAGTCCCGTCGTAGCCAACAAACGTCACCACGTTCAGAATGATCGGATTTTCCGACAACTTTGTCCGACCGTGTCTACGCAAAACCAACTTCGGACAAAGTACGACGGACATGATCCGACGGACCTGGTCCTCGGATAATCCGAGCGTGTGTATGGGGCTTTACATGAGACTCCCTGAGAGTTTTTAAAAACCTTGATTCAACTTGCCAACAGTCACATACAACTTAAATATTAGATTGAGATGGTGCTGGCCTTTAAGGCCCCTTTCACACATGCGGACCGTACATTAGATCAGTTCAGTTACGTTTTTTTATCATCAGTTGTTGTCAGTAAACATCAGTTTTCATCCATTTTCATTTCCGTTTTTCGTCCGTTTACGTCCGTTTTTCATCCGATTACGTCCGTTTTTCATCAGTTTTTTATCCGTTTATGTCCGTTTTTTATCCGTTTTTTTTTTTTTTTCAAAAAACAGTTTTTCATGAATTATGGGAATCTTTTTGATGAAAAACGGATGTCAGCGGATCGGATGTGAACGGATCGTCCGCTAACGTCCGTTTTTTCGTCCGTTCCGTTTTTTACGGAAGACAAAATAGGGTCTTCTTCCGTTCAGAAAAACGGACCTTAACGGAGACGGATGTTAACTGACGTTAGCGGATGATCATCCGCTAATGTCCGCTATCCCATAGACAAGCATTAATGTCCGTTTTCATCCGTAAACGGACGTATGAAAAAACGGACGAACGGTCCGCATGTGTGAAAGGGGCCTAAGACTATGGGCTTAATTTACTAAAACTGGAGAGTGTAAAACCTGGTGCTGCTCTGTATAGAAACCAATCAGATTCCAGGTTTTACTGTCAAACCTAATTGAACAAGATGAAGTTAGAAGCTGATTGGCTACCATGCACAGCTGCACCAGATTTTGCACTCCTTAGTTTTAGTAAATCAATCTCTATATTCTGTTGCCTATAACTATCTATTCTATCTTTCTATGTGCATTCAATTAAATCCATTACTTAGTTCCCCCTTTAAAAATACCTATATTCTAGCCCAATTTTTTCCCTTAAAAAATCACCCCTCTATGCAATCAGCATAAACGGTACATACAGATTCGATAATAAACCTTTATACTGGAATCCCTATTGGTGACAGTAGCATTCCCAAATGCTTTAGTGCCAACAGTGTGATGTAGACCAGTGGTCATCAACCCTGTCCTCAGGGCCCACTAACAGGCCAGGTTTATGTATTACCTTGGGGAGATGCAGACTAGAATACTGCAATCACTGAGCAGCAAATGATATCACCTGTGATGTATTTCAGTTATCTTGCAAACCTGGCCTGTTAGGCTCGGTTCACACTACCGCGACTTGGGATCCGACTTGTCAGACCTCAAGTCGCCCCAAGTTGCTTGACATTAGGAATTACATTATAATCAATGAGAGCCATCTTAATGTATACTACTGAAGTCGCTTCGACTTCAGAAAAGGTTCCTGTACTACTTCAAGGCGACTTCTAGGTGACTTCTACCCATAGAATTCAATGGAAGTCGCCTCCAAGTCGGATCTCCATCTATATTGAAGCGACTTTACAGGAAAATAAATTTGTTTACTCAGGCAAACCCCACCCTCCCAGAGAGCTGATTATTCTGTGATTGGCCACAGCCAAAGTTGCCTGGCCTGGGGGCGACTTGAAGTTGTGTTGTAAATAACTCAAAGTCACGTTGAAGTTGCGTTGAAGTTGCTTCCAAGTTGCCTTGCTAAGTCGCGCTGTAAGTCGTGTTGCCCCAGTGTGAAACGGCACTTAGTGGGCCTTGAGGACAGGGTTGATGACCACTGATGTAGACTAATGATCTGAATCAATCAGAGCAGCTGACTGGCTGGCTCGCTTTGAATGGCACTCTCCCAGGTCCCTTTGGTTGAAGTCATGTGACAAATGTTTTGGCATTTGATCACATGACTGGCAGTGGCATTTCTCATCTATCTGTAGCTTTCATACTCTCTTATTAAAGGTCTAATTTTTTTCAAGGAAAGGTAAAAAATAAGAGTGCTATTCTTTAAACATTCTGGGTTCCAATAGTCAGATCATGTGCTGCCAAATAAATATTAAGCTGTACTATCTAACAAAGTCCATCTGCTGAAATTGTGCAAGGTGGCACAGAATATACATCTCCAGTTTCCTCATACAATAATGGCAAGGCACATACCCCATAGAGAGGTGTTATGTGAGGCTGGTCATTTTGGTATGAGCGGTCCCAACACAGACCTCCCCCTTAGTCACCTGACCACTCCCCCATCCTCCTGTGAGCGAATCCCTGGCCAGGCAGTTGGACGACTGATTTATCGTATCAAATATTACAGCTTGATATTTACAGACTGTCAGTACACAAGCTGTAGAACACAATCCTGCATTATAAAAAAAACAAAAAAAAAACGATACTCATCCTGTAAACAGTATAGACACACTTTAAGCTGGCCACAGGCATTTATGTATTCTAATAAATATTCATGCTTGGAACATAAAAGCATATTTTTATAAACTGATTACATGAACTGTGTCGCTCTTCTCTTGGGAGCACAACTGTCTGTTGGCTCCCGGCATTTCTCCCCCTCCTGAGCTTGCTCCAGGCTAAGCAACCGCAAAAGACAACCTGAGTGTGCTTTGAACAATCACAGGTGCCAAACAGTAGTCATCCACTATCTCCTGCCATCTATAGCATTTTAAGACGTTGTATGACGCGTAAGACGCGTACCTTGCTGACGCGTAAATTTAGTCATACACAACTTGATTTTCTGAGCTGAATAAACTCAGTTGAATTCCCTGGATGGAAAAGTCTCCACTGCCTGCTATTGTTTTCAGGCAACTGCAGCACCCCTGACTACCCAAATATCCCAACAGGATGATAACTTCCCACCCGATTTTTACATCAAATTTTGTTTTGTTGGGGGTGCTTACAGGGGCATTCATGGCCTGACTTTCGGCCTATTCAGCAGGAGTAAGACAGGAAATTTGAGGCATCTTGGCCATCTTTAGGCTCATTGACTTTGTACTGTATTTAAGAAGGTTTACAATGGACCTGGGGTTGCTGATATCCCATCATCTCCACACAGATGAAAGAAAATTAACAGAATTTCTGTTCTTTCTTTACATTAGGATTTCAAGTAAGTGGGGGGGGGGGTGGTTTAAAAGTTGGGGGTTGAGGAATGTGACATGTTTTATGTTACATCTTTGTAGCAAGCTCTCTGGCCTACTTCAGTCTAGAGAGAACCTTCAGGGCCAGAGATAGCTGACATCCTTCTGTATGTAGTGGGTTGTGAGGCATAGTGTGTGCAAGGTGGACGTTATTAGGTGCCTTGAGGCAATTCAGTTCACTTGAGGCGATTCAGTTCGCATTACAGCTCTATACAAGTCATTTATTCATTCATTTATTCATTCATTGAATGCAAAAGAGATGGTTATTTCTCTTACAAACTTTTTTAGGGCCAGGACACCCTTGAGTAGTTGCAAGTTCAATTGGCAGACTCTGAGACTTCAAAAGGGGCAAAGCCTTGCAGGGAAAGGCCCCAGCAAGGCGCCACATCTGCACACGCAGGAATGCTGTCTCCTATGGCAACAGTCTTTAACAATTCCTAACACAAAAAGTAACAGTTCTTTCAGCTTCACTTCAACTTCTACTTGTAGTTCTTCAGCACACTGAGCTCCCGGTCTCTCACTAGACCCTCTGATTTACTAACTCTGAATCCCTTGAGCTCCTCTAATCTTCACGGTGGTATCTACCTCAAGTGTCACCCCCGTTTCCCTGCTGGGTCCCTAGCATGGAACTTCAGATACTTTTCAAGCTTCACCTCCCCTGTCCTGCTCGGTCCCTGGCTTGACACACAAGGCTGCTCTGCAAGCGTCACCTCCGCTGGCTGGGTCCCTGACTTGATCACCGCCTGAAGTTTCCCGATTCTCCACCGTGCCCGTTGCTGCTCCTGTACTTGCTTTAGTGGTCCCTGGTAACAAGGTGGTTGGTCGCTTAGTGGCGACAGGTTCCCTTCTAACTCCAACGACTGACAGGTTCTCTGGCCGGCAGAACTGTCACTTCTGGTTGTATTGCAAGCTGCAATCCCAACCCTGCGCTGCTCTCTTGCTTCTGGATAGGCCCTCAGACAGCCTAGCAGTCAGACGCCCACAGGATAGGCCCAATCTCTGGCCTAGCAGCCAGGGCACACAAAACACATACACCCAGACAGCCATCCAGGCGGCACAGAACATAGATCCCCTGACCCCATCCGAATATATAGGCTCTCCCAGCAGGCCAAGGGATCCAAGAAAACCCCTGCCCATTGGCTGAGATACCCCATTTACCCATAACCCTACCTTGCGTTGTCCTTCTCATATCTAGTACCACCAAGTGCCCGGCCACCTAGTGATAGAAGAGAAAAGTACAACAAGACCAAACTTAGGGAGAAATCAATGGATCTCTAACAATCAACCAGGGTAATTACTCCTGGCAAGTAAATTTGTGAGGAGCATCCCTGCCTAAACTCCGGGGTGCTACATCTTAAATATGGGTCTTAAAGGTGGAGTATGCTTTGAACTAAGACAAAAGTTGACACCAGCTGCCAGAAGTTGCTGTACAAGTTTCGATCTTGTAAAAGATGAAGCCTACACACCGTTAGGCAAACTCTGCGCTGCTCTTAAGTGACAACATGGGAGACTGGCACTGGGACACTCTTGTTGGAGACAAAGGGTACAGTTACATGTTTTCATATAGCACCAGGTACTTGAAGTACCAGATATTTCCCAGGAAGAACAAAAGTGTGTGTTGGCACCTTAATGTTAAACTCTGGCCTCCCACACCACCAGAAAGTATTTTTTCTTTTTCTTTTTTTCTTTTACTAGCCGTTATCACACATCTTCTAGGGTTGGCTTCCTCTTTAGTCCTCTCATAGTGGTAGGCTGTCCTGGATGATGCAGAGAGCAGCACTAACATGATGAAATGATTACAGCCCTCTGCAACAATACACTGTAAGTGCAGGACAATTTTCTCGGGAAGGAATAGGTGAGGACATCTTGTAGGAAAAAAGGCACTGTGAGTAGTTCAGGATTAAAGGTAAGTATTGCAGGCAATGATTTAAAAAAAAAAAAAAAAAAATCCAGGGGGACATATATACAAAAAAAATAGCCCAGAGTTGGGTTTTAAAATGGAACTAAAGTGTGAGATACTTACATTAGCTCCAGTGGTTCAATGCCCACAAAGTTCCTTGCTGGTGCCTGCCACGTCTGCCTAGCTCCTTTCAGGCATAGGTCTTTGGCCATCTTGATTGGCAGGTGCAGGATAACATAACTTGTATGCATGTGCAGAAGTTTAGTCATCTGGACATACAGACACTGAGCTACGCATGCCCGCCATTAATGAAATAAAAGACTTTAGTTCTGACTTAAGATGTCTGCCAGCTGGTTGAATGAAAAAACTGTACCATGTATGGCCAGCTTAACTCTTTTGAGCCTACCCTTGGTCCTTTAAAGTGATGGATAGCCTTAGGTACCAATAAGGTGGTTAGGAAACAAGGTGGAGTGGAAATAAGCCTGCCTTTTACAGAAATGTTTCATTCCTCTTTGGTCTTCGCCATGGCTGATTTTCCAGTATAAACATTTGGCTATCTATTTCTGAATCTACTGGTCATTTCGACACGCAGTTTTCACTGAAGGTATAAGCCAATTACGTTATGTACTTTTCTTTATATGCTCAGTTTGAATCGTTTGCGGCAGGTTTACTTTACTTTTATCTTGATCATCACAGTTGGCAGATAAGGTTAATCTGCACCTGAGCTCCAAAATTCCACTTTACAGAACATGAACCTTTGAGACAGCTGTGTAAGAAGCTTACAATGCCGTGCCCAGATTCACCACAGCACTTCTGCAGGAGCCGCTAATTCCACAACATCTGTTCACAGAGATTACACAACCACAATTAGAAACACGCACAACGCCAAATCAGCTGTACCTTTGATGAAAATATTCAGACAAAACCCTGAAAATGGCACATGATGTATCAATTATGGTATTAGAAGCTCAATTAATTATTAGCTTTGTGAGTTACATTTTCATTGTGTATTTATCAAAGCTCAAAACGGTGTCATCTATTTTCGTTTTACTGTTAATGCCTTTTAACAGGACTGGAAAACTGCACTGCTAATAGGCTTCCATTGCAGACCTCTTTATGAAAAAATGTCATTGCCTGGCTGTTTCTGGCTTAAAGCCCAACTCTGAGCAAATAAAAAAGGAAATCTTTAATCTTTCCAGCGTACTGGGTTGTAGAAGCATGCTTTATATTCCATTATGGTCCATCCCATCTGATATCCTGTAGATTTTCATGCTGTATCCTCAGTACAACTAAACTACCTGCACTGTTCAGTGTTTATCACTAAAAGGCTCACTGGTCATGACTGTATCTCTTACACACCAACAATATAAGGTCCGTTGGCATGAACCGTAGGGTGAGTACATGGATTGAAAACTGGCTACAAGGGTGAGTTCAGAGGGTAGTGATAAATGGGGAGTACTCGGAATGGTCAGGGGTGGGTAGTGGGGTCCCCCAGGGTTCTGTGCTGAGACCAATCCTATTTAATGTGTTCATAAACGACCTGGAGGATGGGGTAAACAGCTCAATCTAAGCTAAGCAGGGCAATAACTTCTCCGCAGGATGTGGAAACCTTGCAAGTAGGTCTGAACAAATTAATGGGGTGGGCAACTAAATGGCAAATGAGGTTTAATGTGGAAAATTTTAAAATAATGCATTTGAGTGGCAAAAATATGTATGCAATCTATACACTGGTGAGAGAACCTCTGGGGGAAACTAGGATGGAAAAGGACCTGGGGGTCCTAGTAGATGACAGGCTCAGCAATGGCATGCAATGCCAAGCTGCTGCAAGCAAAGCCAACAGAATATTGGCATGCATTAAAAAGGGAATTAACTCCGGAGATAAAACGATAATTCTCTTGCTCTACAAGACTCTGGTCCGTTCGCACCTAGAGTATGCTGTCCAGTTCTGGGCACCAGTCCTCAGGAAGGATGTGCTGGAAATGGAGCGAGTACAGAGAAGGGCAATAGAAGGAATAAAGGGACTGGAAGACCTTAGTTATGAGGAAAGGTTGCGAGCACTGAACTTATTCTCTCTGGAGAAGAGACGCTTGAGAGGGGATATGATTTCAATTTACAAATACCATACTGGTGACCCCACAATAGGGATAAAACTTTATTGTGGAAGGGAGTTTAATAAGACACGTGGCCACTCATAAAAATTAGAGGTTTAACCTTAAACTGCGTAGAAGGTTCTTTACTGTAATGCCGCGTACACACGTGCAGACTTTTGCCGGCAGACTTAGTCCAGCGGACAATCCCGCCGGACTTTCCAGCTGGGTCCGCTGGACTTTCCGAGCGCGTGGACTTGCCCACACACGCACGGACTTCTCTGGCGGATAATCCTGCCCTCAACATGGGGGGTGCCCTGGGGAAAGGGGGGCCGTGCGGCCCCCCCACCCCAAAGCACCTTGTCCCCATGTTGATGAGGACAAGGGCCTCTTCCCGACAACCCTGGCCGTTGGTTGTCGGGGTCTGCGGGCGGGGGCTTATCGGAATCTGGGAGCCCCCTTTAATAAGAGGGCCCCCAGATCCCGGCCCCCCACCCTATGTGAATGAGTATGGGGTACGATGTACCCCTACCCATTCACCTAAGGTGTAAAATGTAAAGTACAAAAACACACACACTTTTGCAAAAATATTTTATTGCACTGCTCCGGGGGTCTTCTTCCGTCTTGGGGGGTCTTCTCGCCGGACTCCCCCGCCATTTACCAAGCTCTTTTACCGAGCGGGGGAAGTCCGGCTACCTTCTTCGTCGTCGCCGCCGTCGTCTGGGGGTCTCGATCCGCCTTCGGGGTCTTCCGGGGTCTTCCGGGGGTCTCTTCTGTTCTTGCGGCGGTCGTCGTCTTCCGCGCCGCCGGCGCCTTCTTCTTCTTCTTGTCCTTCTTCTTGTTCTTCTTCTTCTTCCGATGTTGACCCGATGCTCTCTCTGCCCGGAATGGCAAAGCCGCGCTGCGCTGGGACTTATATAGGGACATGGGGACAGGGTCACATGCTCATGTCACATGGTGACCCCGCCCCCTTGTCTTGTCACAGTCCCGGAGGATGCTGGGACTGTGACATCGCAAGGGGGCGGGGTCACCATGTGACATGAGCATGTGACCCTGTCCCCATGCCCCTATATAAGTCCCAGCGCAGCGCGGCACATGCATTCCGGGCAGAGACAGCGACGGGTCAACATCGGAAGAAGAAGAACAAGAAGGACAAGAAGAAGAAGGCGCCGGCGGCGCGGAAGACGACGACCGCCGCAAGAACAGAAGAGACCCCGGAAGACCCCGGAAGACCCCCGAAGGCGGATCGAGACCCCCAGACGACGACGGCGGCGACGACGAAGAAGGTAGCCGGACTTCCCCCGCTCGGTAAAAGAGCTTGGTAAATGGCGGGGGAGTCCGGCGAGAAGACCCCCAAGACGGAAGAAGACCCCTGGAGCAGTGCAATAAACTATTTTTTCAAAAGTGTGGGTGTTTTTTTTACTTTACATTTTACACCTTAGGTAAATGGGTAGGGGTACATTGTACCCCATACTCATTCACATAGGGTGGGGGGCCGGGATCTGAGTGCCCCCTTATAAAAGGGGGCTCTCAGATTCTGATAAGCCCCCGCCCGCAGACCCCGACAACCAACGGCCAGGGTTGTCGGGAAGAGGCCCTTGTCCTCATCAACATGGGGCCACGGTGCTTTGGGGTGGGGGGGGGGGGGCGCACCCCCCCCCCTTTCCCCAGGGCACCCCCCATGTTGAGGGCACGCGGCCTGGTATGGCTCAGGAGGGGGGGGGCGCTCGTTCGTCCCCACCCCTTTCCTGGCCTGCCAGGCTGCGTGCTCGGATAAGGGTCTGACATGGATTTGGGGGGAACCCCCACGCCGTTTTTCGGCGTGGGGAGTCCCTTTAAATCCATGCCAGCTTACGGAGCTAGCGCGGCGGCATTTACTGCCTACGCTAGCTACGTAACCTGATGTCACGTGCTAAATGAACGGACTTGCCGATGAGCGGCAAGTCCGTTCATTTCAAAAGTCCCGCGGACTTGCCTACTAACGGCGGGATTGTCCGCCGGACTGCCAAGTCCAGCGGATAATTTTAAAACCAAACTTAAATCTTTGGTCCGCCGGACTTTGGCGCCAAAAAGTCCGCCGGCGCCTACACACGAGGGGATTATCCTCTGGACTTCAGTCCAGAGGATAATCCCGCGGGATTGTCCCTTCGTGTGTACGCGGCCTAAGAGCGGCAAGGATGTGGAATTCCCTTCCACAGACGGTGGTTTCGGCGGGAAGCATCAATGGTTTCAAAAACTATTAGATAAGCACTTGAACAACCACAACATACAGGGATATACAATGTAATACTGACATATAATCACACACATAGTTATTTTATAAGTAAGGAAAAGGAAAATGTATCAGAGGAAATTATTATTTAACCACTTCCCGCCCGGCATGTAGCAAAATTACAGCCGGCTGGTGGTTAACTTATCCTGACTGGACGTCATATGACGTCTTTCAGGATTACTGCTGGCGCGTGCCTGTGGGGGCGATCGGTGGTGCGGCGCGTCAGTCTGACCCACCGTAACACCGATCTCGGTAAAGAGCCTCTGATGGAGGCTCTTTACCATGTAATCAGCCGTGTCCAATCATGGCTGATCACAGTGTAAACAGGAAGAGACATTTATCGGCTTTTCTTTACTCGTGTCTGACAGGCGCGAGTAGAGGAGCCCATCCACAGATGCCCACACTGGACCACCAGGGATGCTGCCAGGACCACCAGGGATGGCCAGCACACATGGATGACCAGGTAAGCACCCCATGGCCACCCGGTTGCCACACAGTGCTCTAAAATATGCCAATCAGTGCCCATAAATGGTGCCAGTCAGTGCCCACCACAAATGCCTGCCAGATGTCTCCTCATCAGTGATACCCAGCAGTGCCACTCATCAGTGTCCATCAGTGCCACCCATCAGTGTCTATCAGTGCCACCTACCAGTGCCCATCCATGCCCATCAGTGCCCAACTATCAGTGCCCATCTGTGCCACCTATCAGTGTCACCCATAAGCACCCATCAGTGCAGCCTTTTAGTGCCCATTAGTGACGCCTATCAGTGCCCATCAGTGACGCCTACCAGTCCCCATCAGTGACGCCTATCAGTGCCCATCAGTGCCGACTTTGAGTGCCCATCAGTGATGCATACCAGTGCCACCAATCAGTGCCCATCAGTGCCGCCTATCAGTACCCATCATCACTGCCCATCAGTGCCACCTCATCAGTGCCGCATTATCAGTGCCCATCAGTGCAACCTCATCGGTGCCCATCAGTGAAGGAGAAAACATAATTATTTACAAAGGGAAGAAAAGAAAGGGAAGATTGTTTTATTGGCTCCTGAGTCTTATGCCTGAAGTTGTAGTTTGATTTAAGAAAAAAAAAAAAAGGAATAAAAACTAGACTGAGCTCAACCTCAATATGAAAAAATGTGCAATGTATCCTTAGATAAATGTATATTATATGAGGGGACCTGGCAAAGTTGTCCAACACATAGCAATATTATTTATCCACTGTATTTTGTTACGACTCAACATGTGTATATGTACCAATAAACATTATATATAGATTTCATTCTATCACTGTATAGCCGTTTGCTTAATTTAAAGTCCCAATTTTTTTTTGATTTGTACCAAGGATGGAGGCATATGACACTACCCAGTCACTGCCTCATTTAAAGTCCCACCTACCCCCTTTCTCAACATGTAACAATAAAGAAATGGCTTTATTATACAGTAATAATCTAGAAAGTACAAAACCCACTATCCAACTAATAAAATAAAATCATAATTGGCCAATTATTAAAAACACAACTACTTTGCCAGGTCCTCTCCTATAATATACATTTATCTAAGGATATATTGCACATTTTTTCATATTGAGGTTGAGCTCAGTCTGATATTTTTTTTTTTTTTTTTTCATGTATGTATGCACCGACAGTTCCCTCACAATAGAATATAATCTAAGGTCATCATTTAATAACAATTTTTTTCATTACTCTGTCTTGAGGACACATTTTATTCCTTTTACTTGACTATGATGTTTGATTTACCCTGTAAATCTCCTTCACATTGGTACTGAGCACTGGTTGTTCTGTTTTAGTAGTAACTGTATTTTTATGAGCTGGGGTATGCCCCGAGGCTCTGTTTTGTACCTTTTCCGTTATACGCTAATAAACAGAATTTTCAGAAGAAAAGCAAAGAGGGATATTTAGGTAAAAAATAAAGGTCACATCAACCATATTTTATGAAAATTATATAAATCTTTATTCAACCACTTAACCCCCGGAAAATGTTACCCCCTTCCTGATCAGAGCACTTTTTACAATTTGGCACTGCGCTGCTTTAACTGACAATTGCTCGGTCATGCAATGCTGTACCCAAACCAATTTTATCCCCACAAATAGAGCTTTATTTTGGTGGTATTTGATCACCTCTGCGGTTGTTATTTTTTGCACTATAAACAAAAAAAGAGCACCAATTTTGAAAAAAAAAAAACACAATATTTTTTACTTTTTGCTATAATACATATTCCCAACATTTTAAAAAATAAAATTTCTTCATCAGTTTAGGCCGATATATATTCTTCTACATATTTTTGGTAAAAAAAATTGCAATAAGTGTATATTGATTGGTTGCGCAAAAGTTATAGCATCTATAAACTATGGGAAAGATTCTTGGCATTTTTATGGCATTTTTATTTATTTTTTACTAGTAATGGCGGTGATCTGTGATTTTTAGCGGTATTGCAACATTGCAATGGACAGATCGGACACTTTTGACACATTCTTGGGACCATTGACAATATTACAGCGATCAGTGCTATAAAAATGCACTGATTACTGTGTAAATGTCATTGGCAGGGAAGGGGTTAACACTAGGGGGCGAGCAAGGGGTTAAATGTGTGTCCCCTCAGTGCGTTCTAACTGTATGGGGATAGGACTGCTTAGAAAGGAGACCTATCGCTGTTCCTACTTACTAGGAACAAACGACATGTCTCCTCTCCTCTGACAGCACAAGGATTTGTGTGTTTACACACACAAATCCCCGTGCTGGTGCTCGTGCACGCGATCGCATGTGGCAGGCAGCGATCGCGACAACTGGCCAGACTCATCGGGTCCCCCGCCTGGCATCGGGCACGTGCGCGCCCTCTGGTGGCCGAAAAGAGAAGGGACGTACCCATACGGGATTTCGCCCAGGAGAGCCATTCTGCCGCAGTATATCTGCGTGAGCTGGTCGGGAACCGGTTATACATATAAAAAACATATTTGGACAGACTAATGCCGCGTACACACGATCGGACTTTCCCGCGGGATTGTCCGCTGGACTAGAGTCCGCCGGACAGTCCGATCGTGTGTGGGCCGTCGACGGCCTTTACCCCAAAAGTCCGGCGGACTAGGTTTTAAGTTTTTTGTTTTAAAATTGTCCGCTGAACTTGGCAATCCGGCGGACAATACGGCCGTCTGTAGTATGGTCCGGCGGAGGTGCTGAACGTCATCGCGTGAACCGCCGTTCGCTTTCAAGTCCGGCAAAGCCCAGCTGGAAAGTCCGGCGGTTTGTCCGCCAGACTAGGTTCGGCGGACAAAGTCCGATCGTGTGTACGCGGCATAAGGCATACCAAGGGTCCACATGTTGGTAGGATATTGTGTACATTCAAGGTACCCCCCCTTTTTATTTTATGATAGGGTCTTTCTTTCTTTCTTTCCAAATTCTAGGGGTTTTGTACAAAAAATGTATTTATATAATTTTTATAAAATATGTCTGTGACCTTGTTTTTTCACTTAAATATCCCTTTCTCAATTTTTTTATGAACTATACGAGTCATTTTATACACGTAGAAAGCCTTTTGTAGAGAAATGGAGTAAAGACAGGTAGTTCTAAAATACTGTATTGTTTAACCTTCAAAACAGGAAACTGTTAGATTGCACAAGAATGGTGCTAAAAATATTTTATTTTGTGTGGGTGAACCAATAAAAAATATTTAAACAATAACTATATTTTTTAGCTAAAACTAGCAAAAAATGATGATCAGGAGAATGGGCAATCAGTTGTATACAAGGGAGGGGATCATGGCTCATCATTCTATCAATTGAAGGATGCTGGGAGGGCACTACAATTGCATTCTGATACCAGACCAGATACAATTAGTTAATTAAGAATTAGTAGGTTGAATTTCAAAGCTTATCAATATTGAAATGCTATGCCTTGTCTGTCACCAGGTTAATGCCCCACATACAGAGCTTATGCCATGACCATCCAACAGTTGGAAAGGTAATGAGGGCATTGCTAAAAATGAAAAACAGGAACACAATGAACACAGTATGTAAAGCCATGTATTTGTTTTAAGTCTAAACTAAAAAAGAAAATGTACAATATGATTATAATGGATTGCGGTGAAAATACACTGCTTTCTAAATCTGTTAGAAATATCCCTTTTTTATTTAAATCATTGTCTTTTAACAAAAGCGCAGCAGACAAAACAGGGAGCCATACAATTTTAGAGTAATAGAACATTGGGAAAAAGCATGTCAATCAGTTTTATAAATAAACCTAAAGAGGCAATAAAGTTAATTGTTGCAGGTCTCTATGTTTGTCACACAATTCAAATGACTTCATTTTATTCATACTACAAAAATATTATAAACTTCAAAAGCAAAAAAAAAAAAGAAAAATGTCTTTGGCTAAAAACTTGACCTTCTTGGCCAAAGACTAAAATTAAAATTGTTTTCATGACAGTTAAAGCTAAACTTCAGGCTTACCTTCAGTCTTGCTCCTCTCCTGTACTAAATTAGCTTACTCTGATCTCCCAAGAGTCCACCAACTGCTTAAATCACAGTACTGAGGGCATATGACAAAAGTACTGAGACAGAGCGCTATAATGTTTTCAGGAAGCTATTTACAGCACCCTGCCAGCACCTCCCGCCTGCATTCGTTATAGAAGTACAGAGACCCAGATCATGTCACTAATTCTAAATTAAGGTATGTAATAAGAATGGAAATTTTGTATTTTAAAAACAAACTGAAGTAAGCAAAAGGGCACTTTCCTGACAGACTCCATGGCAGCCAACGTGTGGGTTTAGTCCCGCCTCCACTACCCTATAGGACGTTACTCCCATAAATCTTTGCTCCCTGCCAGAGGCCGTGTTCTTTTTTTGTCCTCCTCCGAAGGACCTATACTATGTCTTTCCTACCTGAAGATTATCGTTTCCCCCCTGTGATACGGACTGGCCGAGCGACTTGGAGTCGCACATTTCCAATAAGCTCTGGCTACTAGCGGAGTATGGGAAGGGGCATATGGAAGAGGCGCTGAAGAGGTGTGTTCCTGGTCACTGACAAGGCAGAACCGCGTTATGGTCGTTAATCCTAGCTACTAGCAGGTGACTATTTCCCCTACAAAGTCCGGCATGTAATTTTTCCTACCTTCGGCCAAACGATCGTTCACAGGAGGGGTGAGTTTTTCTCTGCATGGCAGCCCGTTTTTGTTGTTTGTGGCAGTATTGTTGTGTTTTCTATCCCTGTCTCCGTGTCCCCATACACCGCTGGTGCGGTGTGTCTGGCCATCATGGCGGCTGGTTCCTCGTGCGTTCCAGCCGCCGAGCTCCTTCCTCATTCGCCGCGCGGCCGTTCTGCGCATGCGCAGAGCCAGCGCGAGAACGAGGCTTGGTTCGCGCATGCGCGGAGCGGTATTCGCGCATGCGCACTAGCATCGTGGCCGTCGCATTGATGACGTCACGATAGGCGGCAGATTTAAAAGGCAGAAACAGCTTACAGGCTTTGGAATGCCTGTAAGTCTACAGAAGCACTCCAGAGAGCCCGTTTTTGCTGGGAAAGGTAGGGAATCCTGATGGACTGTCCTGCTGTTCTTTGTTACTGATGCTCTTTTAAGTTATTGATTTGGGTCAATTCTGTTTTCAGCATAATGGACCTTCCTAGACCACTTGTTCCGTCACCGCCTGCTAGTGGCCAGCCCTCTCGCAGCAGGTATTTTGGGGGGGGGCATTCCCTGGGATGCCTGCTGGGGGAGGGTGGAACATCATCATAGGTGATGTTCCGCTGACATGGTGGATCTGTCTTTTCTCTTTCAGCCCTTCCAGGTCTACTCAACACCGGAGTTCTCATAAAGGAAGCGGTTCATCAAAATCCCGCCGGCACTCCTCTTCCAGATCTAGACACCACGGTTCTTCTGCAAGATCCAGTCATCGTAGCCGGGAACCATCCCGCTCTTCCACGGCTCGCCCCAGCCATTCTGAAGGATCATGCTGGGGGTGTAGGGCTCAAGTCCCTAGGGACAAGTCCCTTTGTGATGCCTGTTATGTAAAGGCGACTGGGGAAAGGACTGACTCTGACCAACAGTTAAAGTCTATGGTTGAGAAGATGGTTAAGGACAGCTTAAAGGAGCTGGAAGCCCCTCATGTATCTCCCGTAGAGTCGCCCAGATCTCCAGTGAGGGATACCCAAGTTCAAGACACTTGGAAAGCCTCGTTACCAAGCCATCCATCCGCGGATCTCTCCGATAGTGAATCTGAGGAAGATGAGGCTGGTTCCGGTTTTGATTTTTCTCTGCTCCCTCCTTTGGTCAAAGCCATCAAGGAAACCTTGAATTGGGAAGAGCCGGTGACGGCTCCAGCGAAGCAGAGAAAATTTTTCAAACAATTAAAGAAGGAGCGTATCAGCTTTCCTTTTCTGTCAGAACTAGGGGAAGTTATCAAGAGCTAGCCAAGAATTCTCCTATACAGGAGCTGAGGCTGGCCTCGGCTTTCTTGGGGGAGGCCTCAATTGACATTATTCGTCTGTTGTCTCGAGTTATGCTATCCTCTGTGACTGCCAAGCGTGCCTTGTGGCTCCGCCCTTGGCTGGCCGACCCGGCATCTAAACAGGTTTGGTGCCGGATTCCCTTTGACGGTTCGTCTTTGTTTGGGAATAGGTTGGATAGTGCTATAACTCGGGCCACGGGCGGTAAGTCTGGGTTTCTTCCCCAAGACAGGCGCCAGCAAAATCCCAGAGGATCTTTTCCAAGGAAGCAAGGTCAAGACCGTGCCAGGGAGGCACGCAGTTACAGGCCTGGGAGGGAATTCTCCAGGTCTTGGAGGTCCAGGCAATCATCTTTCAAAAAGGCTACAAAAAGCAGTTTGTCGGGTGAGAAACAACCGACCAAGTCCTTTTGAGGGCGAGCCCGTCCAGACGGACCGGGTGGGAGCTCGCCTGCTCCTTTTTCGGCACGTCTGGGCGGCCTCAATCCAGGATTTTTGGACCGTCAGGACGGTCTCCTCAGGACACACTTGGACGTTCAGCAGGGTTCCCAAGTGCAGGTGTGTTCCCACATCCATTCCAACATCAGAAGGAAAAAGGATGATACTTTCAGCTTACGTAAAATCTTTATTGGAACAAGGCGCAGCTATTCCCGTGCCAGTCGAGCAACGTGGTATGGGAATATATTCCCCTCTTTTCTTAGTCCAGAAGAAGAGCGGGGCGTGGAGACCCGTAATAGACCTAACATATCTGAACCGCTTCATAAAGAAGGAGAGGTTCAAGATGGAGACCCTGTCCACAATCCAACAGTCAGTACAGCCAGGGGATTGGATGGTCTCCATAGACCTAAAAGACGCCTACTTCCACGTGCCCGTCGCAACAGACTTTCAACAGTTCCTGCGGTTCTCCATAGACCAGATTCATTTACAATTCACTTGCCTTCCCTTCGGTCTGTCCACTTCTCCACGTACCTTCTCGAAGGTCCTGCTGGCGATCGTAGCTCTGCTAAGGATCAGAAAAATCCGGATCCATCACTACTTGGACGATCTACTCCTGTTGGCTCAGGACAGAAATTGTCTAGTAGATCACAGAGATCAGACTATCTCAACGCTCAAGGAGTTCGGATGGCTCCTGAATATGGAGAAGAGCCAGCTGGAACCTTCACAGTATCTCGTGTTCCTGGGAGCATTCTTCAACACGGTGAGAGGTACCATCTCTCTGCCCGAGGAAAAGGTCAGAATAGTGCGAGACAGGATCCACCTGGCTCTCGCGTCTCCTCATCTCAGCACTCGGTATTGCCTGAAGATCATAGGCACCATGGTGTCCACAATACCGATGGTGAAGTGGGCGCAATGGAGA
This sequence comes from Lithobates sylvaticus, assembly GCA_028564925.1. NCBI lineage: Eukaryota > Metazoa > Chordata > Amphibia > Anura > Ranidae > Lithobates > Lithobates sylvaticus. The sequence goes on from CM053026.1 coordinate 645,327,320, forward strand.
ATGCGTCCTTTTCAGAAGGGTTTTCTTCTCCAGTGGTCGGGAGACAAAGTCCAGACAATTCGTGTCACTCAAGTCATGAGGAGTTCCCTCTTCTGGTGGCTTCAACGAGAGAACCTGCTGAATTGCCATTCCCTTCTTCCAATCAGGTGGATAACAGTTACATCAGATGCCAGCAACAGAGGTTGGGGGGCCCATTGTCTGATGGAGGTGGCTCAGGGCACTTGGGACTTTCCTTCTCGAGGGATAGTCTCGAACGTCCTAGAGTTGCGTGCAGCCTTCCTGGCTCTGGTGGCCTTCCCTCATCTGATATCAGGAAAATCGGTAGTTCTCAGATTGGACAACACAACAGCTGTTGCCTACATAAGGAAGCAAGGGGGCACCAGAAGTCGTTCCCTACTGGCAGAAGTGGAACCTATCATGCGTTGGGCACAGAGGAATCTAGCCAACTTAACGGCAACCTATGTTCCCGGGGTTCTCAACGTCCAAGCGGACTTTCTATCAAGAGTACAGCTGGACAACAACGAGTGGGCTCTTCACGAGGAGGTGTTCAGTTGGGTTGTAGCCCTGGGGATCTCTCCAGAAGTGGATCTCTTTGCCTCCCAGTACAACAGGAAGCTGGCGAAATACTACTCGCGGTTCAGGGACCCACAAGCCTACGGGATGGATGCACTAACAGAGCGCTGGTGGTTCCGCACAGCCTATGCCTTCCCTCCAACTCCGATCATCTTTCAATTCCTGAGGAGACTCAGATGGGAGGAAGTGGAGATGGTGGCCATAATCCCACACTGGCCCAACAGACCGTGGTTTCCTCTCCTGTCTCTGCTCAGCTTCCGAGACCCAGTTCCTCTTCCGACCCGACGGGACCTGCTCTCCCAGGGCACGATCCTCCACCCGTGTCCAGGTCACCTACAGTTGAAGGCCTGGTTCTTGAGAGGGGAAGGTTGGAAGCACTAGGGTGTCCCAAGGAGGCTATTCCCACCCTCCTAAGTGCAAGGAGGCGTAGCACCAATAAGGTGTATGAGCGGATCTGGGCAAGATTTTCGTCCCATATGTCTTCCAGAGCCAATTCATGTGGTTCCCCGGCAGTTCAGGACATCCTAAGTTTCCTGCAGTCAGGTCTGGACCTACCATTGTCGGTCAGTTCCCTTCGTGTTCAGGTGTCAGCTATTTCCGCCTTCACGGGAGTGTCATGGGCCAGACATGCCCTTATCCAACAATTTTTCAAGGGGGCAGTGAGACTGAGACCCCAAAGGAAGCCCAGATTCCCTAAATGGGATCTGCCTCTTGTTTTGGACTTTTTCTCTCATTTGGACAAGTCGCTTTCTGTCAGAGAGCTTACGTTGAAAACCGCCTTTTTAGTGGCCGTCACCTCGGCGAAGAGGGTGTCTGAAATCCAGGTTCTAGGAGCCAAAGAACCTTTCCTAACCTTCTTTCCAGATAGAGTGGTTCTGGTTCCGATGTTAGGGTCAAACCCTAAAGTCACCTCAGTTTTTCACGAGAATCAAGAAATCTCTCTACCTACCTTCAGGTCCACTGGAGTCTCAGATGTTCACCCTCTGGATGTTGGTGGTTCCCTGAGACAATACTTAGAAGTTACAGCCTCATTCCGCCAGTCGGATTATCTGTTCGTCCTATTCTATGGGAAACACAAGGGCTCCCGAGCATCAGTCAGATCTATTGCTGCTTGGATAGTTCAAGCGATCCAGTGGGCATATAAGGAGAAGGGCTTGGCTCCTCCTCAGGCGGTGACAGCACACTCAACCAGAAGTCTCTCAACTTCGTGGGCGGCCTCGCGCCATGTAGCTCCTGATGTGATATGCAGAGCGGCGTCTTGGTCGTCAATCCATACTTTTATGTCACACTACTGTGTTGAGCCAGCGGCTCTGTCTTCAGTTGATTTTGGTGCTAAAGTTTTGTCAATTGACGGTGTCAAATAAATCTTTGTTTGTTCAGCATTTTGCCCACCCGGGTGTGTATGGCGAGTTATTTCCCACACGTTGGCTGCCATGGAGTCTGTCAGGAAAACGGAAAATTCCTATCAAAATACTTACCGTAATTTTCCTTTCCTGATGGACTCCATGGCAGCCGGAGTTCCCTCCCAAATGGCTGGAGTAGGATAGTTACCGAACACGGCCTCTGGCAGGGAGCAAAGATTTATGGGAGTAACGTCCTATAGGGTAGTGGAGGCGGGACTAAACCCACACGTTGGCTGCCATGGAGTCCATCAGGAAAGGAAAATTACGGTAAGTATTTTGATAGGAATTTTCAGTTTTCCAGCTCCCCATAATGTCTGATCACATCTACATCTTCAGATCTTCACCATTCAATGGCTGACTTAGATATATTTCCTTTTAACAGTTATGACATATGGCTTTCCGATGTTTGCAAAGAAACCCTGAGCTCTGATAATAGGTGAAATCATGATGCTACAGTACCAAGAACTGCATTGTAGGATACAGCAAGGGGAACTTAGTTTCCCCATACTGAAAACTTAATATACTTTTTTTTTTTTTTGGGGGGGGGGGCTGGGGGTGCCGCCCCCTCTCTCCTGCACCACTCTAATCACCATAGATAGATTCATGCATTGCATGAATCTATCTATGGTCGCTGCTGACTGACACCATTTTCGGGCGCCAGGCACCTGAATTACACATGGTTGGAAGCACCTGATTAGAGCCATAGGCTCTAATAGGCGCCCAAAAATGTGAGAAGCGGGCGCAACGCTGTGCGTTTGCTTCTCACTCAGCTGTATGTTAGCAAAGCGAAGGAATTTGCTAACATTGAACCGCCTCTCAGCCAATCAGGTTGCTGGGTCTGTGTTACCTGTCACCTGATTGGCTGAAATGACAGGCGCTGTGATTGGACGCCTATCATGTGTCCAATCATAGCAGAGGACGAGAGGAGGAGCGGGCAGGAGAGACATCGGGGTCGGGGGAGAAATGGAGGACACCGGACACTGCTCGCCACCTGCCGCCGTCACCCCTGCTGCCCACCCGAGACAACCTAAGTGCCGGGCAGGAGGGGGGCACAGTGGCAAAATTTGGGGCACAGTGGAAGCATTTGGGGCACAGTGGCAGCATTTATTGAGCACAGTGGCAACATTTGGGGCACAGTGGCAGCATTTAATGGGCACAGTGGCAGCATTTGGGGCACAGTGGCAGCGTTTGATGGGCACAGTGGCAGCGTTTGATGGGCACAGTGGCTGCGTTTGATGGGCAAAATGGCTGCGTTTGATGGGCAAAGTGGCTGCGTTTAATGGTACAGTGGCTGCGTTTGATGGGCGCAGTGGTTGAGTTTGATGGGCGCAGTGGTTGCGTTTGATGTGCACAGTGGTTGCGTTTGATGGGCATAGTGGCAGCGTTTGATGGGCACCGTGGCAGCGTTTGATGGGCACAGTGCAGCGTTTGATGGGCACAGTGGCAGCATTTGATGGCACAGTGGCTGCGTTTGCTGGGCACAGTAAGGCTGCAATTGATGGGGTTTTTTCTCCAGAATTTTTCAGTTTTTTCGCGCCCCCCCCCCCCCCCCCCAAAAAGAAATTTTGAGCACCAGCCACCACTGCCTTTGGAGTTTTGTAACAGTAAAGGCATCAATTGGCCTCTCACAATGCCCGCAATCCACAAGCAATGTCAATTCACCTGTTCTGTCAGGTTTCCTTTAAACATGCTAATAATCGGTGTATTGGACAAATCCCAGTGACCCTGTAATTATAAAAATTACAAAAGAATTAACTCACCTTTCTCTCCAATATTATCCATGGACACTGTAAAAAAAAATAAAAAATCAGTCTCAGTCAGAATATAAAGCACACATTATAAACTAGCACAGACCTTTTTATCTACAGTCCAGAGGGTAATCAGTGAGATTTTGGAGGTCTAAAATACAACCCTGAAATCTTCCTACTGGCTGTGATGATGACATTTATTTTTATTTTTAAAGTTTATCATGTTAAATAATTTTTTACAAATAAATTCAAATTTTTTAAAATATTTAAATTAAACATATTTTTTACAAATACATATTTAATCAGTTGCAGACTTTGAGCGTTCTACACACCCCCCAAAAAATTGTACACAGGGCATGTGTAGAATGGCCAGTCCTTCTGCCCTGCTGTCCCAGTACATGGAAATTCAGCTCTCATTAAAGGAGAAGTACAGCCAAAACTAGTTTGGCTGTACTTCTTCTATGGATCGCAGGAGTGCAGTTTGTTTTGCACTCCTGTGACCCGTTTTCAGCAGAGAACGGGCTAAAGTCCACTCTCTGCTGAGGCCACAGAGTCGGTCCAGGCTCCGCATCATCACGACCATGGAGTCGGGATCCACCCAGATCCCTGGACCGACAGCCGGCTCAGCCTCTCAGCAACTCTCTGCTCACGGAGTGATTGACAGTGTTCAATTGCTCGGTTCTTAGTGAAGAGGCATCGGGGGGACAGATGCAATATCGGACGGATGCTGCATCCACCTAGGTTAGTATGAATAAAAAAAAAAAACATACTTCTCTTTTAATCACAGCTGCTTTACCGCGTACACAGAGAAGGTTCCGGCAATTGGAGCTGACAAAAAGCAGTCTGGCAATGTTTATCAACAACATTGCTCAGCTGCAAATACAGAAAGCTACAAAGAAATATTGTTTCATTTTGTATCTTTCTGTTCATTTATCTGCAGATTAAAGGAATGAATTTAGATCTGTAAATGAAGCCATTTAAAGCAATCTGACAAGTAAAAAAAATGTTCCTCTGTTTAACCCCTTAATAACCCTTAGTTTACTTTAATCAGCCCTAATTAACTCCTTATTCTCCTCCATTCAATTATAATTTTCCTGCAGATTTTTTTTAAATTTGTTTCTATTTTATTAACTAATAATATTTAAACTTTCTTATGTTTATGTTTGCTTTGTTCAGTAATATTTTTACACCTTTAACATATATTTACATGTATCACATTGAAAAAAAAGCACAGCATTTGAAAAAAAAAAAACCCTTTACTTCATTGTAAATAACTTTGGAATGCTTTGTACCAGAATCATAATTTTAGTGTCATTTTCAACAGGACAAATTGAAGAATAAAACACATACTTCTTACATGCAGTAACACCATTTTTTTGAAACTAACACTGCTTAAAAAAAGAAAACGCAGGTTTTGTTTAGTTTTGTTATGTTTTAATTGTCTACGGATTGCAAACAAAAGTAATTGTTGCAAGACAATATTCTTCTACATATTTTTGGTAAAAAAAATCACAATTAGCGATTATTGATTGGTTTGCGCAAAAGTTATAGCGTTTACAAAATAGGGGATAGTTTTATAGCATTTTTATTAATATTTTTTTTTTTACTAGTAATGGCGGCGATCAGCGATTTTTATTGTGACTGCGACATTATGGCGGACACATCGGACATTTTTTGACACATTTTTTAAGAGTCAAAAACTGTTCCTTTATTGAAAGTAAGCTTACATACAGGTCACAACATATGTCCAACATGGACTACATCAAGTACACGATACATGTGAGGTCATATATTCAGTAATTAAGACAATAAGTGCAAAGTGTCGATTGTCCTAAATATACACGGTGCCACTCCCCTTGGGGGGGCACAAGGGTGTGTTCAACTGCCCTCAAATTTCTTTCCAAAACATAGAAAAACAAAAGGGAAGGGAAAAAGGAAAAAAAAAAAAAAAGAGAAGAGGGGAAAGCACAAGTGATCAAATGCTTGGATCCTCTCAGGCATCAAACTGTCTACCCCGACCAAGGTTGCCACACTCTGTCGAACTTTTGCGGACAGTTCCTATTAATGTACGTCAGCTTATATAAGGGGAGTACAGCGTTGATTGACTTTTCCCAGGATCCAATCGTGGGAGGGGAAGGTGAGTTCCAATGCAATACAATCTCCCTTTTTGCATAGAAGAAGAGATAGGTCACTAACAATTTTGTGTATCTGGGCCTTTGGTCATCGTCTTGTATGCCCAATAGTAATAGCTCTGGGGACATGGGGAGGCTCAGCTGAAGACGGCCGTTAACAGCTTCCAGCACAGCAGCCCAGTAAGTACCAATTTTGGGACAGCTCCAGAACATGTGTAGATATGTTCCTATAGCACTCATGCATCTGGGACAGTCGGGAGATCGCTGGGGGAATGCCCTGTGGAGCCTTTGAGGGGTATAATAGACCCTATGTAAGAATTTTACCTGTATAAGGCGCTCTCTGGAAGAAATAAGCATGGAGGCACTATCCGCCAAACAGTCATTCCAGTCTTCCTGGTCAAGGTCCGGGATGTCAGCTTTCCAGTATACAAAAAGTTTGTCTACTTTGACTGAGTCAGTCCTAAGGAGGTCTAGGTATAGGGTCGAGAGGGGTTTGTCCAGTTTCTCCTGGACAAGAACCCTCTCCACAGGGTCCAGCTCCAATCTGATGGGTAGTGGGAATTGGGCCCTAATGGCGTGACGCAACTGAAAGTACCGAAAGCACATCCATCCCGGTAGTTGGAGGTGTGTCTGTAGGGCTGGAAAGGGTACTATGGCCCCATTCTTTAAAATATCACTAAGGGTCTTGATTCCAAATCTGGCCCAGATCACCGGGTCCGGCACCGTCCTGAGGTGGGGAAGATTGGGATTTCCCCACAAAGGACAGCGGGGAGACCAGCTCAGTGGATCCGTCGTACCACGTCTGGCAGCCGACCAGACCCTAAGGGTCGTCCGGGTCGGCACCGGGAGGTCTGTATAGGCCCTGTGGCCTCTGTGAATCAGGTTACCCAGCTCCTGCATTGAGCCAACAATTGCTGCTTCCAGGCATACTGCCGCATTCCCCCTGGAAAGGACATTCCACCACCTAACTGTGACTAGCACCGCCGCCCAAAAGTATGTTCGGTAGTCCGGTGTCGCCAGGCCCCCACATTGGACAGGGAGGATAAGAGTGGATCTAGCCAATCTGGGGGCTGCACCCCCCCAAACAAAGGAACCAACACACCTATCCACCCTATACTCCGTCAGATCTCTCCTGACCTGGATACCCAAGTACTTGAATTGGTCAACCCAAAGGAGAGGTACGGTTACACGGGCCTGGCGGTCTAGGGGGAAAATGTTGGCTTTGGACCAGTTAATGCGCACTCCCGAGAACCTACCTAATTTATTGAATATCTCCAAGGCAGCAGTCAATGATTCTCCTGCGTCCTGTAAATATAAAAGGGCGTCATCTGCATACAGGGATATATTTTCTACCAATGATCCCACCCTCAGCCCCTCTACCCTCTCCGAGTGTCTAATTATGGTGGCAAGGGGTTCAAGAGCCAGGGCGAATAGGGCCGGGGACAAAGGGCACCCCTGCCGAGTACCCCTGTGCAGTTGGAAGGGAGCAGAGATCCTATCGTTAGTACGAATACGAGCCCTGGGCGTCTGATAGAGCATGCGTAGCCACCTAAGGAACCGAGGTCCGAACCCATATCTGCCCAGAGTCTCCCACAGGAATACCCACTCCACCGAGTCAAATGCCTTCTCGGCGTCCAGGGAGGCAATAACTCGCCTGCCACTGTTCTCACGAGCAACAGACATGTTGAGAAAGAGGCGGCGGAGGTTGATATCAGTGCCCTTACCTGGCATGAACCCGGTCTGATCCGGATGAACCACCTCCCCAAGGGCCGACGACAACCTATTGGCCAACAGTTTGGCCAATATTTTAGCGTCCACATTTAGGAGAGAGATTGGCCTATACGAGGAGCAGTCCTCCGGATCTTTCCCTGGCTTATGTATCAGAATCACCCCCGCCTCAGACATTGACTCGGGGAGTGCCCCCAGCCGGAGAAACTGTGCGAACAAGGACACGAGCCGCGGCGCCAGCAGGTCTTGATTTTGGGAATAGAATTCCCTGGGCAGGCCATCAGCTCCGGGGGTCTTTCCTGCCTGAAGTTGAGATATTGCTGTCTGGACCTCCTCTAGCGTAATGTCAGCTTCCAGGGCCGCACATGTCAGGTCGCTAAGGGTCGGTAGGGGGATCCCATCTAGGTATTCAGTCAGTTCCAGGGGAGAATAGTCTACCTTGGTAGAGTATAGCTGCTCATAATACTGGGCAAACCTGTGATTAATGTCCTGCGGGTCCCTCAACAAAGACCCGTCCGAGTCTTTGACTACTGCAATGTGAGTTGCAGCGAACTGACCCTTCGCCAACCAGGCCAAAAGACGGCCGCTCTTATTTCCGTATTCAAAGATCTTGTGCGCTGTGCGGAGGAGTGATTTGTGCATTCCATCAATTCTACAAAGAGAGAGCCGATGCAGCGCAAATTGCCATTCCCCATATGTCCCCTGATCAGGGTTGGCCACATAAGCTTCCTCCTTCCTCACTGCCCCTTCCTCCAGCTCTTCCAGAGAGTGCGTTGCCTTCTTACGGGCTGCCGCTATTCGAGCAATATATTCCCCCCTGGTCCATGCCTTAAAGGCGTCCCATGCAATCAAGGGATCAGTACCCTCTGCATTTTCCAACCAGTAGTGACACACCCCCTCCTGCATATCCTCCTGTATTCCTTCATCCTCAATCCAAAACCTGGACAGCCGCCATATCCTCTCACCCGGGGTCCCAAATGATAATTTTAACATTAATGGGGCGTGATCTGAAACCCCCCATGGTAGAATGCGATTATCTATCAATTTCCTGAGCATGGAACGTGAGGCAAACATCAGGTCAATACGGGAGAGAGTTTTAAAGGAGGTGGAGTGACAGGTAAACTGCCTGGTCGAAGGGTTACAACTCCGCCAGACATCAGTCAAGGCAAAGTTATTCGCCCACTCGGTCAAACCTGGCACCCATCTAGAGACAGAGTGGAGCCTGTCCTCTTCTGAGGTCGGGGTCAAGTTGAAATCTCCCACAATCAAAACATCATCTACCCCATACTCAATGACCATCTGCATAATTTTATACAGTATGGTTATATCAGCTGGTGGCGGGAGGTACAAACCCACTAGCACACATGGAATATTAGCAATCGTTGCATGCAAAATAATAAACCTGCCCCCGGGGTCCGTTCTGATGTCCAAGAGCTGAAACGGCAGCTGTTTGTGTATCAGAATACTGACCCCTCTGGAGTAAGTGGAGTATGTTGTATGGTAATGGTTCCCCACCCAGGCCTTTTTAAGGCTTAGAATTCGGGAGCCCATCAGATGCGTCTCCTGGAGTACACATATGTGCGGAGAGTGTTTCTTAATAAAGTTAAAGACCAAAGATCTTTTATGCGCTGAGTTGAGACCCCGCACATTCCAAGACATCACTGATACCTGGGCCATGATATTATGGGTGCAGCAATTGAAGATATTGTAGGGATCGGGGACGATGCTACTCCACCTCTCCAGAGGCCCAGCCTGCACTCCCCCTCCCCCTCCCCACATCAGGCACAAATGCATTGCAAGCGTAAACATACTGTACATGGGCAAGTATAAAGTTGAACACAAGACTCTTTTCCTGAACTTTGTAACACGTGACCAGCCTAGCGGTCAAACCTTGGTCGGCAACGGCCGAACCCCTTCCCCCCCTCCCCCCACCCCGCAAGTCCCGCCCAAAATGAGACTGCATCAATCCCTATAACCAGCCCGTAGGCAACTAACTCCTGGGAGGCGTGTATCCAACCCAGTCAGCAGGTCACATTCCCTGTCCTCTTCTAGCAAGAGAGGAGAGAGTGATCACACAGTGTATGTTTGAGCACCTGAGGTGCTAGAGAAGCATCATTAAGGCAGAGGTGCTGCCTATAACAGTAAACCGGCTCTTGAAGTTCACCTGGACTATGCCAGGGGCACATACTTGAACTTGTACATCTCGTACAATAAAACAAAATATAAAAATATAAAAAATAAAGCATCAAAGAAAAAGAGGCACTGTGAGCAACAGAAGGGGCAAAGAAAAATCAGATGTGTCGCCGACCAAACTGGGGCAGCTGAGAAGTCAGTACATACTCCGTGGGCAGCCGTGCCCTCCGCGATGTCCAGGGTAGAAAAAGGGGCAGGGAAGGGCCAAGGTTAAGCGCCCAAGATAGGACACAATCTGTCTGGCAAACAAGGTGGAATCACGGTCCAGGGTCCTGCAGTCGCTGGCCCCTAATTCCATCCAGACAGGTTAATGCACAGGCAGGGAGTCTGCCGACCCCCTACTAAGTATAGTCATGCTGGACAGTCATGTAGAGTTTCAGCACAGCGTCAAATAACACAGCTCCACATACCTCTTAGGGAACAAAAATAGATTTTCGGTGAGTGTCTGCAGCTCTTCATCCCAGGGGAGGGATAGTTTCCAACCACTTGGCGGCCTCCTTGGGAGATGTAAAAAATCGGGTAGTTTCGCCGTCGATCACCCGGAGTTTAAAAAAAAGCACGCTGTATTTTATGCCTTTAGCCCTGAGCCCTGCCTTGACCGCGTCGAATGAGCGGCGGAGCTTCTGGGTTTCAACAGAGAAATCCGGGAATAACATCAAGCGGTTGTTCTTGTAGGTCAGCTCTCCGGCAGCCCTGGCAGCTCTGAGTAGCTCGTCCCTGTCTCTGAAATTCAAGAATCGCATGATGAATGTGCGGGGTGGGGATCCTTGCGGCCCGGGTTGTGGCGGAAGCCTGTGGGCTCTTTCCACCGCAAAGTAAGGGGACAAGTGTGTGGCAGGCAGCAGGGATCTGAGCATTCCCTCGGCAAATACAGTGGGGTTCTTACCCTCCGCTCCCTCCGCCAGGCCAACGATCCTGATATTGTTCCGGCGGCACCTATTCTCTGAATCTTCGGCCCTATGTTCCTGGATCTTGACTCTAGATTGCAGGGAACGTATGGCGCCGGTGTTGTCATTCACAACATCCTCCACATGTCCCACCCGGTGTTCGGCCTCGGTCATCCGGGACCTAACTTTGTCCAGATCTTGCCGGAGGAGTCCCACATCCATCTGCACCTCCTCAATTTTGTTAGTCAGGGCCGCCTGGCACAGGGCAACCGCTGATTGGCAAGTGGCAATTGCTGCCATGACTTCGGGGATGCCTGGGGCAGACGAAGGGCTTCCTTCCTGCGCCTCAGTTTGCGACGCCATGTTGGTACGAGGCGCGTGCTGCTCCTTAGGCCGCAACGGAGCAGGGCTGGTCTCCGGTGGAATTTCAGGAGGAAATTTAAGTTTCTTCCCCCCTTTACCTCGGCCGGGCAGTCTAGAAGGCATTCACCTCAACCTGGGTCGTTCTGTGCAGCCAAAAGTCCGGTTATATCGTAGTTCAGGATCAATGAGGCAGCAGAGCTCTGAAAGCACGTCTGTTCACTCCGCCATCCTGGACACGCCCCCCTTTGACACATTTTTGACACATTTTTGGGACCATTGTCATTTATACAACAATCAATGCTATTTAAATGCATTGATTCCTGTATAAATGACAGTTGTAGTGAAAGAGTTAACCACTAGGGGGAGGGGATGGGTTATGGGCTGTGACGTGTGTGTGTTTTTTTACATTAGGGGGCGGGGCTGACGTCTGACATCATTGATCGGCTTTCCCGATGACCGTGAACAGCTGATCAGTGACAGGCAGAGTAGGAAGCGCGGGGAGAGGTTTGTTTACACAGACCTCTCCCCGTTCTTCAGCTCTGTGACCCGATCGCGGGACACCAGCGGCGATCGGGCCCGCTGGTCCCGCGGCCGGGGTCACGGAGCTCCCGACCGCATTTAAATAACACTGATTTCTGTATAAATTACAATGGTACCAAAAATGTGTCAAAAATGTCCGATGTGTCTGCCATAATGTCGCAGTCACAATAAAAATCGCATTACTAGTAAAAAAAATTATTAATAAAAATGCTATAAAACTATCCCCTATTTTGTAAACGCTATAACTTTTGCGCAAACCAATCAATAATTGCCTATTGCGATTTTTTTTACCAAAAATATGTAGAAGAATACGTATCGGCCTAAACTGAGGGAAAAAAACATTTATTTTTTATAATTTTGGGGGATATTTATTATAGCAAAAAGTAAAAAATAATGTGTTTTTTTCAAAATTGTCGCTCTTTTTTGTTTTATAGCGCAAAAAATAAAAACCGCAGGGGCGATCAAATACCACCAAAAGAAAGCTCTATTTGTGGGAAAAAAAAGGATGTCAAATTTGTTTGGGAGCCACATCGCACGACCATGCAATTTTTAGTTAAATCGACGCAGTGCCGAATCGCAAAAAGTGGTCTGGTCTTAAGCCAGCAAAATGGTCCGGTCTGAAAGTGGTTAAATTCTTTTGCTCGTCACCTGCTGGCTGCAAAATGGATAGCAATGGAATATTTTCAGTACCCATGTCCCCACTGCTCCCATACACACAAGTAACCCGTGACTGGGTATTTCCCCCTTCTCTCTGTTGTTTGTACCTTTGCTTGATATGTTCCATGTCTGTTTGATTTGCTTTTCTATACAGTGACTGTGCAGACAGTCACTGCACTACTCTCATTTCTCCTCTCCTCTCATTATGTTCATGATCGATCTGGTCTGCCCCTTTAATGAATGGGGAATGCTAAGGTTAGTCAACAGTCACTGGTGTACAGTGACCAAAAATATTTAGCTTTTTGAAGTTGATCCCTGGGATAAGCAAATATAGTCTAAATGCAAGGGGCATGTGTATTCTTACTTGAATCTTGGTGTGCATTTCGTCCACATCTGTACGTCCAACCTTCCTTATTTTTCTTGCTATGCTGAGAATATTGTTAGAAGTGCCCTAACGTTGTGTCCTCTGTATTGTACATATTTTGCTGCCCTAATTTAATCTTTTAAACCAGTTGCAGCTATCCTTTAAATTTTACAACATTTAGGCTCTAAGTCTGAAACTTTGCGCCTGTGGCCCAATCATCTTCCACATATGCCAAGCCTTCCTAATTTTTCTTGTTGTGCTGAGAATATTCTTCTAAGTGCCCTATCGTTGTGCCCTCTTTACCACATACGTCCAAGGTAGAATGCAGTACAGCCTTTCTGGTATTGGCTCAATGCATGCAAACCCTACAATTAAAGTGGTTCCTTGTCCTTAACACGCCCCTGTTGTCTAGTCTCAGTTGACCCGTTTATTGAATATACTTCTAGTTAGACATACTGCTCCATATTTAGCTCGCAGCCTTCTTTTCCACCCAGTTTAGCTGTTAGGAAATTATATTTAGCTTGCCCATCTGCCATAGCAACATAGTGTTACTAAACGTTTAAATTCTATCTTTTCAACAGATGAACATAAATGTGTACATTTATTACAGACTATATATTATTATGTAACCCTTGTAAAAAAAATTGTGGCTTCTGTGGCAATATGTTTGGTTACCATTTTAGTGGGCAAAAAGGCTTAAATGGACATCCTTATGGCTTAAAGTGGTTGTAAACCCTTACATATACCTAGTGAAGTGACTGGCCTCAGGTGATACACAGATATTAAACAAATACTCCTACATATGTTGTACCTGTTTATTTGCAGTCTTCTTTTCTCTACATGCTTTCAAAGTGCTGAGCTGAATTTATAAGCTTGTCTGAGAGTTCAGAAAAAAGGGGGTGGGGAGTTGAAATTGCACTCTGCAGAGCTCAGTGAGGAGAGCTCTGAGAGTTGATTGGTGGGAACAGAGCTGAAGCTGTCAGTCTGCTGGAGATCCCTCCCCTGACACCATTTTTCTCTTGGTGTCAGGAAAATGTGTCAGAAGTGATTCATGCTGATAAAAGAGGAGCGAGGCAGCAATCACAAATGACATTTAGTGCTCTTAATTGAGACAAGTACACAGTATAGAGGGATATGCTTTGTTCATATTTAATGTCTGAGGCTTAAAACCACTTTAATTTGAAATAGAATAACGATATTTTACAATTATTTTTCTATATATTTTTTTTTTATCTTTTTTTTACTTTCTGGTCACCTCTGGACACTCAAGAAGCACATTAAAGCGTGGGTTTCCTCCTGGTACTCCGGTTTCCTCCCACACTCCAAAGACAAGCTGGTAGGTTAATTGACTTCTGTCTAAATTGGACTAGTATATGAATGTGAGTTGGGGACCTTGGACTGTAAGCTCCTTGAGGGTAGGGACCGATGTGAATGTACAATGTATATGTAAAGCACTGCATAAATTGACGGCACTATATAAGTACCTTAAATAATAATAATAAAAAGTGGGGTAGCAGAAGATCTCTCTCTGTGGCTCAAATAACACGCAGTAATCTCCTCTTTCTCTAGAAGATCCTGATTGATGGACTATGCATTCCAATTAGAGCTTTGCACATAAGACTGATATAATGCGGTCTTTGAAAACACCTTGTAACATGATTAGTGTCAAATGTGGAAAAGCGCCAAGGTTGACAAACTTCTACAACTTTTTTTCCTGACGAAACATGGAAAATTTACAGACAACCTGAAATATGACAAACTCCTATAAAAAGAATTGATATTTAAACTATATAAACAATATGTAAAAATTAACAACACCAATAACAAGTAACCTGCCTGGCTTTATAATAAATTCAGAGCAGTTTTTTTTTATTCTCTTTATTGATTTTTAGAAGATTTACAAAAACAGAGCTTTAGGGCATTCCCCGGCTCAAAAAAGTACCACGTAAAACGGTACCTACCAACAGGTTATCTGCCTAAAAAACAGTGCTGTTTAATAAATTCAGAGCAGTTTAACAAAATGTGAGCATGAATAGGATTATGAAACACCCAGTTAGCCTTGGAATAGACTAGAGCAAAAAAAAAAAAAATGCTGTGGTAGTGGTCATGGTTTGGGTTGTGTCTAACAGTGGGAGTGACTTGTCCCTTTTACTGCCAGGTCCATATGTTATACTGACCTGACAGCGGTGGGTTTTGCACACATTGCCGGTGGCTGCAACCATCTCTGACAAGCCCACTGCTGGCTGTCAGATGGAAGCGATCCAGCAGCTCTGCAGCCACCTGATCGTTTCCACACAACCCTAGCAATGGCCCCTTCCCTGCCACGCAACCCCACCATGTATCCTGTACTCTGAGCGCCCCCAGGGCCAGCATGGCAGGCACCACCAGGTAGAGGGGAGGGAGCAGACGAGACATCTGTCCACTTTCCTCTCCTTCTTCTTGCTGACCTTTCACTTTCCCCAGCCTGTACGGCTGGGGCAGAAGATGATGGAATGTGATCTGCACTGCATTAGCTTCATTGGAGGACAGGTAAGACATCCAGGATCATTTCACGCACTCTCACTTATACAGTACATTTTTCGGTTAGAAAAATTTAATTGAAGCATTATGCATAAAAACTGATTGAAAAGAAAATGGACATGCTGTACATTTTACATTTGCAGGGCTGAGTGCTGCGTAAAAAAATCTAAATAAACATAATAAATCGGATTTCATGTTACTTAGTTTGAGCATGGAATGTCAATGGGAATGCAGTCGGAAAGGGTTAAGCAAGGACAATTGAGGCTCTGTTCATATATGAGCAATTTCAAATCACAGGCAGAATTGCAGTGAATCTACCCAACATTCCAAATCACAGCAAAACGCGCATTTGGGTGCCATTCATTTTCAATGGAACCCCAAGCTTAGCATGATTTTGCCATGATTTTCGCATTACAAAACCCACAACAACTGTGGCAAAACTGATTAAACTGCTCCTGGCCCAGGGCCAAAATTTGGTCCCTGACCTTCTTTGGAGTGACAATCGCGCATATAGCAGTCCATGCAAATTAATGGGCTGCCCGATGTGCGTCACACGTTTCCATGTGAGAATTGTACAAACAAATAAAAAACAGGAACACAAGTTCCCGCTACGTATATTGTCAACGGGGCCTGATTGGCAGCCCTAAAAAGATGTTAATGTTAGAGGCCACAACTACAAATACAACAAAGTCCCACTCCAGGCAAAGTCTCTCTTTAGTAATCATATAGGCAGACATAAGCTATTTCTAGACTTGCCACGCTTCACAAATTTGTTGCACAATTGCAGCAAGTCCTGCATGTCTCCAGATCAACTTTCTTTGCAAACATTCTGCCAGTCTGCTGCAAGTTCTGGTTCAGTTATGTTGTGCAAAAGTCATCCCACCACAGGGGTTGCTGTGGCTGAATTTTTAAGCTGTAGATTTACCACTGCAACTTTACTCTTGCTAGAGACTTGCCATGCAAATTTGCTACAAATTGGAAAAGTGTCAACTAGAACTTGTGCTTCAAGTGCTCTGCAAGTGTACAACTTGCCAGTGAAAATGTGCAGCAAGTTAACAAGACTTACAATTCAACACTACCACAAATTTGTGGCAATTAATCCTTGCTATATGGGAAGCTATCATTCAAAGGCTTCATCTTTGACATTTCCTGTTAAGGGTAATGAACATTCCCAGATAGCAAGCAATTGTGTTGCAAGTTTGAAAATGACTTGCTAAGCTATTGCTAGACTTGCCAGGCTTCACAAGTTTGTTGCACATTTGCAGAAAGTCCGCACTACATGACTCCAGATCAACTTTCATTGCAAACATTCTGCAAGTCTGCTTCAAGTTCTGGTTCAGTTATGTTGTGTAATTGTACAGCTGTTATTTATATTTCTTGTAAGTATTCTCACTTTTCTCATTACCTGCAACCCAAGAATGTAAACTGTGACTTTATGCTTGTATATCTTCCTGTGAGACTTCTGTTTGTACCCCAAAAGCAACATTGGAACTATGCCCGTGACTCATTAAAGCATTTGTAACCCTAAAAAAAAAAATTGGATCCTGTTACTTTAAAGAATTTTATACAGCACAGTGCTTGTGCTGTGTAAGTTGGCCCCCTGTATCACCTAGCTGTTCCTGCCTGGTTCTGCCCTCCCCCTGTAAATCGACCATGGTTTATTATGGCTGTTGAGCCCTGACACTGTGGTCAGTTTATGTGCCTTCATCATCCGCAGCTCTCCTCTCTGCCTGCTCTCCCCCATCCTCTCCCCCCTCCCTGCCTGTCAGGTAGTGACAGAGTCCACCCCCCGCCCCCCCCCCCCCCACTCCCCCCCCCCCCCACCCCCCCCCCCCCCCCCCCCCCCCCCCCCCCCCCCCCCCCCCCCCCCCCCCCCCCCCCCCCCCCCCCGGTGCTTAAATTACAGTTTAAATTACATGCAATCCCCTCTGTTAGAAAACATCCTATCCTGCAGTGTATGTGCTTTGTAAAAAATATGCCCATTTCTACCTTATTTCACAGCGCCGCTCAGTGCTCATGTGACTCCCCGCTGCTCCCGTCCTCCCCGACTGATGTTTCGGCTCTGTCCTCCTCTCTTCCTATCCTCCAGATTGACATCAGCGGGGGATTCTAGGCCTCTCCCGCTCTAGCTGTCAGATCAGGAGAGGGAGCAGCGAGGAGTCACTTGAGCGGCAGGGTCACAGACACTGCAGCAAAGGGTTCTTTCTGGCTTAACAACCACTTTAAGTAGTAAAAGTGTATCTAAAGCCCAAACTATTTTCTTTAGCTTTAGACAATATACAATGTATATGTGGAAAATGTAGCACCCTCCAAAATAGGATGCTAGGTTGATTAGGTAAATGTAGTTTTTTTGGCCCTTCTGTAATCAGTGGAGCAGTGTGTGATTACCCAGATGGTGGTTGGGAGTGAGCATAAATAGTCTGAAGCCTGGAGCTGCCCAGTCTTGTCCAGGAGGAGTCCCCAGCCTGATAGGCTGCTGCCCTACCAGGCAGCCCTTCTAGTACAGTACTGCATGTGTTCTTCGAGGTCCTGGCTGTGGCAGAGCAGGGGGCCTATTTCTTGAGAATCTTTGAGGCTGCTCAAGGGACTCCACTAAGGATCTTTTTTCTCTCTCACTGAGGATCTACCTGTGGAAGCTGGGTGGCAGACAGCTCTAAGGATGTTGTGAGTACAGATCTGAGTGCTGGATCCTAGTGACTGTATTTTACTGCCATCTATGAGCACTGGAGTTGGTGACTGCTTGTATCAGGACATTTCCTATAGAGTCCTAGTGCTGTTCAATCCTCTGACTACTGTGCTAAGAAGCTTTGATATAGTGAAGAGTGTCCTGTGCACTCCTTTTAATGTCTGCAGAAAGAAACTATGCACAGATAAGCATGATGTCTGTTTACTTATATCAGCTGTCATAGGTAATGCATATGTATAATACAGTCTAGATTTTGTTATTAATAGTGGTTATTCTTTGATAATCGATCACTCTGATTTCCTGTCGATATCTTCTTGTAGAAATAGTCAGTTTATATTTGTCAAACCATAGTTAAGATATGATCATAACTTGAGATCGTAAATTGTCAATCACATCTCTGTTTGCACCATGTGATCTCATAATCTGATTGATGAAAATAGGATCATATTCATGAATAAAATATCTCAGTGCTGTTGACTGATGCAAAACAATTGGAATATTCCCTCCTGGCTGATTGACTTGATTGGAAGGGAGGTTATGGCTATTTGATTGCTTGCTGATGCAATCATTTTGAACGGATAAAATAATCGAAGCGTGCATGGCCACCGTTAGTATGCTTACATTTTACAGTATTATGATTAGTATTTTAATTGTGCACAATTAGATATAGCTTGCAAATCTAGTAATCAAAAGCAATATTTATAAGTTAGATGCTATTAGTGACTGTGGTGCACTCAGTAGTATAACTATAATACTGGTGTGTCAGTGGTGGCCCTAATCCACATGCAGGGCACCAGATGCATGGATTCCAATGGGGGAGGTGTTTTTCTTTTGAAGCACGTGATTAGAGCCAGAGGCTCTAATAGGCTTCAAAAAAGGGTGGACTCAGGGCGTTGTGTGACAATATCGAATGAATATTCACTATTGTAATACTGATTCTCCTCCCGGCCAATCAGGAAGCGGAGCTGAGACCCGTCACCCAATTGGCTGAAAGGACAGGCGATCCTGTTGGATGCCTAGGAGGAGGAGGGAGGAGACGCATGGCGGAAGCCGCCGTGAAGCAGAGAGAAGGAGACGCGATAGAAGTCGCCGCCCGTAGGAACGCTGCCCGCAAGCTAGATGGGGTAGGTGTGGGGCTGGATGATCAACCGACCGACCACGAGACCCCCTGGGGGGTGCGGGTGGCCTGACTGACAGCAGGGTGGGGTGCCCTGCCGGGCCGACCAGCTGCCATTGCTGGGCATCCCAAAAAGTCTCCATACATAGGAAAAAGTAAGAAACTCATATTATATTTTATTTAAAATAGTGCACCGCCTTGAAGAATATAAAAAAAAACAAGAAAACATACAAGCTATAACAAATTAATCTCCAAAAAGAAAATAATAATAATATTGAAGGTTCAAATGTGACAAAGTGAAATGGACCAAAGATATTCCACAATGGGAGTAAAGTCTTATGTAAACAATAAAAATTCATATATTGTGTCTGTTTCCACCACACACCACTCTTATGCATGCACCGGCTCCAAGGCTGCTAGGAAGAAGCTTCAGCTATTTAACACCTAATGTGATCACGCTCCTCTAGACATTCAGCTCCACCACCACTCTGAGGGCATCAGGTGTTACCAAAGTTCACCACTGGGGGCTGCCTTGCTTACCATATATAGCTGTACAGGGGAGAAGCGTGCGTCAGCACCACATCAAAGGACCATATATAGTGTAGTATTTATTTAAAATGTTCTCAAGTAAAAGCATAAAAAGAGCAGCAAACTGCAAAATGCCCTGGTTAACCGAACACAAATCTGCAGTGCACTTACAGCAATGGCTGCCAGCTCAGAGACCGGAGGTGTTGGAATGACGTCAGAGCATAGTCCTGCCCTGCAGCGTTTCCTGCTATCGTACGTCTTCAGGGGATGTGGTCTTAGAGCTGGCGCCCATTGCTTTAAGTGCACTGCAGATTGCGGCAGTAGGGTGGTGGTAGAAAATGTCCAGGTAATCAGTGGGGGTGAAAAATGCCCCATCTTTAGTATTAGGGTATGGAATAGTGCCACCTCATTGGTGTCAGTGGGAGAAATAGTGCCCCACCATTGGTATCAATGGTGTCAGTGGGAGGAATAGTGCCCCATCATTGGTGTCAGTGGGAGGAATAGTGCACCGTCATTGGTGTCACTGGGAGGAATAGTGTATCGTCATTAGGGTGTCACTGGGAGGAATAGTGTACCATCATTGGTGTCACTGGGAGGAATAGTGCATTGTCATTGGTGTCACTGGGAGGAATAGTGCTCTGTGATTGGTGTCAATGGGAGGAAAAGTACCCTGTCATTGGTGTCAGTGGGAGGAATACTGCCCCATCATTGGTGTAAATTAGAGAAATAGTGCTCCATAATTGGTGTCAGTGGAAAGAATAGTGCCCCATCATTGGTATCAGTTGGAGGAACAGTGCCCCATCATTGGGAAGAATATGTCCCGTCATTGGTATCAGTAGAAGGAATAGTGCCCCAAGGGCCGGATAAAAGCAGGCAAAGGGTCACATTGGAGACCCTTGGCCTAGAGAAAAGGCAAAACAAGACAACAAATCAGGATTTGTCTTTCTCTAAGGGCTTTTGTTGACGGGCATTGGGCTGCTTGTGCTGATGGCATCAGTATGGCATTGGTTAGATGGTTTAAATGAACATTATCTATATGGATGTATATGGGGGTAGCCTTTTTATAGTAACTTGCATTTCCTTTTATTTGGAATCCTTGGAATTTGGAATCCTTGAGCCTAAACGTGATGGAATTGTATTTTATATATGAACTTTATAATGTTTGGTATTATAAACTGGCAGGTTGAGGCACTATAGACAAGCTTCATTCCAATTCACTAAGCATTGTTGCCAATTACTGAGACATAATTACTACACCCTGACTTTCCACCAAAAAAATAATACAGCCTATACAGGGCTCCCTTATAAAATCAGCTAATAAAGAAACACATTAGGCAGACTTGGGATAACAACGTGATGATGTGCTATTATGCTAACTGATGCTCTGTGCATTTACTGGTTTTAATAAATAATACCTACCATTTTATGCTAATGTAGCATTGCTTTGAATACGACTAATGGTCCTCTAACTTCCGGAGCACATTTAAAAAGATGGAGGTAAACAGCTTACTCTATTATCTGTGATCCAACTGAGAAGTGATGCAGCAGCTCCTAAGAACCTCCAGCAGGAACCAGCTGACATTTTGCGATCCACGTATGCCCATTCCCGTGCATAGGAAGTCCATCTATTGACCATGTATGGCCAGCTTTAGGAGACAATACTAGGCAGACCCGAAGCCTGAAAAACACTTGTTTAAAGCTACAGCCAGCACTGTTACAACCCCAGGTGAATACTGCCTATCTGATACAATATCTGATACAAGATGTCTGTGGACACACTTACTTTGTGGTTTAGTGTCTGGTTAACCTTATAAATGAGAAACAGCATTACAGCCCTTCCTGCCTATCTCACCCACATTATTGGTTACAGAGTGCATGGAGGCCAACAGGGAGGCAAGGGAAGCAGGAAGGTGCACTTTAACCATTTTCAAAAGCTGCCCGAAGCTTATCCAATGGTTTACAACACCACGCTGAAACCAAGGTTTTTTAAAATAGTTTTTCCAAGTTAGAATGAAATCATGTCCATGTGATTAGGGGAAGGTGGGGGGTCAAACTTTTCCAAAGGGTGCCATTTTTATTAGCTGGTTGATGGCATAACCTTGGACTCTTTGACTATCGGTTTCTGTGTGAAGTTCCTCATTGTTTATTATATATATCGTTTTAGTGGAAGATTAAACTGATTATAAACCCTTTTTTTTTTAAATAACATGTTATACTTACCTTCTCTGTGCAATAGAATCGCACAGAGAGGCCCCGATCCTCCTCTTCTCAAGACCCTGTCTACGCTCTTGGCTCCTCCCTCCTCCTCTTCTCGGTGTGTCACCAAAAGAAGCTGATTCCTATTGTGGCACACTTGTGGGTTCAATTCCAAGCCCTGCTGTCTGCGTCTGCAGACACAGACAGCGTGGCGCAGCACTGCCACCCGCTCCATTGTCACAGAATTTGATTGACAGAAGCAGGAGCAATGGCTCTCGCTCCCATCAATCTGCCCTGTGAGAAGTAAGAAAGCAGAGAGAGACACTGCTTTCATGCACAGTGCTGGATTGAGACCAGGCTCAGGTAAGTATAAGGGGAGGCTGGGGGAATCCTGCAGCACAGAAGGGTTTCTACCTTAATGCAGAGAATCCATTAAGGTAAAATTTCTTAAAGTGGAAGTAAACCCTTCCATATGACTTTGGCCTACAGGTAAGCCTAGATTAAGGCTTACCTGTAGGTCCAATAAATATCTCCTAAACCTACATGGTTTAGGAGATATTTAGCGATGAAAAGGCATCGCTGTCTACAGCGCATGCGCCGTAGACAGCGGCGCGCAGGCGCACTGAGGGCGCACTGAAGATGCCGAGATCACGGCGATATGCCGATCTTGTGCGCATGCGCGGGAGTGACGTCATCGCCGATCCAGCGAATGATAGCGCTGGAGCGGCGAGACCCGGAAGTCACTCCGGCCCTGGATGGTGGCGAAGAAGATCGAGGATAAGGACGGCTTCGGGGGCTTCGTTTTCAGGTAAGTTTTTCATAATGAGCTAGTATGCTATGCATACTAGCTCATTATGCCTTTGCCTTGCAGGGTGTCTTTTTTTTTTTTCAAGAGGCTTTACTTCCTCTTTAAAGGGGTTGTAAACTTTCGTTTAAAAAACAAAACAAACAAACATGTCATACTTACCTCCACTGTGCAGTTTGTTTTGCACAGAGTGGCCCCAGTCCTCCTCTTCTAGGGTCCCTCACTCTTGGCTCCTCCCCGCATTGAGTCTCCGCATTGGAGAAGCGCTCTCCTTGGTGGACACTCATCTGGGCACGCTCCGAGTCCCGCATCTGTGTACATTTATACAGAATGCAGGACTCGGCCCTGCGTCATTGGATTTAATTGATAGCAGCAGGAGTCAAAGATTGTGCTGCTATCAATCTATCCAATCAGGACACGAGACACCAGGTAGGGCTGGTGAGCTCGTTCCCAGCCGGAGAAAGATCGAGGTAAGGTAAGTAAAACGGGGGCTTGGAGGTGCTGCTACAACCCCTTTAAGCCTTTAGAACCACTTTAAGTCTAGTTGCTGCATAGACTGATTGATTTATAATTAGAAAATGTATCTATTGTTCGTAAAATTTAAATTAATCCATATAGAAGTCACAGGTGTGAGGTTCTCTAAGGACACTAATGTGAAGGGCCTCTGAGGACACAAGTGTGAGGGGACTCTGAGGACACAGGTGTGAGGGGCTCTAAGGACACTAATGTGAAGGGCCTCTGAGGACACAGGTGTGAGGGGTCTCTGAGGACACAAGTGTGAGGGGCTCTAAGGACACTAATGTGAAGGGCCTCTGAGGACACAGGTGGGAGGGGACTCTGAGGACACAGGTGTGAGGGGCTGTGAGGACACAGGTGTGAGGAGGGGCTGTGAGGACACTGGTGTGAGGGGACTCTGAGGATACAGGTGTGAGGGGCTGTGAGGACACAGGTGTGAGGGGGGCTCTGAGGACACTAATGTGAAAGGCCTCTGAGGACACAGGTGTGAGGGGCTGTTAGGACACAGATGTGAGGGGAGAGTCTGAGGACACTAATGTGAAGGGCCTCGGAGGACACAGGTGTGAGGGGACTCTGAGGACACTGGTGTGAGGGGCTGTTAGGATACAGATGTGAGGGGAGAGTCTGAGGACACTAATGTGAAGGGCCTCGGAGGACACAGGTGTGAGGGGACTCTGAGGACACTGGTGTGAGGGGGGCTCTGAGGACACTGGTGTGAGGGGGGCTCTGAGGACACATATGTGAGGGGAGAGTCTGAGGACACTAATGTGAAGGGCCTCGGAGGACACAGGTGTGAGGGGACTCTGAGGACACTGGTGTGAGGGGGGCTCTGAGGACAATATGCCCCTGAAGGCACTAGTGATCTAAGCTTAAGCTTATTGTCACCTTCAATACAAAACATCAAGTCAAATTAGCTCTAAATTATAGCTTATATTATTTAATATAAGCTTATTTTATAACATATTATATGTGGCCTTTCTGTTTTTTTTTTTTTTTTTTATTTCAGTATCACAGCTTTGCCTCATGGTTGTTATTGTTTACTTGCTGTTCTCTTTTACCCCAGGAGATCTATTATATAGTTATTCAGTTCAGTTCAGCTCGGCATGCCATTCACTCTCTATAGGTACTAATTCCATCCTTTTTGTTATATTTCAGGGATTTCTGCTACGCTAGTTCTAGCATGGGCACATTACATCTTTACAAAGCCTAAAGTGGAACTTTAGGCAAACAACTACTGACTATTCAGCCAATGTTGCAATCTAAATACCTTTGCCCAAAATCATAGTCAGTAATAAAGAAGCTTTGCACTTTCCTGTACTACTTGCCTGGAAAGCAAATCAGCACCATCACACTCCCTAACACAAAATGACACAGAAATGATGTACAGGGGAGCTCTTGGTGTGCTATGCACCTGGTACTCATCTTTGTGAACTTTAAAAACAGAAAGAAATGTCTTTCTGAAATCTTTGTGGAGAGTAGTTTATTATGCAAGTTATGCCCCCACAAACTCTTGGTTATCCGTGCCGCTCATCTGCTTACCAGCACACATCTTGTCTCTGAGTCTTTTGGATCTGAAAGCCATTACTACTGGTAATTTCCGACTACCTTGAGCAGAAAACAGAGACTAGATGAGTGCAGAAAGCAGGTAGATCAATCGGAAGAACTGTGATTGATTTTATTTCAACACAATTAGTGGGGAGGTCGGTGTTACTTAGACAGGCAATAGATGATGGGATTTATTTTCTTTCCTGCAATCATGGGTTGCAGGAAAGAAAAACACTTGATTCCCCCCTCAACACAGTTAGTGTTAAGGGGGGAATCCCATCCGTCCCACTCCGGGAGAACACAGTGATTATTGCCACCGACATACTGGTTGTACCCAAGTCTGATATACTGGTTGTACCTAAGTTGATCAATGAGTGACTTAGGTACCATTAGCCTGCTCATAGATGGATTTAATCTGGGCCGGTCCCTGCTGAACCAGCCGAGATATGAACTGTCTATGGCAAGCCATAGATGTAGCAATTTTCTTTCCTGCAACCACATGTGTTGATGGGAGAATCGACTCGACTTGGGTACAACCAGCATGTCCGATTTTTACATGTGATTATTGCCAGAGGTTATAGCTGCTAGCAATAATCACTGTGTTCTTCCGGTAGGGACGGCTCTCCACGCCCCCCTGCTGGGAGAACACAAAAGCTCCACAGGAGAGATTCCCCCAACCACCCGTGGTTGCAGGAAATAAAATCGCATAATTTATGGCCTGCCTTACTTTCCCAAATGCTACATTAAAACACTTCCTGGTGGGTGCACGTATAATAACATAAGTGTATCAGAATACTAAAAAAGGAATTAAAGAATCCAAAACCTTTAGTGTTCATGAATATAAATGGACCCAATTTTTTATAAAACCCTGAATCATGGAACATCTGTGACTAAAATCCAACACTTTGAGGACAAAGAGAGGATTAGTCACACCAGCAAGGTTAAACATATAATTATGTGCAAGCATTCATCTTCAAAAACATCTCCATCTGCAATATAGTCACCACTGCAAGAACTCTGAGTATGCACACTATATAATAATCTGTTAAGGAACTGGAAATTTTTTATTTCTTTTTAAATATCTCTATTTTGGCCATTTATATAATTACATCTATTTTAACAGTCCTTTTATTATTATGGTATAATAATACTGCGTTGTGTTAACCGCTTGCCGACCGGCTCACGCCGATATACGTCGGCAGAAGGGCATGTACAGGCATATTAACGTACCTGTACTTTGCCCTTTAAGAAGCAGGTTGCGGGCGCATGGGTGCCCGCCGCGAGCTCCGTGAGTGTCCCGCGGACTCAATGTCTGCGGGGATACCCGCGATTGTCTCACGGAGAGGAAGGACAGGGAAAAGCTAATGTAAACAACCATTTCCCCTTTCTGCCTAGTAGTAATCAGGAGCGGTAATCAGTGTCGTGTAACACATAGCTCCTACCCCCCACAGTTAGAATTACTCCCTAGGACACATTTAACCCCATACAGCGCCACCTAGTGGTTAACCCCTTCAATACCAGTCACATTTACACAGTAATCAATGCATTTTCAATCGCATTGATCGCTGTATAAATGTGAATGGCCCCAAAGTGTCCGATCTGTCCGCTATAATGTCGCAGTCATGATAAAAATCGCTGATCGCCACCATTACTAGTTAAAAAAAAAATTATTAATAAAAATGCCATAAAATTATCCCCTATTTTGTAGAAGCTATAACTTTTGCGTAAACCAATCAATAAACGCTTATTGCGTTTTTCTTTACCAAAAATATGTAGAAGAATACGTATGGGCCTCAACTGAGGAAAAATTAATTTTATTTATATATTTTTTGGGAAAATTTATTATAGCAAAATGTAAAAAAAAATATATTTTTTCCAAATTGCCGCTCTTTTCTTGTTTATAGCGCAAAAAATAAAAACCGCAGAGGTGATCAAATATCACAAAAAGAAAGCTCTATTTGTGGAGAAAAAAGGACATCAATTTTGTTTGGGAGCCACGTCGCACGACAGCGCACTTGTCAGTTAAAGCGACGCAGTGCCGAGTCGCAAAAAGTGCTCTGGTCTTTTGCCAGCCAAATGGTCCGGGCTTAAGTGGTTAAACTGCTTTATTAGGTATATATCTAATTTTATCACTTACCAAAAGCATGTTACTACAACCAAAAAAGGATCTTGTAAACCTGCAATAATAAAATGTGTCCTGCTCATGGACCAGTCAGGATGGAAATGGGAGTCAGTGATCTGGAATAAGGATGGAAGCAGCAAGTCAGGGCAACACTTGTTCAGTGACTCACTGAATAGATGAGGTAAGGATAAGAGCTCTTCACCTGGAAGCATCCCATATTTCTTTCTGAAAGGTTTCTGTTAAAAGGGACATAAAAAATAAAACTCCTAGCCAAGATATTTTGTAATTTAATATTATTAGAAATGACTTTTTCTGTTTCAAATTACAGCCAGTTATCCAGGATTCCCTGCAGAAATGGCAACAGATCTCTGGGGGCATTCTGTACACAGTTTGCGTTTAAAACGCCGCCAGAAATCAAAATTTCCTGCTTGTGCGATTGGCTCACTGTGTTTCCAGAGGCCATCACAGCAAAGTGAGTTTTCCTTCTTCGGTGATAATTTGGTCTTATATCTACAAGGGGTTGTACTGAGGGTGGGGTGTGTAGACCAAACTTGGCAGAGCAAAAACAGGAGTAATAAAACAGATTATGATACAGTTAATTTCAGCTGGTTTCATAGATTCATCCTTTTGCTGCTGGAAAGTAGCACAACACCACTATAAAACACAGTGGTTTGCGCATTAGTCACCCCCTATTATACATACTATAAAACATAGCTCTTGGGGACCGCAGGGATACCTGTGACCAGTGATGTAAGTAACCGAGTTAAAATAAACTGAGTTACTTAACGCAGTTACTTTAGAGGGTAACGAGTAATCTAACTGATTACTTTTCCCCTCATGGGAACGCAGTTCCCATTACTTTGGCTTAGTTACCCCAATTACATGTACTGCCACTAGATGGCAGTAGTGTAATTCCGGTGTCCTGCCGAAAAAATTCCCCCGCCCGATAAGGACCCCCTGTACTGCACAGGCGCAGGGCTTGTGCAGTACGAAGGACTACGGAGCTTCCGAAAATTGCCGAACCTAAACAGCTCTGAGTGAACTCTACACCGCGCAGGCGCAGTTAACATGTAATTGTACGAGGCGATGCCGCACGCTCCCGATGCTCGTGCTACTCTGCAAGGGGCGTCTATCGTGTAAGTAGGGGGCGGGTCTAGTATTACTGTAACCAAGGGGCGCATTTATTATTATTGTTATATATCGAGCTCTGCCCATTAATTTAACATTCGCCGTCTTCTGTAGCCATCCGCCCCTTACACGATATAAGAATAATAGACCCGCCCCTTGCTTACACGCTATAACAGATCTGCCCCTTGGTTAGAGTAATAATAGAGCAGCCCCTTGGTTACACGATATATAATAATAAATGCGCCCCCTGGTTACAGTAATACTAGACCCCGCCCCTTAGTTACACGTATAGAATATTAAAAAAAAAAAGTCAGTTACTTTGCTGCGTAACTAATTACTTTTCCAATGTAGTAACTGAGTTACTAACGCAATTACTTTTTGGGAGAAGTAATTTGTAACTTAACTAATTACTTTTTTAAAGTAAGATGACCAACACTGCCTGTGACCACATTAGACCTAAAGCTAGCCATACAATGTGCAATATCTCTTCTTCAATCCCCTTTAGATCTACCAATGCTATGTAGGAGAAGCCCTACCTAAACAACTACTCGATTTGCACCTAGTTAGGTAGGCTCTCTTACTACATAATTGTTATTAGATCTAAAGAAGATTGTTCAATCAGATTTCAAGGCGTATGGTCAACCTTCCTCAACAAGGCTCTTGCCTAATTTTCTATGTGGTGCACATGCCTGTGCTTACTGCTAGTGGCAGTATCAGGATTCAACAGAGTGCTGGAAATCATGTGATGTGAGACATACACTCGCCGGCCACTTTATTAGATACACCTGTTCAATTGCTTGGTAACACAAATTGCTTATCAGCCAATCACATGGCAGCAACTCAATGCATTTAGACATGGTGAACCCAACTTGCTGAAGTTCAAACTGAGCATCAGAATGGGGAAGTAACAAGTGGCATGGTTGATGGTGTCAGATGGGCTGGTCTGAGTATTTCAAAGACTGCTGATCTACTGGGATTTTCACGTACAACCATCTCTAGAGTATACAGGGAATGGTCTGAAAAAGAGAAAATATCCAGTGAGCGGCAGTTGTGTGGACGAAAATGCCTTGTTGCTACAGTAACTCAAATAACCACTCGTTACAACCAAGGTATGCGGAATACCATCTCTGAACGCACAATACATCAAACGTTGAAGCAGATGGGCTAAAGCAGCAGAAGACCACACTGGGTTCCACTTCTGTCAGCTAAGAACAGGAAACTGAGGCCACAATTCACACAGGCTCACCAAAATTGGACAATAGAAGATTGGAAAAACGTTGCATAGTTTGACGAGTAGTGATTTCAGCTCCGACATTCAGATGGTAGGGTCAGAATTTGGCATTAAAAATATGAAAGCATGGATCCATCCTGCCTTGTATCAATGGTTTAGACTGGTGGTGTAATGGTGTGGGGGATATTTTCGTGGTACACTTTGGGCCCCTTGGTACCAATTGAGCATCGTTTAAATGCCATGGCCTACCCAAGTATTATTGCTAAACATGTCCATCCCTTTATGACTACAGTGTACCCATCTTCTCAAATCATCTCACCACTGTTTTTTTGAACATGACAATGAATTTACTGTACTCCAATGGCCTCCACAGTCACCAGATCTCAATCCAATAGAGCACCTTTGGGATGTGATGGAATGGAAGATTCACATCATGGATGGGCAGCCGACAAATCTGCAGCAACCGCGTGATGCTATCATATCAATATGGACCAAAATCTCTGAGGAATGTTTACAACACCTTGTTAAATCTATGCCACGAAGGATGAAGGCAGTTCTGAAGGCAAAAGGGGTCAAACCCGGTACTAGCAAGGTATACCTAATCAAGTGGCCGGTGAGTGTAGATATACAGTATATATATTGTGACACTGCTAGGCCCTGCCACGGTGTGATCATAAGAAAAAGCCACACAGGATTCACGTTAAGGCAGAGTGTGAAACTCCAGAGCATTGTTTCTGAATAGGGAAGACTGGCTTGTCCTTAGCCACTTGTTTTTGTAATCCTGGATCAGGATCTGGGGAAGATTTCAAAGTGCCTTGGGAGGGACGAAACCTTCAATCCCGTGTCCAGGAGGCCTGCGGGTTGTGTAAGTAAACAGGTGTGCATGCTTGTTATAAGCCAAGCATAGCTCGGAGCTCCCATTTTGGAGACAGAACCCTGTCAAGGGGACAGCTGTGTGGTCCTGCCAAGAGACTGCATCCCATGTTGGGGGGATTCCTTGTCCACAGGACTGGGAGAGTCAGGACAGCTGCATGAGTCTGAGGAGGCTGAGGAAGCTAAGATGACTAGCGAGTCCAGGGAATTGAAGGAAGTCTGTAAGTCTCTGGAGGAGTGTGAGAGCTTGGGGTGCTAGGAGAACCCCTATCTTGAGGCCATAAGTTTGCCCATACAGCAAGGTGCTGTAGCTAAATGCTGAATGAGACTAAAGAGCCCATGGTATGGGAGACTAGAGAGCAGCACTGCTTCAGAAGAGAGTCAGATAGCTTAGTATTTTTCATTACCTGTTTGCTGATAATGCTTTGCTAAGCTGAAACCCCTGTATGGGTGAAATACAGACACAAGTGCCTGTTGGCTCCATTCACTAAATAAGACTGCATGTGTTATTTAGGTGTCCGGAAACATTTTCCCTAAACATCACATGCAATTCTGAAACTGTCAATTCACAATGCTGCAAAATTTTGAAAACTATCGGTAAATACTACAAGAAAAGGCGCTAAAATCAATTCACAGAAGGAAAATGGTCTGTGTGCAATAATTAAGTAGTAGTCCAGGGATGCAGGATTTAAGGAACGTAAAAATAGTCAATTTGGAGTAGTCTCTGCCTTTTCGGATCAATTCTCTCAACCGTAATGCATAGAAACCTAAATTTTAAAATATGGAAATCATTGGGGTTGATTAACTTAATTAAATTATAACTAAAGGAATTTTTTTTTTAGTTTTGGATAGCGTGGAGGTGGATTAGAACACCTGGAATTAATATAAAATTAATATAAAAATACTGCGCTATACACATAAATAAATAATAGAAGCCAGCACTATAATGTTAACAAAAATTGTGTGAATGAATAAAGTGAAAACAGTGCAGCGCTAAGAATCAAATGTCGAGTATTGACATATCAACTGTGACATACAAACTAAATTGTGATTAGCATATACAAAAAACTCTAAAGCCTTGTACACACGATCGGATTGTGTCCGAAGGGCGTTGGCCCAAACATGTCTTGCATACACACGGCACACAATTGTTGGCCAACAATCACGAACGTAGTGACGTTCTACGTGTTTTTTCAGCTCTTTAGCTCCACCCTTTGGGCTCCTTCTGCTAATTTCGTGTTAGTAGAAGTTTGGTGAGTGTTGATTCGCTCTTTTCTTTTTGTGTTTTTTATTTCGCGCTTTTCATTTCATACTTTTCGGTTCGTTTCTGAGCGGCCGTTCGTCAACCAGACATGTTGCGGAATCGGAGGAGATAACGTGTTATGTATTATTGGCCTTGGAGTTATTGCTTTGACATCATCTTTTTGGGTTGAATAATGATTTGATTTGGTATATTTTCTATATTTTTGGATGCAAAGAATGCACTTTTTGGTTAAGTTTTATTGGTAGATAGCATGTCTAATTTTATTTGTTTTCTTTTTTTTTCCCCGAAAATTTTTTATTGAGAGTTATTCATAGATAATACAAATAGTACCATAAAACACATAACCAGGTTACAAGTACATCCAACTAGGAGGAGGCATAGAGTTCAAAAAAAATTTGCGAGAGTAGGAGTCGGCAAGCGATGCCTCTAAGTTAGCTAGTAAAACAGCCACATGAAGAAACTTACAGTAGTGAGGAGTAGTCTTTTTTTTTAAGAAAAAGAAAAAAGAATGACAAAACAAAAAGGTATACCACACTGCAAGGGGAGTATGTGAGGAGGGGGTGGGATCACCACCAGCTACCCTCCCCAGTGTACCTCAGGTATTATGTGAACTACTGCACCTGGGATAAGGGTTATCCTGGGATAAGTCCTGACAGCGCTGTGAGTTTCGTTAGGGGTGCCCATATTGCCGAAAAGTATGCTATTCTGTCCTGTGCGGTGCAACTCAACTCCTCCATCGCTGCTATCTGGTTAATCTGTGCCATCCATTCCTTTATGGAGGGGGGTGACTTGGACCTCCAGTGTACTGGCAGACACAGCCTAGCGGCATTAATCATGTGCATAGCGATTGACCTATAGTATTTTTTACGGGAAATTTTGGAGATGTGAAGAAGGTACTGCACTGGTGAGAATTCCAACGAAAGCGAAGATATCTCCGTGGCCACTTCATGGACTTTATGCCAATACGGCTGAATCAATGGGCATGTCTACCAAATATGGAGGAATGTGCCTAGACCCTGTTCACACCTCCAGCACTGGTCTGAGACTGCCGGGATGAATTTATGTTGTATTTCCGGTGTTCTATACCACCTCGTTTTAACTTTGTAACCGTTCTTCTGAGTATGAACGTTCAAAGAGCCCTTGTGGATGTACAAATGCACTCGATCCCAAGCAGAGTCATCGATCACCATGCCCAGCTCGGTCTCCCAGTAGGCATGTTCCGATACCAGGGAGGCATAAGGTTCCCCAAACATTGTGGCATAAAGCCCCAAAATTAAATGACTCTGGGGAGAGGAGCTAGAGCATAGTGATTCCAGGACAGTAGAAGTTTTCGCAGTTACCTCTAGTCATAGGATTCTCCAAGAAATGTTTCAATTGGATATAGGCCCAAAAAGTGAAAGAGTGTTTTCTTTTTTAATGCACAATAAAAAAAATTGTGGAGAATAATACTTGGCTATGTGTTTTACTTCATAGTTTATCAGTTTGGAGTAAAAGAGTAGGCAGTTACATTTAAAAAATACAATGTAAAATTGACAAGGGACACCACACATAGTTGTATCTTTGATCTTAAAAACTACGGAAAAATGGTGTTGTGGTAACTTGCCCAAATAATTATAAAAAAAAAAGCATAATAATATTATTCTTGATATCATTAGAAAAAAAAAGCCTTTGAAAATTAGTTTACAATAACTCCATCACTATCACCAGCAAAGCAGCATTATTATCCCATTAAAGAAGAAGAGAATGTGCGCTGCATTTCAAGTTTTCATAATTTGCCGCATCACGAATATTAATTCTCCATTACGAACGCTAGTTTACAAGACCGACCGCTTCTGGCTTGTCCTTGCTTCCGAGCATGTGTGTTTGTACTTTAGACTTTTGTCCATCGGACTTGTGTACACACGCTCGGAAAATCTGACAACAGACATTTGTCCAGGGAAAATTTTAAAACCTGTAATCCAACATTTGTCTGCGGAAAATCCAACAATTGTCCGATGGAGCATACACATGGTCGGATTTTCCGCCAACAGCCTGTCATCACACATTTCTCGTCAGAAAATCTGATCATGAGTACGAGGCTTAACACCATCATCTGATTGATAGTGTCTCTAAAGAAAGTGCACTGTGCAAATTGTAAATCAACATTGGTAGTATAGTCCCATTGGTGATTAAAATATGAAGTCACCACTGTGTGTGCATCCACCACCAGGCATGTGATATCAAAGCTCTTTATAGCGAGTGGTGCAATTCCTCCTCCTCAGCTGAGCCACCTTAGGCAACCTCGAACCAGCATAAAAAATGGACGCACAAAAAATTTGCCATCTGTGTCCCCAAGGGAAAATGTCCCTTCTTTTACTTTTCTGGGGACAACACAAAATTTGAAATTCTCTTTTCATTTCACGTTCAATGGGGGCACATACAGCAGTAAAGGCCTAATAGGTGTTCTAATACCTCTCCACCCTATCATTATAAATGTCAAATGTTGCATGAAAATAGTATCAAAAATCACACACATATACAGTTGTGCTCATAAGTTTACATACCCTGGCAGAATTTATGATTTCTTGGCCATTTTTCAGAGAATATGAATGATACCGCAAAAACTTTTCTTTCACTCATGCGGTGTGGCTGTTTAGATGCACAATAAGGAGGCACTTGAAGAAAGATGGGCTGCATGGTCGAGTCGCCAGAAGAAAGCCATTACTACGCAAATGTCACAAATTATCCCACTTACAATACGCCAAACAGCACGGAGACCAACCTCAAACCTTCTGGCACAAAGTCATTTGGAGTGATGAGACCAAAATTTAGCTTTTTGGCCACAACCATAAATGCTACATTTGGAGAGGAGTCAACAAGGCCTATGATGAAAGGTACGGAGGTGGATCGCTGATGTTTTGGGGATGTGTGAGCTACAAAGGAACAGGAAATGTGGTCAAAACTGTTGGCAAGATGAATGCAGTATGTTATCAAAAAATATTGGAGGAACATTTGCATTCATCAGCCAGGAAGCTGTGCATGGGACGTACTTGGACATTCCAACATGACAATGATCCAAAACACAAGTCGACCTGTCATTGGCTACAGCAGAATAAAGTGGAGGTTCTGGAGTGGCCATCTCAGTCTCCTGACCTCAATATCAGTGAGCCACTCTGGGGAGATCTCAAACGTGCAGTTCATGCCAAGAGGAATGGGCAGCTTTACCATCTGAGAAGATAAAGAGCCTCATCCACAAATACCACAAAAGACCTCATTGATGTTAAAGGGGACAATACACGGTATTAAGAACTGGGGTATGTAAACTTTTGATCAGGGTCAATTGGGTGTCGTTTATGTCGCAATTATGATTTAAAAAGAGTAAACACAGTTGATTGACTTAATTTAACTTAGTTATTTTTGATACACCACGTGTGTCCTGTGAAAGCAGCTTCCCTTTGACTGGTATTCCAGTCACCCTTTTTCTTTTGTATTAACCACTTCCGGACTGCTGCACGCCGATATACGTCCTAACTTTGAAGAGCAATATCGTTGTTATGGCAGCAGCTACTGCCATAACCCTGGTATCCTCTTTTTTTAAAAAGAACAGTGTAAAAATAAAAGGTAAAATAAATAAAAAACATTTATTTTTTTTAAACGGGTCCCGTCCCGCCGAGCTTGTGTGCAGAAGCGAACGCATACGTGAGTAGCGCCCGCATATGAAAATGGTGTGCAAACCACACATGTGAGGTATCGCCACGATCGGTAGAGCAAGAGCTCTAGACCTCCTCTGTAACTCAAAACATGCAACCTGTAGAATTTTTTAAACGTCGCTTATTGAGATTTTTAAGGGTAAAAGTTTGTCGCCATTCCACGAGTGGGCGCAATTTTGAAGCGTGACATGTTGGGTATCAATTTACTCGGCATAACATTATCTTTCACAATATTAAAAAAAACAATATTAAAAAAAACTGTTGTCTTATTTTTTTATGTATTAATGTATTATGTAATGCAATGACCGCCATTTTATTCTCCAGGGTGTTAGAAATAAAAATGTATAATGTTTGGGGTTCTAAGTAATTTTCTAGCAAAAAAATGTTTTTAACTTATGAACAACAAATCTTAAAAAGAGGCTCAGTCCTTAAGTGGTTAATACATATGCTGCAGAGACTACGCTGACTTCGTGAGTTGGCACATTTCTACGGTGTAAACCATTTTACCTCTTTATTAGCATTAAAAACTGACACAGGTTTTACGGTAATTCTTCTCCACTGTATCCGTCCCACTGTATATTGCATGAGATAATATAGCGCATGGGTTCATGAGATAATACTATATATTTTGGAAAAATATTGCATACGGTACTTTAGATGTTTTTTTTAGCGAATGCCCAAAAAATGTGTGAAAAACATATT
Organism: Lithobates sylvaticus; assembly: GCA_028564925.1. Lineage (NCBI taxonomy): Eukaryota > Metazoa > Chordata > Amphibia > Anura > Ranidae > Lithobates > Lithobates sylvaticus. The sequence goes on from CM053026.1 coordinate 645,362,830, forward strand.
TTACCGCATTTCTTAACCACTTGCCTACTTGGCACTTATACCCCTGTTGCACTTTGAATGACAATTGGGCAGTCGTGCAACACGAATGGAGCTTTCTTTTGGTGGTATTTAAAGTGGAGGTTCACACAAAAATTGAACCTCTGCTTTTTGGAACCCTCCCCCCTCCGGTGTCACATTTGCCACCTTTCAGGGAGGAGGGGGGTGCAGATACCTGTCTACCTGCCCACTTCCGGGCATAGACTCCCACGGGAGTCTATGCCTCTTCCCGTCCCGCCATATGGTAGGACACACACGGGTCCCAGAGACAGCGCAGAGCTTTCCTATTGCATTGTACGGCTTGCGCATGCGCAGTAGGGAACTGGGAAGTGAAGCCGCAAGGCTTCATTTCCTGACTCCCATACCGAAGATGGCGGCGGCAGCACCCGAGGACCGAGGAATGGTTCGGCCTTGGGTGCCGACATCGCTGGACCCTAGAACAGGTGAGTGTTCTTATTTTAAAAGGTCTCCCGCTTTAATCACCACTGGGTTTTTTATTTTTTGCTAAAGAAAATAAAAATTTTGAAAAACAAAAAAACATTTTTCATAGTATGTTATAAAAAATTTCTCATTCACTGATGTGCGCTGATGAGGCTGCACTGATGGACACTGATGAGGCTGCACTGATAGGTGGCACTGATAGGCAGCACGGATGGGCACTAGAAGGCAGCACTGATAGGTGACACTGATTATGAGGTATATGACAATATTTTTTTGTCATATAAACCCTTGGGTTCATTCATTAGCCTACATGCGTCTGTATTGTATCAATTTACGCTATTATTGATGTACTTTTTTTGTCTTTGATGACTTCAATTCTTTTATTGTATATGCTACTGTAATAAACTCTCGTTTGATATGACAAAAAAATATTGTTTTTCGGTCACTTTCAAAGTCCAACCTATCTAAGGGGGTTTTGTGTTTTTCTACTAATTTTGGGATTTGCTGACCCAAAACCTTTGACTCTACAGGTCTTGGAACTCTTTTACTTCACAATTATGTGCCACTTTGTGTTGGTCTATCACATAAAATACGTTTATGTTTTTGGCTGTAACATGACAAAATGTGGAAAATTTCAAGGGGTGTGAATACTTTTTCAAGGCACTGTATTATGGTTTAAGGTCCTTAATGCTCCTTTCAGTATATACTTTAGTATTTTAAGTATGTATTAACTGCAGTGTCTGTAAGCCCACTTGTCATGCCCATTTTTTACTGCAGATGAGACATTTGTGACCCTGCGTCCTTATTGATGTTATCCAGCAGTAGATCATCCGGCGTTTTCAGCAATGTGAGAGCTGTGCCCCAGCAGACCAGACAGGGATTGATCCCAATGTGCCACAAGATGCTGCAGCAAACGAAACGTGAGGACATTTTAATAGTTATCGCCCAAAGATTCCTTCACTGCTAATGCAAGTATTCATAAGGACACAACCGGTACAGCACTGATACATTTTTCCACTATATTTTGCAAGTGAGCTATGAGAAAATTGTTGGCTAGACCAATCTGTACATTGTGCAACCCGTAAAGCAAACCATCAGTTTATATTGTACAAACGCACACATCTGTAGACAATAAAAGCCTTTTGGGCACCAACACTGAACTCCACTCTATGGCCACTTGGGTCAAACAATTAATTACACATCCCTATAGCCAGTGGAGATTAACAGAAAACATTTCTAAAATAATATTTACATTTCTCCACTATGACACACTGGGGTTGATTTACTAATAGCAAATAGACTGTGCACTCTGCAAGTGCAGCTGCTCCAGAGCTTAGTAAATGAACAGACGCTCTGGTGACTTCCATCCAATTACCGTATTTATCGGCGTATAACACGCACTTTTTCCCCCTTAAAATCGGGGGGAAAGTCGTGGGTGCGTGTTATACGCCGATCACCCAAAAAAAAGTTACAAAAAAAAATCAAACGGCGCCGTCAAAAAAAAAAACGAGTGCGCCGGAAAAAAACGAGCAGCGTCGAAAAAGACCGATCTGACTGTTCGGCTCCGCTCGCAGTCAAGCCTCCCTGCTGTCGCTTCCGAAACAGCAGGGAGGCGGGACTGCGAGTGGAGCTGAACAGACGGCTCGGGCTTTTCCGGAAGCGCTCGGTTTTTTTAATGGCGGCGCCCGCTCGTTCTTCTCCGGCGGGAAATTTAAACATGCCACAGACGCTGACAAGCTGCAAAAGACACTGACAAGCTGCAAATCACACTGGGCAAGGCTGCAAGACACACTGGGCAAGGCTGCAAGACACACTGGGCAAGGCTGCAAATCACACTGGGCAAGGCTGCAAATGACGCTGGGCAAGCTGCAAATGACGCTGGGCAAGGCTGCAAATGATGCTGGGCAAGGCTGCAAATGACACTTAAATGTAAGTTTTTTTTTTTCCCTAAACTTCCCTCCTAAAACATTTTTTTTCCTTAAAATGCCCTCCTAAACTTGGGTTGCGTGTTATACGCCGGTGCGTGTTATACGCCGATAAATACGGTATGTGCAAGCACAAATGCTGTTTTTTTTATTTTGCTGGCACTTGATTGGGTAATCTTTGCAAAGTGGAGCTTTACATCATTTACTAAATTCTGGCGCAACTGCACTTGCAGAGTGCAATTGCACTTTGCAAAGTACACAGTCTATTTGGCTTTAGTAAATCAACCCCACTGAGTCTTCCTGTTGAATACTCAGATTATGATCACCTATCTCTAATATATAGATGTATTTAGGAACTGAACACCCTAAAAAAATGCATTGATGAGATTGTTCTGCATTTTTAGGCTCATTCACTCCATTGTGCTGCAGTAACATATGCGTTATGCACGTTGGTGCAATATACTGTACTATTCATTCTGAACTGCACCCGATGAACCTTGCCAAGGGACGTGCATCGCAGCACACCTCAACCCAAGGTAAACTGCCATTTGCGGTTTTATACTAGAGCTGCACGATTCTGGACAAAATGAGAATCACAATTTTTTTGCTTAGAATAAAAAGATCACGATTCTCTCACAATTCGCGTGACGTAAAATCTTTCACATTATACAAAAAAAATTGGGCTAACTTTACTGGTTAGTTTTTTTAGTTAGTAAATTTTTCCAAAAAAATTGCATTTGAAAGACCACTGCACAGATACAGTGTGACATAAAATATCTCTCACGATGCTCGCAGCGTAACATCATCTTTCACATTATACAAAAATATTGGGCTAAATTTACTCTTTAATTCTTTTTTAATTCAGTGTATTTTTTCCCCAAAAATTTTAATTGAAACACGCTGCGCAAATACAGTGTGACATAAAATATTGCAACAACCACCATTTTATTCTCTAGGGTCTCTACTAAATATAAATATATATATATATATATATATATATATATATATATATAAAATGTTTGGGGGTTCTAAGTAATTTTCTAGCAAAAAAAAAATATTTTAACTTGAAACCAACAAATGTCAGAAAAAGGTTTAGTGTTTAAGTGGTTAAACTTTCCTAATTTACACACAAAGGGGGTTATTTACTAAAGGAAACTCCACTTTGCACTGCAAGTGCACTGAAAGTGCTCTTGGAAGTAAAGTCGCTTTAGATCCGAGGGGGAATTGCAAGGAAAATAAAAAACAGCATTTTAGCTTGCACATGATTGGATGATAAAATCAGCAGAGCTTCCACTCATTTCAGATCTACCCCTTAGATTTATAGCGACTGCACTTCCAAGTGCACTTGCAGTGCAAAGTGGATTTGCCTTTCGTAAATAACCCCCAAAGTCTATTCCATTGACAAATTGTTACAATGTTTATACTTAAAGTGGGGTGCCCCTTAAAAAAAAAAATGTAAAAGTGAGCAGCTACAAATTCTGCAGCTGCAGACTTTTAATAATCGGACACTTACCTGTCCCAGGGTCCAGTGATGCGGGGGATCAAAGCCCTGCTCGTTTCCCGCTCCGCTTGGCAGCACCGGCATTCTTACTGTGGGCTAAATGGCTGTTGCTAGGGGGTCCCTCATAGTCTGCCTCCTTCGGTGCCTGGGCTGGTGACATCACTTCCCCTCGGCGCAGGAAGGGCTCCCCAGTCATATGGGACCTGTCACGTGTCCCAGATGACTGACTGCGCCGAGGGGAAGTGATGTCACCAGCCCGGGCACTGAAGGAGGCAGACTACGAGGGACCCCCTAGCAACAGCCATTTAGAGGTGAGTTTAAAAAAAAAATTCCAAAAAATTATTTTTTTTTTATTTTTTTATTTTATTTTTTTAAAAAATTTTTTTTTTAGGAATTTTAAGCAATTTTGGGGGGGGGGGGGGGGGGGGGGGGGGGGGGGGGGGGGGGGGGGGGGACACCACTTTAAGTTTCACTGCTAAATAATGTTGTGAATCTTGGCAGACTGCCCGTTTTTTTTCTTCCTTCCTTTTGACCTTCAGAAGAGCAGAGAGAATTCTTTGCATATTAAGAATCGTGAAACACTTTTGTCACGATCGCAGCGGGGAAAAAATTGCGATAGCGATTCTTGACGATTAATCGTGCAGCTCTATTTTATACTATAATATTTATTACAAAAATGCACATTTATGTTGCTTTCGGCAGCCCATTCAAAGAAAAGGGGGCTTCCCTATTGCAATGCATGTTAATGCTCATTCGCTAACACAGCGCAAAAGTGTGAACTGGGCTTCAAGAGTGAAGGAAGTTCTGCCAACATATTCTTGAAGCCAGTCATGGCATAAAAATATATAAACGCTGTAAAAATGATTTAGGTTATATCAATGAATTCAGAGTAAAGCTAGGAGAAAATGAAAAACAGATAATAAAAATCCTGCTTTCAGTCAATCTAAAAGATATCCAAATTGACAACAATCATATGACATTGTTAGTTAGTGCATAATCAAATACAACTTTGTGTTTTCTAAAAAAAAAAAAAACAAAAAAAAAAAAAAAACATAATGTTTTTTTTTTTTTTTTTTTAAGTCGATAAGGTCCAGCCAGCAGGCCATGACAAATACTCTGACCTATTTATCTAAATGCAGTTATTTTTGTAGCATGTCCAATAATCTTCCACTTCAATGTCTCTTAAGGCACAGTATGAAGCCAGAACACCAGCTGTGGAAAAACATCCCCTGAAAGCTCTAAAGTGCTTCATCAATGCTTAGGTGTCATCATGCCTACTAGCAACGCTTTATTTTCTTTACTGCTTAGTTACAAATAAATTTAGCAAATATGATGAATACTTTAAAGAGTAACTCCACTTTTGATAAGAAAAAAAAACATTCCCCTTTGTGTGATCTATGTACATTGCAAGGGTTATAACACTTTGTTTGCAGATTTCCTACATTTTGGTATTCTGAAGAAATAGTTGTTTGTTTGTCTTTATCCATGTGGAAAGTGAATCTGCATGGGAGTGGTTTAATAATTGTCAATCTGCTGCTGCACCTGTAGGAATCTAATGAGGGAAGCCACAGGGCCTGCATCCCTTCAGATGTGATTTTCCTTTGGGGGGTAACTCACTAAAAATGAAATTTTTGTTGCAGGGGATGCCAGATATCTGACCTGTATCTTAGTGCAGACTTCTGGGAAAATCAGTGAGCCAATCACACAAGAACAGGAAATTATGTTTCTGGGGGGTGTTCTGTACACACATTCTGTGTACAGAACACCTCCAGGTAGCCATATTGCATTGCATTTTACAGAAAATTACAGCGCTGCAGATTAAAAAGGAAAGGTCATTTTTAATAACATTCATATACAATATGACTTGTGTCGCAATTATGTATGCCATATTATAATTTTTTTGCTATTTTTTTACCACAAAAGTGTTATTACCCTTTAAGGCAGGGGTAGGCAACCTGGGGCCCTCCAGCTGTTGTGGAACTACATTTCCCATGAGGCATTGCAAGGCTAGCCCTGACAATTACTCCCAGGGGCATGATGGGACTTGTATTTCTGCAACAGCTGGAGGGCCCCAGGTGAACCTGTCCCCCTCTGATACCCTTGATGTACCCTTGATTTAAGGTTTTTATTTTTCCAAACTGTGTAATGTATGATGATATTTTGGTGCGTTTGCATGTTTTTTACTCTGCATTTTGCTGCTTTTGTCGTTTGTTTCTTCACATGGCAAAATGTGTGCTTGCTCCTGCGTTTGGTGTGCCCTTAACAAATCATGGCACTGAAAGTGCGACTAATTCATTTTAGGTGTATAAGCGCTACAATCTAAATTGTACAATAGCGTTTAAATTTACCAAAATTAGATAATAGGGAGACACACCAATGTATCCAATCAGGTAGGCTCTTGCACTACATAGTTGATGGTCAATCTAAAGGAATTTGTACAATAAGATTGTATAATGTATGGTGAGCTTACATGACTTACAAGACACACTTCTCCTGTTTTCAATACTACAGCTCTTCTCCATATAGGCTGTGATTGCTCAGCTCCTGCACACTCTGCCAAATGAGTTATACATGCAATCTATACAAGATAGAAAAAAAATTGATGGCTTTATATTTAGTGAGAATGGTGATCACTGACTGCATTGTGAATGCATGCACCTGTGGAGGTGGGTGGGAGTGATCTCCTGGAAAAAGAGGGGGACAGGTGCAGGGTGTGCATTAGGCTTCATGTACACTAGCAGCTCCTAAAGGTCGTTTTATTTTTGCCAAAGCTCCTAAACACAACTCTATAAAAGCCTAGGTCTCAATGTACACATAGGCTTTTAGCAGAGTTTAGGAGCTGCTGCGGTTAGTTGAACCTCCCTCAACCTCCCTCTCCTGAATGTAGAAGAATCGCGTACAGGATAGGAATGCTTTGACAGGCGTGTTTTGCGTTTTCCCACGGCTGCCATAAATGACCACCAAGTGTACGAGCCAAATTCAGGATGGCTAATGTAGCAGTTTCCAATAGGAAACTCAGGCTACGCTAAGGCCTGGTCTAGGACAAATAGAAAGCTTTTTCGTTTCTGCAATAGAGGTACATTAATGGTATATTGGTAAACAGGGAAGTTGGAATTTGGAAAGAAAGAAAAAACTAGACTTAGCCTTTGAGCCTCTCCCAGGTGGGGGAGGGGCTTGCTGGTGGATTCTGATTGACTGCTGGCCAATTAGAAACCAGCACTATGATTGAGACCTGCACCTCACCCAAAATAAGCCTCTGTCCTAGAGCTTCACGATTAATCGTTAAAAAATCTCGATTCAACCCCCCCTAACGATCTTAATCCGGCATTTTTACGATTCTATGTAACAAGTGCAGAGACGTTCTCTGTTTAGAGTTGTCAAAAAAAATAAAAAAGCTGGCAAATGTTTATCAACATTGCTCAGCATTGAGAGAACTATAACTATTAACAACTTAATTAGTTTATTGTGGCAGCGCACAACTATGTTTATTTTTCTGTTTATTTCAACTATAAACAATGTATCTTTTGGTTTTTAGATCAAAGGCATGAACTTCAGTTTGTAAATGAGGTCAGTTTAACCATTTAAAGACTAAGCCTTTTTCTAACACTTGTTGCTTTCAAGTTAAAATCTGTATTTTTTGCTAGAAAACCCCCAAATATTATATATATATATATATATATATATATATATATATATATATATTTAGCAGACCCTAGAGAATAAAATGGCGGTTGTTGCAATATTTTATGTCACACTGTATTTGCGCAGCAGCCTTTCAAACACAATTTTTTGGGAAAAAATACACTTCAATGAATTAAAAAAAACGAAACAGTAAAGTTAGCCCAATTTTTTTGTATAATGTGAAAGATGATGATGAAAGAATCGTGATCTTTATTCTAAGCACAACTATTGTGATTCTCATTTTAGCCAGAATTGTGCAGCTTTACTCTGCCCTAAACTCCAAAGTGAGGGATAATGGACGGTAAGCCAATGATTGAGGTGGATGGCTAAGACCACTTTCACACTGAGGCGCTTTTCAGGCGCTTTAACGCTAAAAACAGCGCCTAAAAAGCGCACGAAAACTTATTTCCATTAAAATCAATGAACGCTTTCACACTGGGGCAGTGTGTTGGCAGGGATGTGAAAAACTCCCCTCTCCATTGAAATGAATGGAAAGCTCTTCAAAAGCGCCTGAAAAGCTCTTCAAAAGCGCTCAGTGTTTTTACTGGCAGTTTAGAAGCGCCTCAGTGTGAAAGTGGCCTTAGAAAAAGACTAACAAGGTCTGTAATTGGGGGGAGAGGCCAGAGGAAATCAGCTCATCTCTGCTAATTTACAGCAAAAATTCACACGCAGCACAGAAAAAGCACATTCAATGATGACCTGCAAAGTATAGTGACACACAGCAACTAGAGTTCACATTTCATTAGCTTATTCGCTTCCCGCAGATGGATGGCTTTCAGTGGTTTTATCAGGATGATGGCTGCAGCTGCATGCTGGTACCATTTTTTTAGAGCCAGCACTGCTCTTTATTGTAAAAGTGATCAAGCGGCTATACAACCACCCGATCACTTTTACAGGAGGTCCCCCACCTCACCCACTGCCTTTCCTGTGCCCTCCTGTTCCACAGAGAAGCCAGGGACTGATGTGGGTGGTTGAGTCAGCTTACCATAGAGATGAAGAAGGAACTTCCATTCACCAATCATCTCTATGGTGTAAGAGAACAGAAGCAACTAGGCATTTGTCACCTCCGGTTATGGTTTGTTGTTTACAAGCTTGTAAGCACCTGAGCAAATCTATCTCAGTTTGTTCACAAAATGCTTTTGAGGGCAGAGGAGAGATCTGGGGTCTAACAGACTCCACATCACCCACCGTCACTGCCCATGCTATCACAATGGATGTTGCTCATCCCTTATGATAGCAATAAAGTTGATAAAAAAATGTTGAGAGTTAATCAAAAAATAAAGAGATAGTGTAAATAAAATGAAATGATAACAAAATAAGATAATAAATTTAAAGAGCCCCTGTGCCCCTTGTGCAAATGTGAACGCGTACGTAGGTCCTGCACACATGTGTAAACATTGATTGCACCTCACATGTGACATATTACCACGAACAGCAGAGTTAAAGCAATAGTTCTAACACCAGACCTCCTGTTTAAAGTGGTTGTATACCCTCTATTACAACTTGGCGCTGTGATTGGTTGGAGCAGCGATACCCAGAAGTAACCTTCCAGGTATCTGTGGAGAGATGGCTGGAGGGGGAGACGAGGACGGCGTCGGGTCCCCCCGATCTAAGGTAAGTGATGCATAATAAACTAGTATGCTAGTCATACTAGCTCATTATGGCTTTGTCTTGCAGGTGGTTTAAAAAAAAATAAAAACGGTATACAACCACTTTAACTCTAAACTGGTAACCTGTAAAATCTTTGCCAATGTAGATTTTAGGGCATAGTAGTTGGTCGCCATTTCAAGGACGTGCTCAATTTTAAAGTGTGGCATGTTAGGTATCTATTTACTCGGTGTAACATCGTCTTTTATATTTTACCAAATATCATGTATTACATTGTGTTTGTGTGCACAAATAATTTTCCTGAAAATTTGTGTTTAAGATACCGCTGTTCAAATATTGTGTGACATAAACAATTGCATCAACCAACTTTTTTTTCCTCCAGGGCCTTTGCTTTCAGAAATTAAAAATGTTCAGGGTTCTACATATTTATTTAATTAAAAAAATGCTGATTTTTACATGTACTGTATATGAGAAGTGTCAGAATTGGCTTGGGTAACAAGTGATTAAAGAATTACAAGCCATGAAGGAAAACTTCCACAACTCTACAATTGCTGTATATTTTCAGTGTATGGAAAGGCAACATTTTTCTTGGGATAGAGCAGATAAGGATTAGACTTGTATGGAATGTACTGCTAGAAAACAATCCAATATATCCGACACTTAGGGCCAGTGCTACTACTAGGCAAACTAAGCAGTCGCCTAGGGCGCCCGGCCACTGGTGTTCCTACTTTCTTCTCTCTGCAGCAAGCAACTAAGTTTCAGAATCAGCAGGCAGCCACCGCTCTGTTCGCACATAGTGTCAGAGGTGCAGTGGCGGCAGAGGGCTGTGTCTGTGTTCCACCTCCTGAATGAATGAAAGCAAGTAAACATTCATTGATGGGCACTGGTAGGCTGCATTTGATGGGCGCTGGTGAGGCTGCATTTGATGGGCGCTGGTGAGGCTGCATTGATGGGCTCTGGTGAGGCTGCATTGATGGGCGCTGGTGAGGCTGCATTGATGTGCGCTGGTGAGGCTGCATTGATGGGCTCTGGTTAGGCTGCATTAATGGGCTCTGGTAGGCTGCATTTGATGGGCTCTGGTAAGGTTGCATTTAAGGGCGCTGGTGAGGCTGCATTTGATGGGCACCGGTAGGCTGCATTTGATGGGCTCTGGTAAGATTGCATTGATGGGTGCTGGTGGGGCTGCATTTGATGGGCGTTGGTGAGGTTGCATTTGATGGGCGCTGGTGGGGCTGCATTTGATGGGCTCTGGTAAGGTTGCATTGATGGGTGCAGGTAGGCTGCATTTGATGGGCTCTGGTGAGGTTGCATTTGATGCTCATTAAAAAGGAGGGGTATACATGGGCAGGGTAAAGGGGGTGGAGCCAGGGGAGCGGCAAAATTAGGTTTCGCCTAGAGTGTCAAAAATCCTTGCACCAGCCCTGCTGACACTATACCCATACGCCCAATTCTGGGGCGCTCAGCTTATTTTGACACCAGGTTATAGCTCAATAATCAGAAACAGACAGCATAACAGCCATGTACCTCCAAAATTTCAAGTGAATGAGGCCACAACACATTGCCTCACTACAGCGAGCAATACACACGGTTGTGGCATGGTAGGTCAGCATTTCGAGGTTTCAAACTGGTGATATATCACCTCTCCATCTGTTAAACGCTAAAAAACAATCCACCACAGATCGCTTTTCAGAGAAGAGCAAATAACAGCAACACGTGTGAACAAGCAAACTGAGGCCGGTTCACACCTGAATCGCACAGGAAGGCAGACCTCATTCCTGTGTCATTCAGTGCAGTGCGATTTCTAGCCCCTCCTGGTGGCAATGATCTGCAGGCTTATAGAGCCTCTGCAGGGTTGCCATGATTTTGCCCATACTCCCTATTTATTTTAATCCTGTGCAATAAAATGCAGTAAAGAAAAAAAACAGACATATTGTATTTTTCAAAATGCACTGCTCTGCAGTTCTGAGATTATAGGGCAGTTGTACAAATACAATTCAGTGCGTTATATTAAAATGCAACAGTATAAATGAGCCCTGAAGCTTCCAGCATTTTTGCTATACCTCACACCCCAACACAAATTCACGGAAAGTCATTGTAAACCCTCATATATACCTAGTAAGTGACTATCCTCAGGTGATACACAGAAATGAAATAAATCCTCCTACATAAGTTGTACCTGTTTATCTGTAGTATTCTCTTTTTTTAAAGCCTTCCAAAGTACACAAATCAAAGGCTATTTCTCAACCCCAGAAGGCAGGGAGCAGGGATCTGACCTCACACACAGCACAGCATAGTGAGGAGAGCTGAGTGTAAACTGAGACTTGAGTGGAGGGAATAAACACTGTGGCTGTGGCTTCCAAACTGCACTCTGGGCGCCAGATCTGACCCGTTGCTTGCTTGCTTTTTTTTTACCCACTGATACGAACAATGGGGCACAATTCCCCCAACTGACACCAACTGACACCAAAGTTCTCTCAATGACAGCAACAATGGGGCCCATTGACACCAATGATGGGGCACAATTCCTTCCAATGACACCAACAATGAGGAACAATTGACAATTTCTCCCGCTGACACCAACAATTGGACGCTATTCCTCCCACTGACACCAAAGATGGGGCATTGTTTACTGGCCAAGGTCCAGTCCCCCCCCCCCCCCTTAAGTCTGAAGGAGAGTAAACTGTCCCTATGTTTAGAAAGTTTTGAGACCCCTGTCATAGAGAAACATGCACAGCTGAAGCTGTCAATCACCTGCTGTGTGAGGGTGGTGCCATCTACCAGCATTGTCTAGTGACCACATATCTATCCTATCAGAAGTGACTCATACAGATAGCAGAGGGAAGAGAGAACACAGAAATCACACTCAGTGCTTTGGATTGGGGCAAGTACATGTTTATCTGCAGTCTTCTCTTCTCTACAGCCATTCAATGTACACAGATCAAAGGTTATTTCTCAACCCCAAAAGGCAGGGAGCAGGGATCTGATGTCACACACAGCTCCGCATAGTAAGAAGAGGCCAGTGTAATCTGAGACCTGAGTGAAAGGAATAGGCCCACCCCCTACACAATCTCATAGGGCCCAGTGGCCAGATCCGACCCTTTCCTTGCTTTGATCTGGCTCTTGGGGCAATATTTTCATCCACTGATACCAACAGTTGGGCATAATTCCCCCCAACTGACACCAATGAAGGGGTACAATTCCTCCCAATGACAGCAACAATCATTGACACTAATGATGGGGCACAATTCCTTCAATGACACCAACAATGGCATACAATTCTTCCCAATGACACCAACAATGGCGTACAATTCTTCCCAATGGCACCAACAATGGCGTACAATTCTTCCCAATGACACCAACAATGGCGTGCAATTCTTCCCAATGACACCAACAATGGCGTACAATTCTTCCCAATGACACCAACAATGGCGTACAATTCTTCCCAATGACACCAACAATGGCGTACAATTCTTCCCAATGACACCAACAATGGCGTACAATTCTTCCCAATGACACCAACAATGACGTACAATTCTTCCCAATGACACCAACAATGGCGTACAATTCTTCCCAATGACACCAACAATGGCGTACAATTCTGCCCACTGACACCAACAATGGGATGCTATTCCTCCCACTGACACCAAAAATTTACCCTTTCTACCTCCAGTGGCCAGGGTCCAGCCTGTGGTCCCGCCTGTGTTTAGAAAGTTTGGAGACCCCTGTCATAAAGAAACAGGGACAGCTGAGACTATCAATCACCTGCTGTGTGCGGATGGTGCCATCTTCCAGCATTGTCTGGTGACCATATACAGTATCTATCCTATTAGAAGTGACTCATACAGATAGCAGAGGGAATAAAGATCACAGAGAAATCACACTTTGGATTGGGGCAAGTACACACTAAAGAGGAATGTGCTTTGTTCATTTTTCATTTTGGAGGTTTACAATCACTTGAAAGAGGAACTGCAGTCTGCTCACATCATTTGTAATAAAAACATCTTGTGCAGATTTTCTGCTTTCCAAATTCAGGACAAAGATATGTCCAAGTAGAACTATATGTGTACAGTACATGGGGGCTCTGATACATCTCTAGGAAATGATAACACTATGTATCCTTTTCTTTAATGCTCCTTCATACTATATAGACAAGTATACTATACCTATTCAGCATAAATATCCAATGGCTTCCTATAAAACACATGGATAGTTTCCAGACATCAGGGAACGTCCATTTCTCATATGAAGGATATCTCCCCACATACTGCCAATACATTCATTATAATACAAGACACTATAAAAGTGCACAGTGCCGGGATGAATGGATCCTGCAGGATGTACGTTTCTTCCGCTCTTTCAGAATGAAATCTTTGGATACAATTACTATATAGTATGAAATCCAGACACTAAAAGACTGTATGTACTTCCCTGATGATTTATTCATTTCTCTTCTACTACAGACTGCCATCCCCGCAGCACCAATGTCTCACAGTGCCCACCAGTCACACAGCAACATGTTGTTTCCTATTATTAAATATGTATTATTATTATCATAATATTATTCTAAACATGGGACACAACATACATGGCATTCTACACACACCAGGGGATACATAGAGGAGACAGAATATAGAAATGTCCACATACAGCTGGGGGGAGATAACATGATAGACGGGTGACAACTGATCATGATACGCAGGTAATAACTGATCATGGTGTACAGGTGACATCTGATCATGGTGTACAGGTGACAGCTGATCATGGTGTACAGGTGACAGCTGATCATGGTGTACAGGTGACAGCTGATCATGGTGTACAGGGGACAGCTGATCATGGTGTACAGGAGACAGCTGATCATGGTGTACAGGAGACAGCTGATCATGGTGTACAGGTGACAGCTGATCATGGTGTACAGGGGACAGCTGATCATGGTGTACAGGTGACATCTGATCATGGTGTACAGGAGACAGCTGATCATGGTGTACAGGTGACAGCTGATCATGGTGTACAGGTGACAGCTGATCATGGTGTACAGGAGACATCTGATCATGGTGTACAGGTGACAGCTGATCATGGTGTACAGGAGACATCTGATCATGGTGTACAGGTGACAGCTGATCATGGTGTACAGGTGACAGCTGATCATGGTGTACAGGTGACAGCTGATCATGGTGTACAGGTGACAGCTGATCATGGTGTACAGGGGACAGCTGATCATGGTGTACAGGAGACAGCTGATCATGGTGTACAGGAGACAGCTGATCATGGTGTACAGGTGACATCTGATCATGGTGTACAGGGGACAGCTGATCATGGTGTACAGGTGACATCTGATCATGGTGTACAGGAGACAGCTGATCATGGTGTACAGGTGACAGCTGATCATGGTGTACAGGTGACAGCTGATCATGGTGTACAGGAGACATCTGATCATGGTGTACAGGTGACAGCTGATCATGGTGTACAGGAGACATCTGATCATGGTGTACAGGTGACAGCTGATCATGGTGTACAGGTGACAGCTGATCATGGTGTACAGGTGACAGCTGATCATGGTGTACAGGTGACATCTGATCATGGTGTACAGGAGACAGCTGATCATGGTGTACAGGTGACAGCTGATCATGGTGTACAGGTGACAGCTGATCATGGTGTACAGGAGACATCTGATCATGGTGTACAGGTGACAGCTGATCATGGTGTACAGGAGACATCTGATCATGGTGTACAGGTGACAGCTGATCATGGTGTACAGGTGACAGCTGATCATGGTGTACAGGTGACAGCTGATCATGGTGTACAGGTGACAGCTGATCATGGTGTACAGGTGACAGCTGATCATGGTGTACAGGGGACATCTGATCATGGTGTACAGGAGACAGCTGATCATGGTGTAAAGATGACAGCTGATCATGGTGTACAGGAGACAGCTGATCATGGTGTACAGGTGACAGCTGATCATGGTGTACAGGGGACATCTGATCATGGTGTACAGGAGACAGCTGATCATGGTGTAAAGATGACAGCTGATCATGGTGTACAGGAGACAGCTGATCATGGTGTAAAGATGACAGCTGATCATGGTGTAAAGATGACAGCTGATCATGGTGTACAGGGACAGCTGATCATGGTGTACAGGGGAAAGCTGATCATGGTGTACAGGGGACAGCTGATCATGGTGTAAAGATGACAGCTGATCATGGTGTACAGGGGACAGCTGATCATGGTGTAAAGATGACAGCTGATCATGGTGTACAGGGGACAGCTGATCATGGTGTAAAGATGACAGCTGATCATGGTGTACAGGGGACAGCTGATCATGGTGTACAGGGGACAGCTGATCATGGTGTACAGGGGACAGCTGATCATGGTGTAAAGATGACAGCTGATCATGGTGTACAGGGGACATCTGATCATGGTGTAAAGATGACAGCTGATCATGGTGTAAAGATGACAGCTGATCATGGTGTACAGGTGACAGCTGATCATGGTGTAAAGATGACAGCTGATCATGGTGTAAAGATGACAGCTGATCATGGTGTAAAGATGACAGCTGATCATGCTGTAAAGATGACAGCTGATCATGGTGTAAAGATGACAGCTGATCATGGTGTACAGGGGACAGCTGATTGTGATACACAGGTACCAGCTAATCATGATGCACAGGTGATAACTGATTATGATACATGGGTGACAGCTGATTATGATAAACAGGAGACACCTGATCATGGTGTACAGGTGACAGCTGATCATGGTGTACAGGTGACAGCTGATCATGGTGTACAGGTGACAGCTGATCATGGTGTACAGGTGACAGCTGAATGAATGACTTGTATAGCGCTACCCATGTGAACTGAATCGCCTCAGTTTTTGCCACCAGTGTCCATCTGTGGTATACTGCGGTCCTTTACCCCAAGGGGGTCCCGACATGCTTACAAGCACATACAACATACACAAATTTGGCCAGTTTTTTTTCGAAAAGGTCTAATTAACCTACCAGCATGTCTTTGGAGTGTGGGAGGAAACCGGAGTACCCGGAGGAAACCCACGCAGGCACAGGGAGAACATGCAAACTCCAGGCAGATGGTGTCGTGGTCGGGATTTGAACAAACAACCCTATTGTTGCTGATAGGTGAAAGTGCTAACCACTACACCACTGTGCTGCCCTTCATGATAAACAGGAGACAGCTGATCACGTTACAAAGGTGACAGCTGATATACAGATGACAGCCGATCATGGTGTACAGATGACAGCCGATTATAGTACACAGGTGACAGCTTAACACGGTACACAGGTGACAACTGATCGTGGTGTACAGGTGACAGCTGATCAGGGTACACAGATGACAGATGATATACAGATGACAGCCGATCATGGTGTACAGGTGACAGCCGATCATGGTGTACAGGTGACAGCCGATCATGGTGTACAGGTGACAGCCGATCATGGTGTACAGGTGACAGCTGATCATGGTGTACAGGTGACAGCTGATCATGGTGTACAGGTGACAGCCGATCATGGTGTACAGGTGACAGCTGATCATGGTGTACAGGTGACAGCCGATCATGGTGTACAGGTGACAGCTGATCATGGTGTACAGGTGACAGCCGATCATGGTGTACAGGTGACAGCTGATCATGGTGTACAGGTGACAGCTGATCATGGTGTACAGGTGACAGCTGATCACGGTACACTGGTGACAGCTGATATACAGATGACAGCCGATCATGGAGTAGTACAGGACACAGGCTGGCTGAGGTGTTGAGTTGTCCTGTAATGATTTGCCTCGATCCAGGAATATTTGTACCTGTGTGGGGACACCCTGTGTGATGTTTCCTCTATAGATAGTACAGTATAGAGATGTGTGATCTAAGTGAGTGGATCTGATCGCCCCCCATACACGGTACGATTCTTGTGACCGATCGGTCCATGAGAGGCCGGAGTTGTGTGCGGACAGATCGGTGTGTCCCCTCCTCCCCCATGGACTCACCTATACACAGCTGGATGACATAGGCGTAGTAGGACCAGCAGACGATGATGGTGATGAAGAAGACCGGGATCCAGTACAGACACCTCCGGCACCTCCTCTTCACACTGCTCGGGCCTGAGGGCGCCATGATCCGGCCGGCCGGGGCCTCTTCATGGGAGGAGGGGGGCAGAGCTGTCCGCAGTGATATCCCCGGTGATCGGGGAAGGAGCAGTGCGATGTGTTTGTGTCTGTACACCCGGGACTCCGCCCCTCGCCCCGCCCATACACCAGGCTGCAGCAGGCAGTGCACACAATGACAGCTCTGTGTGCCAGGCGGGCACTGCCACCTCTCACCTGTTCAATGACAGTGCCACCTCTGTGATCAGGGCTAACTTCCAACATGCTCACATTCCTACACTCTCTATGTCAGTACAATGTTGTAGTGTATGATAGAACACATCCATCCCTATAGATCCTTCATAGGGATCAGGAATAGGAGAAGTGTACAACTGTCATCTTTCCATTAGGGTGCAGCCCCCAAACAGGGCTGGTGCAAGGATTTTTGACACCCTAGGTGAAACCTAATTTTGCAGCCTCCCCCTTGACTCCACCCCCTTCGCCCTGCCCATGTATATCCCACCTTTTTAATGAAGCGCCCAATAAATACTGCCTCACCAGCGCCCATCAATGCAGCCTGCCAGCGCCCATCAATGCAGCTTCACCAGCGCCCATCAATGCTGCCTCACCCGTGCCATCAATGCAGCCTCTGCTGCGCCCATCAATGCAGCCTACCAGCGCCCATCAATGCAGCCTACCAGTGCCCATCAATGCATCCTCACCAGTGCCCATTAAATGCAGCCTCACCAGCGCCCATCAATGCAGCCCCACCAGCACCCATCAAATGCAGCCTCACCCGCACCCATCAAATGCAGCCTCACCAGCGCCCATCCAATGCAGCCTACCAGCGCCCATCATGCAGCCTCACCAGTGCCCAATGCAGCCTCACCAGTGCCCATCAAATGCAGCCTTACCAGCACCCATCAAATGCAGCCTCACCAGTGCCCATCAATGCAGCCTCACCAGTGCCCATCAAATGCAGCCTCACCAGCACCCATCAAATGCAGCATCACCAGCACCCATCAAATGCAGCCTCAGCAGCACCCATCAATGCAGCCTACCAGTGCCCATCACTGCAGACTCACCAGCGCCCATCAAATGCAGCACCAGTGCCCATCAATGCAGCCTACCAGCGCCCATCAAAGCAGCCTACCAGTGCCCATCAAATGCAGCATCACCAGTGCCCATCAAATGCAGCATCACCAGCACCCATCAAATGCAGCCTCACCAGCACCCATCAATGCAGCCTAGCAGCACCCATCAATGCAGCCTACCAGCGCCAATCAATGTAGGCTACCAGCGCCCATCAATGCAGCCTACCAGTGCCCATCAAATGCAGCATCACCAGCACCCATCAAATGCAGCATCACCAGCACCCATCAAATGCAGCCTCACCAGCGCCCATCAAATGCAGCCTCAGAAGCACCCATCAATGCAGCCTACCAGTGCAGCCTATCAATGCAGCCTACCAGTGCCCATCACTGCAGCCTCATCAATGCAGCCTACCAGTGCCCATCAATGCAGCCTACCAGCGCCCATCAAATGCAGCATCACCAGCACCCATCAAATGCAGCCTCACCAGCACCCATCAATGCAGCCTCACCAGCACCCATCAATGCAGCCTACCAGCTCCCATCAATGCAGCCTACTAGCGTCCATCAATGCAGCCTACCAGTGCCCATCAATGAATGTTTGCTTGCTTCCATTCATTCGGGAGTTGGGACACAGACACAGTCCTCCACCGCCGCTGCGCCTCTGACACACATGTGAGAACGGAGCGGCGGCTGCCTGCTGATGCTGAGACTTAGTTGCTTGCTGCAGAGAGAAGAGAGTAGGAACACCAGTGGTTGGGCACCCTAGGCAGCAGTGCACCCTAGGTGGCTGCCTAGTTTGCCTAGTGGTAGCACCGGCCCTGCCCCCAAAGTGTGGCAGCTTGCACCTGATTTACATACCAGACACAGACAACGACATGGGTGCCCACACTGAGGAAGGAGCGTGCCCACTGGGCACTCCCTCCCTGACCACTGCACCCGTCATACGACAGATGCATGGCCGAGTAGTTGTGTGGGGGAGGAGCATGTGGGTGGGGCCTGCTCACCCAGCACACCAGGGTACCATTCTTGCATACATGCTCACCAGTGTTGCCAGCCAACAGTATTTTTACTGGCGGCAGCCAGCAAAACACGGGCACTTTTCTCCTTCCAGTAAATGCCAGTGACAGGAAAAGGTTGCCAGTAAAAAATATGGCTGTGATGCTCAGCTTGGAACTGCACATTCACAGTTCTGGTCGAAAGCCATCCAAGTGCCTGCTTCAGTGTGTTCAGAGACATGTCGTGTCAGTGATCTGTGCTGCTGCACACTGCTGTCAGTGTCACTGTGAGAGTCAATTTCATGTGTGTGTGCCTGTCCATTCTAATTTATTGTCCTCCTGAGTCCTGTCAATGAGCTACTTACTTACTATATTGAAAATAAAAAATCACATTGCTAATTGCATATTGTACTTGTTTGTTAAAAAACTGTAATTTTGTAACTATTGAAAATGCCACTAAAAACTTGGGTGTGCCAGTAAATTTTGTGTGTCGCGTCAGTAAATTTCAATCCGGTAGGTTTACAACACTGGCGCTCTCTTAGCTGAGGGCGCTGGGACTGGCCAAAGCATGCAAGGTGCATGGTTAATGGTGCATGCTTTGGCCAATCATCATACAGCCATGCACTGTGCTCCCGCAGTGCATTATGGGGCATTACGCGGCGCTTGAATTTGGCGCGAACGCCCCATAATGTTCAGTTTTCAATGAACGTGCGAACAGCCAATGTTCGAGTCAAACTCATGTTTGACCCAAACATAAAGCTGATCCCTAGTGTTAAACACTTTTGTGCACAGACATAAGTTCTGCATGGAATCAGTTCAGAAGGTGGTGGCTTCCCTCCAACAAGGAGAGTTTTTGGTCATGTTAGACATGAACCCGATGCAGCAACTATTAGGTACAAAAGTAGTGGACAGGAACTAGGATAGTATACGAACAGACGTCAGTAACTGTCAGACAGCAGAGCTAACAGTCCAGTACAAATTCAGAAGGCAGAGCCAGGGTCAAGAGTTCAAGCCAAGAGCAGGAATTATTGGGCATCAAAGGAACAAAAGGCAGAAGGTAATTTGCAGAGTCAAGCAGGCTGGCCAAGTGACAACAAGTGGGCAGAGGTCCAGGAACAGTCACAAGGCAAGCCAGGCCATACAAAGGAAGTCAGAACAGTAGATCAAGTCACAGGTTTTCATAAACTAGCTAAAGACCACGCAGCAGTTTCTCTATGCAATGTCCCAGTGTGGATAGGCTATTTGGCGCCAATGCCCTCACATGCCATGCGCACCTGGCAGTCAGCTTAGGTACAGGGCTGTGTGCTGTAATGTGCCCTTGCGCAATTGTCCACACTGGTCTCCTGGGATTGACAGAACCATCCTGAAAAGTTGGCTGGTGACCCTTCAGAAAACCTTTCTGTCTCCAATGGACATAGATGCTGGAGGGATTGATCTCTTTCACATGTGGATATATGCAATGATATAGACCTAGCCTGTGCGAACACTTGCTAAAATCCACAGGCAGCTTAATTGAACAAGCTACTTTCCATGCTTCAAAGGTCTTCTTTGAACCACTACCGGAGATCCCTGTCATGTCTCTGGCTCAGGAAGATGGCTTCCTTCCTTATTGCTTTGACTTCATGTAGGAGAATTTATGAGCTGGGAGCTTTGTCTTGCAAGATGCCCTTTCTTATCCTTCATAAGAGCAAGGTCATCTTGAGGCAAGGCTTTTTTTGTCCTCATTCCACCTTCAAAAGGACATTGTGCATCCCTCCTTCTGTCTGTGACCTTCTCGTCCAAAGAAGATTGCTTTGTACTCAATAGATGTGGTGAAGGATGTTTATATGACAGTAAGTTTCCTTTTGGAAGATGATCTCTTAGGCCCCTTTCACACTGGGGCGGTTTGCAGGCGTTATTGCGCTAAAAATAGCGCCTGCAAACCGACCCAAAACAGCTGTTGCTGTGTCTTCAGTGTAAAAGCCCGAGGGCTTTCACACTGAAGCGGTGCGCTTGCAGGACGCTGGAAAATGTCCTGCAAGCCGCATCTTTGGCTCGCTATAGGAGCGGTATATTTACCGCTCCTATAGAGCCCGTTCCCATTGAAAACAATGGGGCAGCGCTCCGAACCCGCCCGCAAACCGCCACTGCAGCTTGACTTTCACAGTGACACTATTAACCCTTTTTCGGCCGCTGGCGGGGGGTAAAACCACCCCGCTAGCGGCCGAAATGCGCTGCTAAAACGACGGTAAAGTGGCGCTAAATATAGCGCCGCTTTACCGCCAGCGCCCCCACCGCTCCAGTGTGAAAGTAGCCTTAATGTCAGGATGGATTCAGAAGAATTTGTGCAAGGCACGATCATGTAAACTTTAAGTTACATGATTAAAGTTTAAACTTTAACTAAAGGCAAAACTTTTTTTTTGGTTTTGGATGGAGTGGAGAGGGATTAGAACACTTGTCAGTTTTTATTGCTGTCTGTGACCCCGTTACGGAGAGTCACCCTCACCATTTGTCTTGTTTACAGTTATCATTGAAATTGAAAGTAAAAGAAAATCTCACATTTTGGGTTGTCCCCAGAAAAGTAATAGAGGGCAAATCTTCCAATGGGTACACTAGTTCTGGTGACCTGGGTGTCCCAAAGGAATTCTCTTAAAGCGGTGTTCCGGACAAAATTATACTTTTTAAATAAAAATACCCCTATAATACACAAGCTTAATGTATTCTAGTAAAGTTAGTCTGTAAACTAAGGTCTGTTTTGTTAGTTTTTAGCAGTAGTTTGTTATTTTATAAACTTGCAGCAGGCCGTGGCCATCTTAAGTGTGGGCATCTGAAGCCAGACTGTATTTCTTCCTGGATCTCATCCTTGCAGATCTCGTACATGCTCAGTGCAGCATAAGCAGTGTAATAGGTTTCAGGTCAGGTTTCCATAGCAACAGCAGTTTGAGAGGAAGTTGCTGCCCCTTCCCAGGAGGCATTGCAAACAGGAAATGATGCGATGGGCCGCGGCCAGGGAGGAGGAAGTGAAAAATGAATACAGCAGATATACAGTCTGTGCTGAAAAAAAAATAAAAAAAATATCCAATTTGTTTACAGTGCACAGTTTAGTGAGGGATGCTGAAGAGTTGTAAAAGTGGGTGGAACTCCACTTTAATTTGCTGAGATTTCCTCTCACTTCCTGTTTGGCTATGGGACAGGAAGTAAAGGGAAATCTCCGCAATGTGACACAGATTGCGAACAAAAATCTGACAGGGATTATAACCCTCTCATGCTCTACCCAAAATGAAAAAAAAAACAGTTTTGCCTATAGTTTTACTTTAAAAGTAAGTTAAAAAAAAGTCCCTCAGTATTTACTATTCTATTTTACTACTTAAATGTTTATAACAGGGTTTAATTATACTTTGAAACGAACCTATCTGGATAAAAATATATTAGCTTTTGTTGCTGAGGTAGAGGTAAAGATTTCACATTAAACTGTACCTGCAATAGATTCACTTAAACTAGCGTCTCTCAAAATGTAGGGTGCACACCCCTTTGGGGGGGGGGGGGGGCACCATGTCACTGAACAGGGGAGGGACATGCTGAGAAGGCTCATTATGGGAACTCATTCAGCATACCTGAGTGATCTGATAGAACATTGATTACGTGAGAGCAGCCCTAGCATTAGCAGGAAGAAAAGGAGACAGATGTGTCTGTAGCTTTGGACATCTTCAATTGTGGGTGAGGCCAAGTTCCATTTAAACAAGGTGCTCTTACAAGTGTAGCACCCTCTAGTGTGCTACTAGTGTTAGTTCAGGCACATTTAAGTTATGACTGATGGTAAGTTTTATTAGTCAGAAATTGAGTCAGGGTTACTGCAGGTCAGGCTGAATAGCTCTACAGAGGCAGGTCTCCCCCTGAATTGCGAAGCTGGTAGATGCTTCTAGAAGTTAGTGGGTGGAGGCCAGGAGTTGTTGATCTGCATACTTGAGAGTGGCCCCGAACCTGGTCTTTTGGGGTCCCTCGGTGGCTGTCTTGGCTCCCCCCCGCAAGGACTCAACACCTTCATGTGAGCTCCCTCGCATGGTGTGGAGTACTTGCGGGCGCGCTCCCGTGATAGAGCCGGCGGCCATAGCAGCTCACTGTATCACTCGGCCCTGGCCCCCGGTGCGCCGCGTCATTGGATGTGATTGACAGCAGCGCGAGCCAATGGCTGCGCTGCTTTAAATCCATCCACTGCAACCAATCAACGGCCAGGCTGAGCGGCGAAGAGGATGTCGGGGGCGAGCGCGGGACATTCGAGGAGTCAGGTAAGTAAAACGGGGGGGCTGATGGGGCCGGTATTGTCAGATTTTTTTTCACCTTAATGCATAGAATGCATAAGGTGAAAACATTTTTAATTTTACAACCCCTTTAAGTAAGATACTGCTTGATATAGTTCATGAAGGAGGGGCGCCAGACTGCATGCTCGAATAAGGATCTGGTGTGGATTTTTAGGGGGAACTTCACTTTTTTTCTATAGGCTCCACCTTAAAATGTATAGCACACCCCAAGGGTCTGGTATAGAATTTGAGAGGGGAGCTCATGCAATTATTTATTTTTTTTGCATCAAAAAACATTTTTTTTTCTTAAAATTCAAACCTGAAGAGACTGGTATGAATTATGGGGGAACCCCTATTCTGATTCTGTCCCTGCCCCTTTGTTTACATTCACCTGTCAACTAGGAATCTCTGACTCACAGCTGAATGGGCCAGACATGAATGAGTCACTGGTTGTTAGGATGTCAGGGGGTGCTAGCTCCCTGACAACCGGAAGCCCTGAGCTAGAGCTGTGACATTTAGCAATGGTAGTAATACCGCTGCTAAATTATTCATTCTAATCTTGTACATTCAATGAATAGCAAGTGGCTAGACCGTGAAATAAGGAATGAATGTATTTTTTTGTTGACTTTAATGTAATATCACTTTTTTTTTTTTTTTGTGACTGCGACATTATGGCGGACACATCGGACATTTTTGACACATTTTTGGGACCATTGTCATTTATACAGCAATCAATGCTATTTAAATGCATTGATTCCTGTATAAATGACAGTTGTAGTGAAAGAGTTAACCACTAGGGGGAGGGGAGGGGTTATGGGCTGTGAGGTGTGTGTTTTTTTACATTAGGGGGCGGGGCTGACTTCTGACGTCATTGATCGGCTTTCCCGATGACCGGGAACAGCCAATCAATGACAGGCAGAGTAGGAAGCGCGGGGAGAGGTTTGTTTACACATACCTCTCCCCGTTCTTCAGCTCCGTGACCCGATCGCGGGACACCAGCGGCGATTGGGTCCGCTGGTCCCGCGGCCGGGATCACGGAGCTCCCGACCGGTTAAAAGAGAAGTTCAGGGTTTTAAAAAAAACAAACATTTATACTCACCTAGGTGGATGCAGCATTGATCCTATGCTGCATCTGTCCCCTGCCAGCTCTGTAATGAGAACTGAGTGATCAAACACCACTGATCATTCAGTTCTCCTCTGAGCAGAGAGCTGTGACTGTCAGCGGCTTTTTGCTCTCTCCTTCAGCACTCACTGGAGTGCTGGGCTGTGGATAAGGTGGGAGGGGCTGGGTCAGGCACTCAGTGGATTGCTGAGAGGCTGAGCCAGGTGCTGGTCCAGGCTTTTTTGCAGATACCGACCATACGGTTTCTCCTTTAAATATTGCATGTGATATTTCCTATAAAACACAAATATCACATGTGACAAAACATTAGTGAATTGACCCCACAGTGAGGTTGTGGCAGGGCCTCTCACCCTGCATGTGGGGGTATTTTCACACGTGTGAACACTCGTCAATGCCCGGGATCGTGTTAATGTGAGACTCAAACATTATAATGGTTCTCCGGCTTAGGGACGAGCCATAGGCAGTGTGCAGCAATAAAAAGTAGTCTTACTCTAGAAGGCTGTTCCATGTCACTACACACCATCCTCTATGTTACAAGAGTATCTGCAAACAGTGCCCTATGTGATGTTTTTTGGTGACAGGTTCTCTTGCTTGCCGACCAGCCTCCGTCATTATACTGCGAAAGGTCGGCACGTTCCCGCGAGCTGTCGTAGCTATAGGTCGGCTCCTTCAAGAGGAATAGCAGGTGCGCGTGAGTCCGCCGGAGGCGTGTGCACGCGCTCGCTGCACTGCGGGGGTGCCAATGCTCGTGGCCGACGGTCGCGATGACCGATGGCCACAAGAGGCAGAACAGGGACGTGTGTGTGTACACACAAATCCCTGTTCTGGTCTGTGAGGTGAGACAGATCGTGAGTTCCTAATAGCTAGGAATCACGATCTGTCATTTCCTCTAGCCAGTCCACTCCCCCTACAGTTAGAAACACACACAGGGAACACAATTAACCCCTTGATCCCTTGCAGAAGTGAATGCACCCGGATAACTGCACCCGGCCCCCCCCTGTGTGAAATGGTAAGGGAGTACAAAAGTACCCCTACCATTTCACCAAAAAAGTGACAAAAATGGTAAAAATGATAGGAGACGGTCTTTGACAATACCTTTATTAAAATCTTCTTTCTTCTTTCTTCTGGTCTTCTTTTCTTCATCCTTCGGTTTCTTCATCTTCTCCTTCCGGCATCTTCTTCCATCTTCTTCTTCCATCTTCTTCTTCCTCCGATCCGCTTCTTCTTGCTCCGGTCTTCTCGTCCTTCTCGTCCGGCATCTTCTTCCATGACGTCGGCATCTCTTCTTGGGCCGCTCCTCGCAATGGGAGGCTCCCGCTGTGTGAGGCTTCGCTGCGTCTGACAGGTCTTTTATAACGGAGGGCACCTGGTGACCCCGCCCCCCTCTGACGCACGGGGACGTCATGGGGACTTCCCTATGGCTTTCCCCATGACGTCAGAGGGGGACGGAGTCACCAGGTGCCCTCCGTTATAAAAGACCTGTCAGACGCAGCGAAGCCTCACACAGCGGGAGCCTCCCATTGCGAGGAGCGGCCCGAGAAGAGACGCCGACGCCATGGAAGAAGATGCCGGACGAGAAGGACGAGAAGACCGGAGCAAGAAGAAGCGGATCGGAGGAAGAAGAAGATGGAAGAAGATGATGCCGGAAGGAGAAGATGAAGAAAGGAAGACCAGAAGAAAGAAGAAAGAAGATTTTAATAAAGGAATTGTCAAAGACCGTCTCCTGTCATTTTTACCATTTTTGTCACTTTTTTTGGTGAAATGGTAGGGGTACTTTTGTACACCCTTACCATTTCACACAGGGGGGGGCAGGGATCTGGGGGTCCCCGTGTTAAAGGGGGCTTCCAGATTCCGATAAGCCCCCCGCCCGCAGACCCCCACAACCAATGGCCAGGGTTGTGGGGATGAGGCCCTTGTCCCCATCAACATGGGGACAAGGTGCTTTGGGGGTCTCAGACCCCCAAAGCACCCTCCCCAATGTTGAGGGCATGTGGCCTGGTATGGTTCAGGAGGGGGGGCGCTCTCGTCCCCCCCTCTTTTCCTGCGGCCTGCCAGGTTGCGTGCTCGGATAAAGGTCTGGTATGGATTTTGAGGGGGACCCCACGCCATTTTTTTTTTGGCCGGGGCTCCCCTTAAAATCCATCCCAGACCTGAAGGGATGGATATTTAGGGGGGACCCCACACCATATTTTTTTTTGGCTGGGGTTCCCCTTAATATCCATAGCAGACCTGAAGGGCCTGGTTATTGAATTTGGGGGGACCCCTACGCTTTTTTTTTTTTTTTTTTTATCAATGAATGACGTTCTCTGTGTTACGGAGCCGACAATTCATTAGCCGGCAATAGCCGCGAGTGATTTCAAATAGCTTTTTTTCCTGCAAAAATGACACTTTGTCATTCGAATCATTCGTTATATCCGCTATAGTAATTTCTTTCGAATTAGTTGAAATTCGATATTGGTAGTTTGATTCGAATAATTTAATTTGGAGCTGAAATTCGTAAACGGAATTTTTCCTGCAAAAATGACACTTTGTCATTCGAATTCATTCGAATCATTCGTTATATCCGCTATAATAATTTCTTTCATATTAGTTGAAATTCCATATTTGGTAGTCGGATTCGAATAATTTGGCGACGAAATTCGTAACGGAATTTCGTATTCCGTATGGAATTCATATTCGAAAAAATTTGTACTACGGATTCGTAAATTTGTACGAATTTCGAAAAATTCTTACGAATTAAGAATTCGTACGAAACTAATCGCACATGTCTAGTCCAGACCTAAATCCAATTGAGAATCTGTGGCAAGACTTGAAAATTGCTGTTCACAGACCTCTCCATCCAATCTGACAGAGCTTGAGATATTTTCCAAAAAAGAATGGGCAAAAATGTCACTCTCTAGATGTGCAAAGCTGGTAGAGATATCCCCAAAACGAATTGCAGCTGTTTTTGCAGCGAAAGGTGGTTCTACAAAATATTGACTCAGGGGGGCTGAATACAAATGCACGTCACACTTTTCACATATTTATTTGTAAAAGAATTTGAAAACCATTTATAATTTTCCTTCCACTTGCCAATTATGTGCCACTTTGTGTTTGTCTATCACATAAAATCCCAATAAAATACATTTACATTTTTTGGTTGTAACATGACAAAATGTAGAAAATTTCAAGGGGTATTAATACTTTTTCAAGGCACTGTATCTTTTTACTATATATGCTGGAGAACACCACCCAACAACAGACAGAAGTAAACAATGTCTTGAGCTTAGGGGAAATCCAACAAACACAGAAAACAGTAAGAAGCTACAGTCGAGCCATGCACTTAGAGTGGTACTAAACCCATGACCCTGCATTCACTATACCTGGTCTGCCACAGTACACAGAACATATAAACCGATAAATACCTTTCCTCATCAGCAGTACACAGTATAACAATCTGGTGACTTCTATCAGTGTCTGGTTAAAACTTGTAGGAAGAGTTTTCATTCTCCTTTGACTGTCCTATGAGGCTGCATGACTCCAGACCCTCTGTCTGCACAGTGCTGATTGACCCTGTGTTGATCACATGCACCCTCCCCCAAAAAAAAAAAAAAAAAAACCTCTCTAACAATACACACCAAATTGAGAATGTGCAGAGTGACTCCAAAGGCTCTGTTCTATCAGCAGATGGATTGGGGACAGTGGAAGAAGGGGAGAATCAGAGATCACATGATCAAACAGCCTTTTTACACAATGTGGATTAATAACCCCTTAGGTTCCACAGTGAGTATCACAACATGCTTTACTGCATATACAGACTGATTTTACTATTGTGGATTTAGCAACACTTTAATTTAGATTAGTGGCACTCTTGTCTTGGCAGGGTGGCTACATTTACAAAACAACCATAGTCCAAATTCTCATTCTTCGTAACAAATAAAGTGATATTAAACTGTTTAATTTACATTGTCCCTTCTCTTTCTGTATATGGATGATAGCACAGTAATTATTTTAATAATAAATGTAGCGGCCATAACCCTCAATGGGGCGGCCTTGACTTTTGGGCTTACCAGTTACCTCCGTTTGGCTTGTTCTTCCGTGTCTAGGGGTTCCCAGGGTTAGTACCCAACAACTTCGGATGCTGACACCATAAAAGTCCTTTTTGAAGGTTTTTATTTGCAGGGGTAACATCCAACAAACACAGTCTCAAATGGGAACAGAGGGCAAGGGTGAAGAAACTCAGGCACCTTGAACTGCTGACAATTAGAATGTCTCTAACAAAACCCAGAGAGTAGCCACTCGCAGCTGGGTACTTCAATGCTGGACAAATCTCTAGCCAGAGATTATGGCAGCCAACATTTTGATCCAGAAACTTGTAAAGTCTCTGACACAGAATAAACTTTCAACCGAAAGTGAATAGGAACCTTTTCTCCGTACCTGGAACTTTCTCTGTCTCCTTGGCAGTACTGCAAAACTGTGGATTCATTAGTGTCCATAACAACCAGCAACCAGGCTCTTCTTGGGATGCCAGCTTGTTGGCCCTCCTCCGAAGAGTCCTCCCCCAGTCGATTACACAAGCATGCGGTGCCCCTCGAAGATTGAGAGCACACCCGGACACCTTGAATCCTCCCTCAGTTACTGCGCCTCGGACCAGCTGGTTCCAAGACTCGGGAACAGATGGATCCTTGCCCCAGACCAAGCGGGTCTGTGGGGCTAGTCAAACTGACCATGTTGCAGGACGGCAAATGCTCCCGGGCCCGGGACCAGGTTCAGGAACAGGCAGCTACGGCCAAACCCCGAACAAGTGACTTCAGCACCTTAAGTACCCTTGCCCAGACTACACAGCGGGGCCAGACGCACCCACTGATTGGCTTCGGGGAAGACTGATACTCAAAACGTCCAACCAGGCCTGGTTCTGGGCCTGTCATGTGTACCTCAATGTACCCATGACCAGGCAGAACCCCAGTACAGCCCAGCCAAACTGATGCCAAAGTGAACCTGCACAATTAACCCTCAGAACCCCACTACTGTTCTGAGGAAAAAACAAAATAAAAAAAAATGTAAGTACCCTTTTCCTAATCAATATACTGTACAGCTTTCATATGACCGAGCAGGGGAAGGAAAATCTGCTTGTGATATCCGCCAAGGAGAGCAGGGGAAGCCGCCCGTGATTGCCTGCCATGGATGGGATAAGTGCACCGACCGACCAACCCAGTCGAGGGGGCTACGGGTGCACTGTTTGCCGCCCCCCAAAAAAATGACCACCAGCTGCCACTGGTGTGGGCGGATGTCTGCTAATCACAGGCTGTGTCATGCCCCTCCAGCCTGTGTCTTAGAATCTACATTACATTACATTAATCAAGATGTAATATTCCACCCCCATTGTGTTTAGCTGGTTAGTGGGCATGAAGGAGGAGGGGAGGGAGGAAATGGGCTGTCATGTATCACTGTATATGCACCCACATGTGTTATTCTATAGTCACATGGGCTGCTCAGATGTCATAGGAAGAAAGTGCTCAGCATAGACACTCACTGAAAACTGAGCATGTGCAGAACTGCCACCACAGCTGCAAAATCCCCAACTGTATTGGGGACATGAACAGAAGGTGGAGATAGAGAACAGCCGGATCTGCCAGGATTTTTTGCAGAATACAGAAAATGAATCTCATAGTGACTGAGTGAGTATGACAAGTGGGTAGAATTATAGGGGTGTTGATTATATATATATATATATATTACTTGTTTATTTTTGAGACACAGAGTTTTCAGTCTATGATGACCTTCACTGCCAGATAAGATGCAACAGTTTACTACCTTTTTGCTCCAAGAAATAGACTGTCTTATCTAGCTGGTCTGATGCAGTACTGTCATGGCGGCTCCCATGTTTTCTTTCATATGAAATAAATGATATGAAAAATGATATGAATGCTGATTGGACTAAACTACACGGTCGCAGCTATAACATGCCTAGACCTTATGCATATTCATAAGTATATATAGTTAAACTTGATGTTTGTAAGTCAGAGACACTTCCTACTTCATTCGGCCCGGTAGAGCTGGATATCGGTGTGTGTTGTGTCTCTCCACTGCATTGTATGAATAAAGCACCTAATTTTCTTTTACAAAAATTTGGATCTACTATCTCATCTTAATGGTCTTGTTTGGAGACTCCCTAACCTGATTTAAAGTGGTGTTTCCCCCTAAAAAAATAAAAATGCTTAAAATGTCTTAAAAAATAAAAATAAAATAATGATTGGCAAACATTTTTTTTTTTACATACCTCTAAATGGCTGTTGCTAGGGGGTCCCTCATAGTCTGCCTCCTTCGGTGCCTGGGCTGGTGACATCACTTCCCCTTGGCGCAGGAAGGGCTCCCCAGTCATCTGGGACCTGTCACTTGTCCCAGATGACTGTGCGGCCAATCACAGCGTGCGGCGCCGC
Source organism: Lithobates sylvaticus (assembly GCA_028564925.1). Classification (NCBI taxonomy): domain Eukaryota; kingdom Metazoa; phylum Chordata; class Amphibia; order Anura; family Ranidae; genus Lithobates; species Lithobates sylvaticus. Next base: position 645,394,017 of record CM053026.1, read on the forward strand.
TCGCGCATTGCGCAGTGGGTGCCCGGCTGTGAAGCCACAGCCGGGTGCCCACAGTTGCAATGCCGGTGCCGCCGAGCAGATCGGGGGGGCGAGCGGAGCTTCAACCCCCCGCATCGCTGGACCCTAAGTGTCCGATTTATTAAAAGTCAGCAGCTGCAGTATTTGTAGCATGTAATACACCATTTATTGACAAGTTTTTATGATGTGGGTTTAGTGACAGGGAGACAGACCATCTATTTACCCTAGGGGCTATAATCCCTGAAAGTTCTATGCATGAAGATAAAAAACCTTCTGTGTTTACCTTGAAACACCTTGAATACTTACCTGAGCCCCCTCTCTGTCCAGCTATGTCCACTAATCCCTCGGCCATACGGGACTCTCCCTCCTGATTGGCTGAGGCACAGCAGTGGCGCCATTGGCTCCCTCTGCTGTCAATCAAAGTTAGTTAGCCAATCAGGGGAGAGAGGCGGCAGCTCCATGTGTCCGTGACTCAGCTCGGGTGCCCCAATAGCAAGCTGCTGATTGTGGGGACACTCGACAGGAGGGAGGGGCCAGGAGCACCGAAGAGGGACCCAAAAAGAGGAGGATCCTGGCTGCTCTGTGCAAAACCATTACACAGAGGAGGTAAGTATAACAACATGTTTGTTATTTTTTTTATTTTTTTTAACCACTACGCGCCCGCGCTATAGCCGAAAGATGGCTGCAGCGCGGACGCTCTCTGCTGGGAGGACGTCCTCCTGTTTACTTCCCTAATGCGCGCTCCTGAGAGCGCGCATCGGGGAAGTTCTGTGCTGGCCGTGTCCGTCGGACACAGCCGGTCACAGATCGCTGTAAACGGCCAATCACAGCGGCCGTTTACAGCGAGATCGGGCTGTCCAATGAGAGATGATCTCATGTTTGCATATGCAAACATATGAGATCAGCTGTCAGCGCCGCTCTGCCTCCTCAGGAACGGCGCCGGCGCGTAAGTAAAAAAAAAAAAAAAAAAAAAAAATAAAGTGATCTGTCCCGCTGCCACCTGTCATCAGTACCACCTGTCCCCAGAGTGCAATCCGTGCCACCTGTCCCCAGTACCACCTGTCCCCAGTACCATCCGTGCCATCTGCCCGTGCCACCTGTCCCCAGTGCCATCCGTGCCATCTGCCTGTGCCACCTGTCCCCAGTGCCACATCAGTGCCATGTCAGTGCCATCTGTCATCAGTGTCACATCAGTGCCACGTCAGTGCCATCTGTCATCAGTGCCACGTCAGTGACATCTGTCATCAGTGCCACGTCAGTGCCATCTGTCAGTGCCATATCAGTGCCACGTGTCATCAGTGCCACGTCAGTGCCATCTGTCATCAGTGCCACGTATCAGTGCCATCTGTCAAAAGTGCCACCTGTCAGTGTCACGTGCCATCTGTTATCACGTGCCAACTGATACGTGGCATTGATGACACGTGCCACTGTGTCATCAATGCCACGTATCAGTGCCATCTGTCATCAGTGTCACGTGTCATCAGTGCCACGTATCGGTGCCATCTGTCATCAGTGCCATGTATTAGTGCCATCTATCATCAGTGCCACGTATTAGTGCCACATGATATCAGTGCCACGTATAAGTTCCATCTGTCAGCAGTGCCACATATTAGTGCCATCTGTCAGTGTCACGTGTCATCAGTTCCCCCGTATTAGTGCCATCTGTCACCAGTGTCACGTGTCATCAGTGCCCCGTATTAGTGCCATCTGTCATCAGTGTCAAGTGTCATCAGTCCCCCGTATTAGTGCCATCTGTCATCAGTGCCACATCAGTGTCACGTGTCATCAGTGCCACCTGTCATCAGTGCCACGTCAGTGTCACATGTCATTGTCCTGGTGCTCCAGGGCCTTCAAAAGTGTACTAGGTAGTCAACAATTTAGATGTGTAATTTATGCTCCTAGAACACGTGATGGTGCTCCCTGCATGTTGGGCCTCTCTAAGTGGCCAGGCTGTGTAAAAGTCCCACATATGTGGTATCGTAATACTCAGGAGGAGTAGCAGAATTTATTTTGTGGTGTCATTTGTGGTATACGCATGCCATGTGAGAGAAATAACCTATTACAATGACAATTTTGTGGAAAAAAATAAAAAATAAAAAAATAATTCATTTTGCGAAGAATTGTGGGAAAAAAATTACAACATCAAAAAGCTCACCATGCCTCTTACTAAATACCTTGGAATGTCTACTTTCAAAAAAGGGGTCATTTGGGGGGTATTTGTACTTTCCTGACTTGTTTGGGTCACAAGAAATGAGGTGTGATCAATTTTGTATAATTTGCACCACAGCTTGTAGAGTCTCTAACTTTCACAAAGACCAAATAATATCCACTAATTTGGGTTATTTTTACCAAAGATATGTAGCAGTATAAATTGTGGCCAAAATGTATGAAGAAAAATTAATAATTTGCTAAATTTTATCACAGAAACAAAGAAAAATTAGTTTTTTTTCAAAATTTTCGGTCTTTTTTCATTTATAGCGCAAAAAATAAAAAACCCAGAGGTGATCAAATACCACCAAAAAAAAGCTCTATTTGTGGGAAAAAAAGGACAAAAAATTAATTTGGGTACAGTGTTGCATGACTGAGTAATTGTCATTCAAAGTGTGAGAGCACCGAAAGCTGAAAATTGGTCTGGGCAGGAAGGGTGTTTAAGTGCCCAGTAAGCAAGTGGTTAACCACTTTCAGACCGGACCAATTTGCAGCCAAAGGACCAGGCCCCTTTTTGCGATTCGGCACTGCGTCGCTTTAACTGACAATTGCGCGGTCGTGCGAAGTCGCTCCCAAACAAAATTGACGTCCTTTTTTTCCCACAAATAGAGCTTTCTTTTGGTGGTATTTGATCGCCCCTGCGGTTTTTATTTTTTGCGCTATAAACAAAAAAGAGCGACAATTTTGAAAAAAAAACGCATTCTTTTTATTTTTTTGCTATAATAAATATCCCCCAAAAATATATAAAAAGAAAAATTTTTTCCTCAGTTTAGGCCGATATGTATTCTTCTACATATTTTTGGTAAAAAAAATCGCAATAAGCGATTATTGATTGGTTTGCGCAGAAGTTATAGCGTTTACAAGATAGGGTATAGTTTTATAGCATTTTTATTAATATTTTTTTTTTATTAGTAATGGTGGCGATCAGCGATTTTTATTGTGACTGCGACATTATGGCGGACACATCGGACATTTTTGACACATTTTTGGGACCATTGTCATTTATACAGCAATCAATGCTATTTAAATGCATTGATTCCTGTATAAATGACACTGGCAGTGAATGGATTAACCACTAGGTGGCAGTGTAGGGGTTAAGTATGCCTAGGGGTGTGTTTCTTACTGTGGGGGGTGGGGTTGTCAGCTAGTGAATGCTGATCTCTGCTCCAATCACAGGGAGCAGAGATCGGCATCACTAGTTGCTAGGCAGAATGGGGAGATGCTGTTTATTTCCACATCTCCCCGTTCAGCCTTCCCGTGAGACGATCGCGGGTGTCCCCGCGGCGATCGAGTCTGCAGGACCCGCGACCGTCCTCACGTGGGTCCCAACTGACGAGGGAGCGCGCCGCTCCCGGCGCGCTCCCAATGGCACGGATGGCATTAAAAAGGGACTTATATATACGCCCTTATGCCTGTCCGTGCCATTCTGCCGACGTACATCGGCGTGCGCCGGTCGAGAAGCGGTTAAACAAAACTTTACAATCATTTTAAAGCCCAACTCCAGTCAAAACCATTATATTTGGATAGAGCAGGGAAGTGTAAGAACCTTTGTCAGGTTTTTATTACCATTTGTGTCCCTATTTGTTTCCTCATTGTTTTCTGTCACCTGTTGTTTTTCTATTAGGAGAGAAGCTTGTTTGCACCCAGCTTGATTCCACCACTCGCTCCCAGTGCCTCACAAGTGCTCTCCCTATGGCACACTGACAGGAGCAAAGGTGAATACTCTCTCCTCTGTCTGTCTTTTATTTATTTATTTTTATAGTTACAGCAGAGCGGCCAGAATTAATGGCAGCTCAATTACTGCCTATGTGACAGACACCTGGAATCGCAGTGTTTGGTTACTAAGCAACCAAATGCTGCAAAACTCTGTTGCCAGTCTGGTAATAAAGCTGAAACAGGCGATTAACGTATTCTGAGACAGCACTAATGGACCACCATTAAAGTATGTGCATTAAATCAATAATTGAATAAACTACAGTATGCATTAAATGGTACATAAAGTAATGGCAGAGTGAATTATCCTCTCTTACAGAAGTACAAACACATTTATCAAAGTGGGTTTTTAATTGTATACACATTTTTTTTTTCATGGTTAAACCTGAACTCCTAACAAACAGCAAAATAAAAGATTCTATATACACTATATTACCAAAAGTATTGGGACACCTGCCTTTACATGCACATGAACTTTAATGGCATCCCGGTCTTAGTCTGTAGGGTTCAATATTGAGTTGGTCCTCCCTTTGCAGCTATAACAGCTTCAACTCTTCTGGGAAGGCTGTCCACAAGGTTTAGGAGTGTGTCTATGGGAATGTTTGACCATTCCTCCAGAAGCGCATTTGTGAGGTCTGGCACTGATGTTGGACAAGAAGGCCTGGTTCGCAGTCTCCGCTCAAATTCATCCCAAAGGTGTTCTATTGGGGTTGAGGTCAGGACTCTGTGCAGGCCAGAAGGCCTGGCTCGCAGTCTCAGCTCAAATTCATCCCAAAGGTGTTCTATTGGGGTTGAGGTCAGGACTGTGTGCAGGCCAGTCAAGTTCCTCCACCCCAAACTCGCTCATCCATCTCTTTATGGACCTTGCTTTGTGCACTGGTCCAAAAAATTTGGTGGAGGGGGGATTATGGTGGGGGGTTGTTTTTTCAGGGGTTGGGTTTGGCCCCTTAGTTCCAGTGAAGGGAACTCTTAAGTTGTCAGCATACCAAAACATTTTGGACAATTTCATGGTCCCAACTTTGTGGGAACAGTTTGGGGATGGCCCCTTCCTGTTCCAACATGACTTCGAACCAGTGCACAAAGCAAGGTCCATAAAGACATGGATGAGCGAGTGTGGGGTGGAGGAACTTGGGAGTCCAGACCTCAACCCGATAGAACACCTTTGGGATGAATTAGAGAGGCCTTCTTGTCCAACATCAGTGCCTGACCTCACAAATGCGCCTTCTGGAAGAATGATCAAACATTCCCATAGACACTCCTACACCTTCTGGACAGTCTTCCCAGAAGAGTTGAAGCTGCAAAGGATGGGCCAACTCAATATTGAACCCTCCAGACTAAGACTGGGATACCATTATAGTTCATGTGCCTGCAAAAGCAGGTGTCCCAATACTTTTACTTTTAATACAATATATATATATATATATATACATATACATACACACAGTATATTACTGTGCAAAAGTTTTAGGCAGGTGTAAAAAAAAAGCTGTAAATTAGGAATGCTTTCAGAAATAGAAATGTTACTAGTTTATTTTTATCAGTGAACACAATGGAAAGTAAATGAATAGAAGAGAAATCCAAATCAAATCAATATTCGATATGACCACACAAAACAGCATCAATTCTTCTAGGTACACTTGTACACAGTTTTTGAAGGATCTCGGCAGGTAGGATGTTCCAAAGATCTGTGAGAACTAAGCACAGATCTTCTGTGGATTTAGGCTGCCTCAAATCCTTCTGTCTTATCGTGTAATCCCAGATAGACTCGATGATGTTGAGATCAGGGCTCTGTGGGGGGCCAAAACCATAACTTCCAAGACTCCTTGTTCTTCTTTACAATGAAGAGAACGGTTAATGATATTGGCTGTATATTTGAGGACACCGTTGATCCTGACCACCTCTTTAACTCCGTAGCTATCATGCCATACCATCAGGAAGGCATGATATTGGCACAAAATTTATTCTGCAGCAGGACAACGACCCAAAACATACCAGAAAACCTGAGTACTCTACATGTGTTGCAACGCGTCATCAGGAGACTGGCTGTCTCTTCCAGCTTCATTTACCTGATCCCGGAGAGCACATTGCATGCACTTCATCAGGGTGCAAATGGCTGCAAGAACCCAGAAGAGAATGTCCGCTACAGTCTACAGAACAATGATGGATTCACTGGGTGTGTATCTTCTTTTTTTGGGGGGGGGGGGGGGGGGGGTAGATAGCTTCGGAAGTGAAGTTCATCTTTAAGTTGATAAGACAGGCATTTATCTTAAATAAGCCAATAAATAGGTAACAAATAAAGGGGAAATAACTGATATATTTCTACCACTGAGACACCTATACAGTATGTGTTATACTTCAGTAATAAAGGAATCATTTGTTGCCCTCTAGTGACAAAATAGGATATTGCACATACAGACACATTAAAAGGAACCTTAGAATTTCTACATGCTCTTGGCTCCTTTTTAAAAGTGTGAATGAAGGTTTTCAGACTTGCATGCATACTCCAGATCACTACTACCTGTCTAATGTTTTGAAGACAGAATCAGGACAAGAGTCAGCAATGGCAGTTACAGTGAATGTGAATTATGCCCCAGATTCAGATTACACATTAGCTGATCAAATAACCAAGTAGCCCAAGCAATACACATTGAGGTGTGAGCACACAAAAAAGCCCAGCAATTCACAGAGCATTCACAATTGCATTTTGAATACCTGGTGTGTTTTCGGTGCATATGTACAGTATACTTATATTTATTTTGCTGTATTAGCAGTGACCAGAAGATAATAATAGCTTTAATAAAGCTATCAAGACTGCCAGATAGGAGACTGGTTGCCCAAAACATTCCTTTAATCAAGTGACTCTGAGCACTCGTTCACATTGGAGCGACTTGTCATGCAATTCGACAGGTCAAATCTCACGACAAGTCGCACCATACTGCCGGCAATCACACTGTTCAAATTGGTGCGATGCTGACTTTACGGTGCTGCATCGATTTGAAAAAGTATTTCCTGCACTACTTTTGGCGATTTCGGGTGTGACTTGCATCGACATCTGTGCATGAAGCCGCACAGATGTCTTCTAAGTCGCACCCAAAGTCGCACTGACATGCGACTTTGAATTCATGCTATTTCAGATGAAGTCGCACAATTTCAAAGCCACAGTCAACGTGAACGAGGGCTAAACTCTGGTTTAAAGAAAAAGAACTCAAATATGTATTCTTAACTAAAAAATGTACATTCTATTGCTCTCTGCCTCGTCCAAATCTCCTTTTCTTTATCATACATCATGGGACACAAAGCCATAGTATATATATATATATATATATGCCTCTGGGTATATATATATATATATACCCAGAGGCAACCTCTGGGTATATAGGCACCTTCAGATGATGGACACTGGCACACCCAATCCAGGAAGTTCACTCCCTATATAACCCCACCTCCTACCAGGATTACCTCAGTTTTTTCGCCAGTGTCTAAGGTGTTGGTCACAAGTGAAGATGTGCTCTGAAGAGCTCCGCTGGAGGGATCCTTGGTGGATTTAAACAGCCTCCACAGACCGGATCCATCCAAAGTGCCACTGAGGCCAAAGTGGATGGTACCCGGGCCTCGTATAGATCGTATAGGAAAAACAAGGTTTTGCCTGTTACCCCGGGCATCTCCGAGATCCACTGTCGCTAAGTGGATTCGGCAAGTTATAATTAAGGCTTATGATTTAATGGGTAAGATTCCACCTTTTCAAGTCAAAGCACACTCTATCAGAGCAGTTAGTGCTTCTTGGGCAGTGCATCACCAGGCCTCCATGGCTCAGATCTGTAAGGCTGCAACTTCATTTTCAGTGCATACTGTACATTCACCAGGTTTTATCAGGTGGAAGTAAGAAGGCATGAGGATATCGCCTTTGGGTGCAGTGTGCTGCAGGCAGCAGTATAGGCCCTCAAGTCTGGGGGTGCCCTACGGGTTGTGTCTCCCTCCCCTCAAATAGCAGGGGATGTCCCATATAGTTAATACTATGGCTCTGTGTCCCGTGATGTACGATAAAGAAAATAGGATTTTTATAACAACTTACCTGTAAAATCCTTTTCTTGGAGTACATCACGGGACACAGAAGTCCCTCCCCTCTTTTGGGATTTGTGTATATTGCTTTGCTACAAAACTGAGGTACTCCTGGTAGATGGTGGGGTTATATAGGGAGTGAACTTCCTGTATTGGGTATGCCAGTGTCCATCACCTGAAGCTGCCTATATACCCATATAGTTAATACTATGGCTCCATGTCCCGTTATGTACTCAAAGAAAAGGATTTTACAGGTAAGCTGTTATAAAAAAATCCTATTTTTTCCCCCATCACATATATGGAAGTGCCAGGACAGTAGAAACACCCACAAAATGACCACTTTTTGCAAAGAAGACACCCCAAGGTGTTTGAAGGGGTATGGTGAGCCCTTTGAAGATGTATTTTTTTTTGCCACAAGTTTTTGGATAATGCGAAAAGGAAGTGAAAATGCATTTTTATTTATTTTTTATTTTTTTTACACAAAGCTATCAATAAGCTATTTCTAATACATATAGAGTAAAACCTTACATTGAGAGTAACTTGGTTTGAGAGTGTTTTGCAAGACAAGCTAAATGTTTTTATAAATTTTGACTTGATAAACAAGCGATGTCTTGATATACAAGTAGCGTCATATCACAACTGAGTATAAAAGAGAAGAGAGGCACCTCTAAGTGTAGCAAATGCTACATTTAATGAAGGTACAACATTTAGCAACCTACATGGCTGATGATTAAAAGAGGCACATCTAAGTATGCAAGCATCTGGGGTAAAGCTGTCCACATAGACCATCCTTGGCACTGCCATCATCCCTTCCACTCTTCGCTCCACAAGCGCTCCAAACTTAGCTTTAAAATCGCTCTACTGAAAGGGAGCCTTCCAGCTCACGATTGCAGACTGACAGTGGTGAGAGCCGGCGCCGCTGAGGATGGTCTATGTGGACATCGTTCCCCCAGATGCCTGCATACTTAGATGTGCCTCTTTTAATCATCAACCATGTGAGTTGCTAAATGTTGTACCTTCATTAAATGTAACCATATTGCTACACTAAAGCCCCATACACACGCGCGGATTATCCGAGGACCAGGTCCGTCAGACCATGTCCGTCATACTTTGTCTGATGTTGGTTTTGCGTACACACGGTCGGACAAAGTTGTCGGAAAATCCGATCATTCTGAACGTGGTGACGTTTGTTGCCTACGACGGGACTACGTAGAGGCTAGTAGCCAATAGCTTTGGTCTTGTAATGTGATCTGAGCATGCGTAGCACTTTGTCCGGTCGGACTACCATACACACGATCGGATTTGGTGTGATCGGACCTTGTTGTCCAAAAATCTATCCAGCAGGAGATAGGACTTTGTCCGTCAGACAATCTGATGGAAACTGTCCGATGGTGCCTACACACGGTCTGATTTTCCGACAACATTGTAGGATAGGACAGAATCCATCGGAAAATCCTACCGTGTGTATGGGGCTTTAGAGGTGCCTCTCTCTTTTTTACTCTGTAGCTCCTACTGGATTTTGCTTCCAATCCCCCTGCGGAAGCTAGTGACCAGGACAATGTTGCAGGCTTTACAGGCTCTGGTTACATTGGCACTGGTGTGGCTAGTGACAGTGGCGGCCCCTTCACATGGGGCGCAGAGTGCCGCCTCCCTAATCCATAAGAAGCATATGATTATAGCCTGAGGCTCTAACTGGATTAAAAAAGGGTGAGCTCGGGGGACGCTGACCCTGGGCTTGGGGGTGGGGAGTGCATTGTTTGCCGACCCCCCCCCAAAAAAAATATACCACCAGCTGTCACTGGCTAGCGATCAGGACAATGTTGCAGGCTTCATTGGCTCTGGTGCCTTCGGCACTCGTGTGTCTAGTGACCAGGACAATGTTGTGGGCTTCACTGGCTCTGGTGACTAGGGATGGGCCCGGTGTTCGATTCGAACCCATGTTCGAATCGAACATCGGTCGCTCGTCCGTTCGGCGAGCCCAGAACTATTTGGGCCGTTCGCATCAAATTCGTGTGATGCGAGCGGCCCGCAATGCACTGTGCCAGTCGCAGTGCATTGCTGGCTGATGATTGGCCAAGCATGCACTGTGACCCTGCATGCTTGGCCAATCATAGAGCCAGCGGCAAGGAGCGCCATAATTGGCCACAGGCAGGATGCCTGTGGCCAATTATAGCTCAGGGGGTTTAGTACACGCCCCACAATATAAAAGGCCGCCGCGCCGGCGGCCTCGTATATTGTGTTCCAGCGTGTCAGCAATATGTGGCTGTGATCCATTCTGCAGTGCTGCTGACTGCTGACATTATCTGTGCTGTGATTCTGGGGATTAGTGTGTGCGTGCTGTTAGTACAGCATTGCAGTATCACATTAAAACACCTTCCTTCCTTTCTTCAACCTGTTGTGTCATCTAAGGCAGCCATCTGCGGCTAATGAATTGCCGATTCCCGTAACACAGAGAACAGTCATTCATTGAAAGTCATTGATAAAAAAAAAGTCATTGATAAAAAAAAAAAAAAAAAGCGTGGGGGTCCCCCCAAATTCAATTACCAGGCCCTTCAGGTCTGCTATGGATATTAAGGGGAACCCCGGACAAAAAAAAAAGAAAAAAAATGGCGTGGGGTCCCCCTCAAAATCCATACCAGACCCTTGAGGTCTGGGATGGATTTTAAGGGGAACCCCAGCCAAAAATAAAATAAAAAAATGTCGTGGGGTCCCCTTCAAAATCCATACCAGACCCTTATCCGAGTACACAACCTGGCAGGCCGCAGGAAAAGAGGGGGGGACGAGAGCGCCCCCCCTCCCTCCTGAACCATACCAGGCCACATGCCCTCAACATTGGGAGGGTGCTTTGGGGTCCCCCCCAAAGCACCTTGTCCCCATGTTGATGAGGACAAGGGCCTCTTCCCCACAACCCTGGCCATTGGTTGTGGGGGTATGCGGGCGGGGGGCTTATCGGAATCTGGAAGCCCCCTTTAACAAGGGGACCCCCAGATCCCCCCCCCCCCCTGTGTGAAATGGTAAGGTGGTACAAAAGTATCCCTACCATTTCACCAAAAAAGTGACAAAAATGGTAAAAATTACAGGAGATGGTCTTTGACAATTCCTTTCTTAAAATCTTCTTTCTTCTGGTCTTCCTTCTTCCTTTCTTCATCCTTCGGTTTCTTCATCTTCTCCTTCCGGCATCTTCTTCCATCTTCTTCTTCCATCTTCTTCTTCCTCCGATCCGCTTCTTCTTGCTCTGGTCTTCTCGTCCGGCATCTTCTTCCGTGGCGTCGGTGTCTCTTCTGGGCCGCTCCGTGCAATGGGAGGCTCCTGCTGTGTGAGGCTTCTCTGCGTCTGACAGGTCTTTTATAATGGAGGATGGGGCCACCTGGTGACCCCGCCCCCTCTGACGCACGGGGACGTCATGGGGAATTCCCTATGGCTTTCCCCATGACGTCAGAGGGGGGATCAGGAACACTGTTATTGGCTGTACAGGAGCACTAGGGTTGATTTACTAAAACATCACACAGGGAACAGGCTCATGGAGAACGCCGAGCATTGTGGGAAATGTAGTGTCCATGACCTGACTTGTATTACTTCCTGTACACACAGGGCTGTCTGCACAACACAAATTACAGATGAAGCCATGAGGAGACAGGGAGGACATCTCTGAATATGTTTCATACACCTTCCTGAAGAAGTCACCATCCCTGCATCAAGAATTGTGTTGTTGGTTTTTAATGCATTATCCGCGATCACTAAATGTCTACTTTTGTGAAGATACAGTCTCCAAGCACATCTTTCGCCAGAGGTAGGACCCTGATGACAACAACCCCCTGGAGAAAAGGAGACCCCCAGCCCAGATGAGCGAGGACTGCCTGGATTACTACTCTTTACGCCTTTTACCCCTGCAGGGGTTGGGCGCTCCAGTGAGTGCAATCATATAGGGGGCAGTTGGCGGAAGGAGGGGAACACAGGATCACTACAGCTGTACTCATCTTTTGTCAAGAATATTTGTCTCACTATCTCGGGTCTGATATCAGACTAAAGTTTCTGTAGACTACATATACTTTCTCCTGCGTGACTGTATAAACATTTATACGGTTTTCGCCTGTTTCACGGAGGACTTCTTTCTTCAATTAATCAATTTTTACTATGCCATATATAATTTATCTAGCATTTTTTCTACTGATCTAATAATAAGACTGCATAAGACTTATATATCACATGTAGGGTATACACCTTAGAGTCATTTTTACTCCTTTCACCCCCACTCAGCGGGTGATATTACTGTTCGTTTGCTTTATTGGACATTTTTTTTACGCACAGATTTTTTCCGTGGCTCTTTAACGGATATTATGAACATACAGTATTTGTGTATTATTTGTTCACTTTTATGATTGCATTTAGATATATTGAAGTTTTCCAGCTAATATGTTTACCGTATTTATTTATTGATGCACTTGCACTTTTCACCTTACCTCACCTTTTAATACGTTTTTTATTATTCACCACATATCACTATTGTATGCCAGCTGAACACCAGCCTTTGAGTATTTTCAATCTGTGATTTACATTGTGGTATAGATACTAACATCCACCACTGGCTCACTCTTTCTTCTATATACACACACTTGGTTGTTTGTGATCAAAATAGTCCAGATATTTCCGTATAATTTATACCCCCTTTTTTATATTCAGAACAGCGCCAACACCCCTTTTAGTGTTTTTTATTTTTACTAAAACTGGAGAGTGCAAAATCAGATGTAGCTCTGTATAGAAACCAAACAGCTTCCAGGTTTAATTGTCAAAGCTTAATTGAACATAGTTACATAGTTAGTTAGGTTGAAAAAAGACACAAGTCCATCCAGTTCAACCACAAAAAAAAAAAAAAAATATATATATATATATATATATATATACATATATACATATACATATATATATATATATATATACATACACATACATATCATACAATCCCATATACCCCATTCTATACCCACAGTTGATCCAGAGGAAGGCAAAAAAAAACCCAGCAGAGCATTCTCCAATTTGCTAAAGCAGGGGAAAAAAATTCCTTCCTGATCCCCCGAGAGGCAATCGGATTTTCCCTGGATCAACTTTATCTATAAATGTCAGTACCCAGTTATATTATGTACATTTAGGAAAGTATCCAGGCCTTTCTTAAAGCAATCTACTGAGCTGGCTAGAACCACCTCTGGAGGGAGTCTATTCCACATTTTCACAGCTCTTACTGTGAAGAAACCTTTCCTTATTTGGAGATAAAATCTCTTCTCCTCTAGACGTAAAGAGTGCCCCCTTGTCCTCTTTGTTGACCGTAAAGTGAATAACTCAACACCAAGTTCACTATATGGACCCCTTATATATTTATACATGTTGATCATATCCCCCCTTAATCTCCTCTTATCAAGGGTGAATACATTCAGTTCCTCTAATCTTTCCTCATAGCGGAGCTCCTCCATGCCTCTTATCAGTTTGGTTGCCCTTCTCTGCACTTTCTCCAGTTCCCCAATATCCTTTTTGAGAACTGGTGCCCAAAACTGAACTGCATATTCCAGATGAGGTCTTACTAATGATTTGAACAGGGGCAAAATTATATCTCTCTCTCTGGAGTCCATACCTCTCTTAATACAAGAAAGGACTTTGCTCGCTTTGGAAACCGCAGCTTGGCATTGCATGCTATTATTGAGTTTATGATCTACCAAAACCCCCAGATCCTTCTCCACTACGGATTCCCCAGTTGTACTCCCCCTAGTATGTATGATGCATGCATATTCTTAGCCCCCAAGTGCATAACTTTACATTTATCAACATTAAACCTCATCTGCCACATAGTCGCCCAATTTGACAGAGCATTGAGGTCAGCTTGTAAATTGGAGACCTCCTGTAAGGACGTTATTCCACTGCATAGCTTGGTGTCATCTGCAAAGCTGAAGTTAGAAGCTGACTGGCTACCACGCATAGCTGCACCAGATTCTGAGTGTTCCAGTTTAAGTAAATCAGCACCACTGCTGCTCGCTTACACTTGTCTGGTGACACTGGCACTAGTGTGGTGGTGATCAGGGACACTGTTGCTGGCTGCACTGGATTGGCAACACCAACATGTATATGGTGGGGATCAGGAACACTATTGCTGGCTTACACTGGCCTGGTGACACTGACACTGGCACTGGTGTGGCAGTGATCAGGAACACTGATGCTAGGTTACACTGGTCTGGTTATACTGAGAATAGTGTAACAGCTAATTTTTTTTTCTTCCAAAGGAACGAGGCATGCTGCAAACAAAAGACTGCTCTAAGAACAGATGGTCAGTACCAATATACCTCCTACATATATATATATATATATATATAACACCACCCCTGAAGCAAAAGCTAATTTTCTTGGGGAAAAACCTGCGGCAAAAAAGTTTGTTCAGCACAGGAGAGCAGCAAAGACAAGAAAAATGTCAACGACTCCAGCCAATTTTTAAATACATTCAGTTGCCATGGTGCTATGCTGGGCTTCTGGTGTGTCCCTGCACCTTTAGGGCTCATTTATACTTGCGGTTGGGGGGTGATGAAAACACGTGCTTGAGCTGTGATTTTAGCCCCCCCCCCCAACCACTTCCCCTTAGGCTGCAAAGGTAAAGGTCACACATGTCAGAGCAACAATGCTTTGCAGCTGTGGCAATAATTAAACCCCTTGTTGTGTTTGGAGGGCAATATTACCAGCTGAAAGCTACCCATTCATGTGAATTGGGCTGCTCTGCAACTACATGCAATTTGTGACATGGTGGTGTGGGCTTTTAGGGGTTTAGAAAAGCCTCCTCATTGTCAATTGTCCCCTGAAGAGTGATTGACCATGGATCGATCTTCAGAGCGCTAACACTAATGTAAAGAATTGGCTTCTCCAGACATACCTGGCCTCAATTTATTCACTGTATACGGTATGTTTCAAGATGGTGGTTTTCATAGACCAGCATTGGGGGCCTTGACAAGGCAGTGTGGCTTCTTCATGCTATATTTGCAAACGTATGCAACTAAAACCTAAAACCTCTGTCTTAAATGCAAATTGTTAAACAGTGTAATTTTTGTTTTTGCCAGCTGGTAGTTGGTAAGTGTCCTGGGAAACTTTTATGTATCATGTTTGTTCTGTAGAAAAAAAACGTCCCACGCGCACCTTACTTTAAAAAAAGCGATTTACAAATTGATTGGAACAGTTGCCGTTTTTGTTATGCAAAGAGGTTGAGTGACCAAAGAGCTAGCAATCAGAATGAAAGCACGGTTTGTCAGCCTTCCCTATCCTTTCTACAACAGCTTCAAATTCACTGACACTTTTATATAATGAGCGGGTAAGCTTATCAAAAAAGGTCTGCACATCAATTCTTGAGCCCACAGGATTGGCCTAAAACCTACAGTAGTGGTAAACCTTAACCCAATCCTTAGCTTTCTTGTTTTTAGAATTGCCCGTGATTCTTTCTTTGGAATTAAACTCTGTAACCACCAGGAAAAAAGATACATTGTCTACATTGGACCAACTGACCAACCAGAATGGAAAACAGTGGGATGGAAATAATGAGAGGTACAAAACTGTGATAAAGTAGTGTGATGGGTGAAAGCTGCCTGGAAAAGTTATGTAGCACACCCCACGTAGGAGCTGCAGATGAACAGGAATTCCCCACACCTGCACAACCAGGCACACCGAATCTTCACTGGCACACAGAGTCAGAAAACAGTCCGTAGCTGTATTTTTGTTGTTTTATTAGGGGGGTAATAACTTGGATGGGGATAGGAAGGTTATGGGATGCCCACTTGACTGTAGAGAGAACTTCAGGGACAAACTTCCTATGTACAACTTCTTCCACGTCTTCCTCCTGCACACACTTGCTCTACTTTACACAGCTTCTGCTGGTTTCCTCCTGAGGGAACTTGACAGGCTCCTTTTCAGTTCAGTAACAGCTCATTTCAGGCAGGAACTCAGTCCCTTAACAATAGCACATGTGAAGTGATGCAGCGTGTAAACCTCCCTTCTGCTTTCTTTGTGGCTACTGATCCCAGCACCACCTCTTCAGGCAATGCCAGCCCACCTGGTTGCAACTGCCTCTTTCACCAGCCCTCCTAGCTGCCTCTCTAAACCAGCCCACCTGGCTGACTCTCTGGAAATCTCTCCAGAGAAAGGTAAAAGACTTAAGTCCACTACTGTCTTTAAGGGAGACTAGCTACATGTGGCAGTAACCCCCTCTCTGTTAGTCCCCACCAGTGTTGAATTACTAACTCTGTCCTCTCTTTGTTCACGTGCCTCCAGAAAAGCTTCCTCCCTTGTGTCTTTGGCAGGATCCTTCCAGCACCCAAGGCAGGGCACCCCCCAGACTAGGGGGTACTCTTCAGGACCACCAACAGCCTTAACACTGTATCTCCATCTTCCACTCGACTGCCCCTGTTGATCTGGCCCATCTATATTATGGGGTTGTCTCCTGCCAGCCCACTTCTAGGGTTGGCTGAGGCCCTGAAAATATTCATAGCAGCCCCTCCTAGCCCCCATCCTCTAGTTTTGAAGGTTCTCCGACCTTCCAGATACCGGGGGAGGCACCAGAGAGGTGCCAAGATGCCAATTTAGTGACTCAGGTTTTTCTGGGCCAGAATATAGTTTACCTACTCTACCAATACTAGTAGCACACACTAGAGGGTGCTACAGGTTTTTAGTGTTTACTTTTTAAGGATTATTACTTCTATATAAAGTTATTACAAAGCAGTGAGGACAACGGCTTGTCATGATTTGTTCAGTGAAGGGTGCCTGTATACCCATTTGGGAGATTTCCCCTTAAAGTGATACTAAAGTCTTGTTTTTTTTTTCTTTAAAAAAACAAACATATTATACTTACATGCTCTGTGCAGTGGTTTTGCACAGAGCAGCCCAGATCCTCCTCTTCTCAGGTCCCTCTTCGGTGCTCCTGGCCCCTCCCTCCCACTAAGTGTCCCCACAGCAAGCAGCACGTGCATTCAACTTCTTTGGTTGACCATGGCGAGACCTGTTCTGAGTGGAACCTGTCCTGTTAAACCACTGTATGGTCTTAGCCACCATGCGGCAGTTCAGTTTCAGGGACTTGGCAAACTTTTTATAGCCTAGGCCATCTTTATGTAGAGCAAAAACATTTTTTTCAGATCCTCAGAGAGTTCTTTGAGTGAGAGCGAGAATACCAAATTTAACACACTTGCTCCCCATTCACACCTGAGATCTTGTAACATTAACAAGTCACAGAACACCGGGGGAGGGAAGATGGCCAATTGGGCCGAATTTGGACATTTTCACTTAGGGGTGTACTCACTTTTGTTGCCAGTGGTTTAGACATTAATGGCTGTGTGTTGCGTTGTTTTGAGGTGACAGCAAATTTACACTGTTATACAAGCTGTACACTCACTACTTTACATTGTAGCAAAGTGTCATTTCTTCAGTGTTGTCACATTAAAAGATATAACAAAATAGTTACAAAAATGTGAGGGGTGTACTTACTTTTGTGAGAAACTGTATATGTAAAGGTATAGGGAAACTCTGTCTTACCTTGTCCACATTGCTGGTCTTGTCTAGGGTCCAGGCTTCGTCTGTCATGGTGGGCATGCCCCCTGAAGTGGTTTTCAGAGTCTGGGTGCTATGGGAATAGGCCACAGCCCTGGACCTGTATAGCAGTCTATGGCTAGCACCACATGCCAAGGTGAGCGCCTAAAGCAGGATAAAGCAGCTGAAGCAGACTTTACAGGATAGCCCCATTACTGTGGGTTCTGGGTACAATTCCCACAGTATATACTGAGGATAACCAATCTGGAGACAGCTTATGAGCCATAAGGCAATAAGCAGTCAGATCTTGATAGAAGCGTCAGTCGAAGGATGGAAGGAAATCTGGAGAAGAACAGAAATTCTTCCCCCATAGGAGAAGAGGTCCAACACCTAAAGACACTAGTGAAAAACTGGATAGTGGCTATATGCTTTTGCCAGTGTTCAATCACCTGAAGGTAGCAGCATATAACCCATAGGCTAAGAATCAAATCCTGAGTTCTGTACTGTACGATTAAGATAATTTATTTGTGCGATAATAACTGTTTATCAAGCTATTGCCAGAACTTGTTTCCTGAACATAGGCCTCTATATAGCAAACTGCTCCAGACCGTATAACAACTAGATCTGTATCCCTGCAGTCTATTTGCATACTTTCCAATATTGCTTATTCATTCCCCACATGATGCGACCGTTGTTATAGTTCTCTTTCTTATTGGAACTTCTTTGGTTAATGCAGACTGAAAAGTACTATGTTTATTGACATACTGAAGTTAAACACCACACGACTGAATTAAAATACCTTCCGGAATCAAGTGTTCATGTTAATGACCACAATATCTCTCCATCAAAGAGATATTCACTTGCCTATACTACTTTTACAGCATTTTTGTCCCGTGTGTGTCACTTAAACTACAATACTCTATGTCAACATTCCCCAATCAAAGAATGAGCTTGTCAAGTGTGTGCATTCTCACAGGCTGCGGTATCTGAATGAACTTGTCAAACGAAAGCAGTCTGTCTTCCAAATATGACATGCTATCCTAGTGCCACTGTTACAAGACACCAAGGCCAGTTAAGGATCGCTTGGCCCACCTAGTCTGTCCATTTCTCTTCACAAATGTAGTGTTCAGTTGCCGTAAAAACATTTGCGGAATTGCGACTTGTGGCGATTATAAAGTTGGCTGCAATGTAAATAAAAAATAATGCGGAGGGTCAGCATTTTAAAATAACTTTTATAAAACAAAAAAGATGGCCAATTTAAATTTTTGTAGACTTAGCCATATATTGTATTTTCAAACTAAGGAAACTTCTGTGCCAAGATCTAAAGTAGACCATTTGACTTAGACATTCCAACAATGCACATAATTTGAAACAACACATGGTCTGATCTGCATCATTAGGTGTGTGATTGACATTATTGTCAATAAAATAGGTTCTTCTACCTAATAAATATAAGGGTGGCCATACCATTTCCATTAATACCTATACTGAGATAAATTTGGTGATTGTTGCTGCTGGATTCCTTCTAAAATGCTATTTGCTTGGCTGTCTCTGGCCTTAATACTTTTGGAGACACAGACCCAGAACCAGCATGAAGATCACAAAAGTCAAAGCGATATCAATACTCTTAATCAGAATACTAGTTCTGGGTCACTGACTCCTCCAGTTTGGGTTTGAATCTATCTTAGAGCCATTCGGTAGGTTGGCATCATCTACTTAGTTCTGGCGTATGCCTTTCCCGAATAAAGTATAAATCAGGGTAGAAAAGAAAATCTAATTTATGAAGAATTGTATACAAATGTATTCACATACCTACATGTTATCTATTCCATAGGTCACTTTTAAGAACTAGATTCCCTGGGCCAAAAGTTGATAATGGATCAGAACCAAGGTGTTGCTATAGTGACTCCTCGGTTAAATGCTGCCTATTCAGCAGCTTCCTGTGTTACTGTCACAATATACAGTAGACCCCTCCAGCAAGGTTGCTCCCATCCCTTGACCACAAATCCACCGAGTAAAATAAGGCATGTCTTGATGCTTGCCACACATTACATGCCTGTAACGTGTAAGCTCCATTGATGATCCCTTCCCTCAGGTGGCGTTACTTTTTATGTAGAAATAACCTCAAGGGATTATGGAGTTTTATTAACAAAAAAGTAATTTAATAATAAAAAAGAGGCTTCTTTGTTCTTTGTTGATCTTTTTTTATCAACTTTTTGTTTCCAACTTGGAAATGAAATAAATACAAATAAATGATCACAAATTAAAATGTCACGTTTACTCTTACTCTATATTTAGTATTATAATAAACACCCCATATATTTTTTAGTTGGTACGTCAGATCTTACAATAGTCTTTTGGTACTTTTCTAACTCCAAACCCAAATTTAGCATGATTACTCCCAAAAAGCTAGTAACATCTAGTTTTTTTTTCATGTCTAACAAATAAAAAAAATAAAAAAGGCCATTTTATTAACCGCCAACATGCCAACTTCTTCCCACCCGGCCACTGCCTATAAACGGCCAACGCGATCCCAATGCGCTCGTGTCCCCCTGACACGGCACATCTCCAATCGGCAGGAGGGCTCTGTGATTGGCCCTCCTGACCACATGATGGCTGTGTCCAATGATAGCCATCATGTAATGTAAACAGAGAGCCATTGCCAGGCGATTGGCTCTTCTTCTCTTCACACGGAGCCTGTCAGTGAGGAGAAGGCAAAACAGATCTGTGCTTGTGTAATGTGTAATTTATGCCTTTAGAATGCCTGATCGTGCTTCTTGAATGTTGGGCCTCTGTATGTGGCCAGGCTGTGTAAAAGTCCCACATATGGTATCACCATACTCAGGAGGAGTATCAGAATGTATTTTGGGGTGTAATTTTTGCTATGTACATGCTGTGTGATATCTTATAAATTGTCAACTTTGTGTAAAAAAAAAAAAAATAAGTTTTCATTTTCTTTCCACATTTTCAAAAAACTTGTGGAAAAAAATCACACGTTTAAAAGACTCATTATGCCTCACTGAATATACATTGGGGTGTTTGCTTTCCAAAATGGGGTCATTTTGTGGGTGTTTCTATTGTCCTGGTGCTCCAGGGCCTTCAAAAAAGTGATAGGTACTCGAAAGCGAAATGTGTAATTTATGCTCCTAGAACACTTGATGGTGCTCCCTGCATGTTGGGCCTATGTATGTAGCCAGACTGTGGAAAAGTCTCATACATGTGGTACTGCCACACTCAGGAGGAGTAGCAGAATATATTTTGGGGTGTAATTGTAAGTTTACGTATGCCATGTGTGAGAAATGACTTGTTAATTTGACAATTTTTTGGAGAAATTTTTTTTTTAATTTTTCAAAAAGGGGTCATTTGGGGGGTATTTGTACTGTCCTGACATTTTAGGACCTCAAGAAATTAGATAGGCAGTCAGTACATCAGGATTGATCAATTTTCAGTGATACGTAGCATAGCTTGTAGACTCTATAACTTTCACACAAACCAATCATGTACTCCTCAGGATTTTCTTTTTACCAAAGACATGTAAAAGAATACATTCTGGCCTAAATTTATGACAAAATTCGATTTTATTGGATTTCTTTTAAAACAGAAAGTAGAAAATATATATTTTTTTTCAAAAATGTTGCTATCTTTTCGCTTACATTGCAAAAAATAAAAAACCCAGTGGTGAATAAATACCACCAAAAGAAAGCTCTATTTGTGTGAACAAAATGATAACAATTTTATTTGGGTACAGTATAGCATGACTGAGTAATTGTCATTCAAAGTGCGAGAGCACAGAAAGCTGAAAATTGGTCTGAGAAGGAAGGGGGTGAAAGTGCCCAGTTTTGAGGTGGTTAAAGATCTAAAATCGTTAACATCAGCCTACAAATTATACTGACTAGAAGGATGCACCTGAAACCCGCCCTAAGGTTCACCCCTCCGCACTTAATTGGATGTGTGCTCTTAAAAATATATATAATGGATAAAATCGCTATAAATACAAGCAGCTGCTTAAAATTACAGAATATGAGAATATGGCAATAATCTAAAACCAGTCCTTTTGTAATAAAAAAGTCTATGCGAATATTGCAGCGGCGCTAGTGTCCTTATTTCACAGAGGACTTGCGGTAAAAATACACATGAATCCACGAACAATAATAATCTGGTAAATGGAGCACAGTAGTCCCTTGTGTGAAAATAGTAGAAAAGCTTCCACCGATTGTTATCCAAAAGTTATCTTAAAAGTTTTTGTATATTTTTTTACCTTGGTGGATGCACATCGCTCCCCCGCTAGCTCTAAGACTGAGAACCGAGCGATCAAACACTGCTAATCAATCAGTGCTCCATGAGGAGAGAGCTGGTGACTGTCACCGCTCTGTGCTCTGCCCCTCTTGCGCTCACTGGAGTTACATGAGTGCAGAATGAACTGCACTCCTGTAATCCACAGGAGAAGTACAGCCAAACGAGCTGTATTTCTACTTTAAAGTACCATAATCAGCAACAAAATAAACACACAAAAAGCACTTAATATTAATAGCTTTATTTGACAATAATGTGGCATGCAATATAATTAAAACACATTGAGGTGTATTATTAAACATTTTGTGAATGATATCAGTTTAATGACACTGATTTTAGTGTTATTCAAAAAGAAAAGCCCAGACAGCACGGATTTTTATATCCAGATACAATCTAACAGCTATAACTGATTACAGTACAATAGTGCATTCATTAATTATCAGTAAATGAACCGTATACCTGCACAACCCCATCACTTCAACATGGAAACTCTAGTGCAAGATAAGATTCTGTATCCTTTTATATCAAGATGTATAAGTCTAGCACCCATGGGTGTGAGATTTATTATAAATTCCTTCATTATATTATATTCTGTGTAAAAGTGCGTAAGTGGCTATTGGAGATCAGCACTAAATTGCAGAAGTAATTATTGCTAGTTAAATGAATTATTGTCTTATGTGACCCATGGATACCAGAGGTTCCTTTTACTAGGACCTTTAGTTAACAGATGAGGGCAGATTGGTGGAAAAATTAATTTACACGTGTGCTGCCACTGCCTGTTGGAGTTGTATAAGTAATAATATCAGATTTAAGGCCTTGTTACTACAATCAATATACATATTCCTCCAATAAAGCCCTCCCTTTATTGGTCACATCTTAACAAAGACAATCAACATTTTTGCATGTTTTAGAGGAACTCTGCAAAGCTGAGCATGTTACTAACCAAATTACATAACCCAAACATGATACAAAAGAAAAAAATATCTTTGTGTAAAAAAAAAAAAAATAATAATAATTTTATGTCATCCAAACGTCTCTAACAACGAATGTGTAGAATTATTACAAAATCTCTGCCTTTCATAATATCATAGCTGTCAATCCTAAACAGACACAGCAAGCCTCCCTCTGATTGTAAAAGATCTTAAAACAAGGCACAGACAATACATTATTCCGGTTATCTGCTTTAGGAAGTTTTGCATATTAGAAATTCCTCCCAGCTTGAGAAAACATTGTTAAAACATTATATTCTTAACATTGTACAATTAGATATAATGGAAGAGTTTAGATAAAACTAGAAATCTTCAATAATTAGAACACTGTTTCATGACTAACAACTTGTAGCTTGACAATTGTAGACAATGTAAACTTTACCTTCTGAAGATTTGATCAAGAATGACTTTTAGGACCTGATTCACTCTTATGCCCCGTACACACGATCGGAAATTCCGCCAGCAAAAGTCCGATGAGAGCTTTTGGTCGGAAATTCCGACCGAGTGAATGCTCCATCGGACTTCTGCTGGTGGAATTCCCGCCATCAAAAGATTGAGAGCATGTTCTCTATTTTTCGGTCAAAAAAAGTTCTGATCCGAAATTTCAATCGTCTGTACAAATTCCGACGCGCAAAATTTCTACGCATGCTCGGAAACAATTTGACGCATGCTCGGAAGCATTGAACTTAATTTTCTTGGCTCGTCGTAGTGTTGTACCGAGTTCTTTATGGTCGAAAGTTCATAGAACTTTTGTGTGACCGTGTGTATGCAAGCCAAGCTTGAGCGGAATTCCATCTGAGAAACCATCCAAGTTTTTTCCGACGGAAAATCCGCTCGTGTGTACAGGGCATAAGAGAATTTCCACCTTTGTAGTGAAACTTTGAGAACCCCACTATATATGTGTTTCTATTCACAGCATGAATAAAAATGAGTGTATTGTACAGAATCACCTGCAATGTTCATTTTGAGCCCTGGTTCACACCGGTGTGGCTTTCAAATCACGCTACTCCAACGCGATTTTAAAGCTGCACATCAGTGCGATTTGCACTGCTGATTTCATTGCGGCTAGTGACTTCATTTCACAGAAGTCTATGCAAGTCTCAATAAAAACGGTAAAAAGTAGTGCAGGAAGATTTTTGATATATTTGCTGCGACATAAGTCGTAGCGATATGAATGGTTTCATTGCTGGCAATTGGGTGCGACTTGACATGCAATTTGGAACAGTCAGATTGCATGACAAGTTGCACCGGTGTAAACCAGGGCTTAGGGACGGATTGGATTGACATACAATACAGAACCCAAGCCTTAAAGTGTTACTAAACCCACAACAGTAAAATCTGTCTGTACTGTATATGCAGCATAGCATGCTTGTTATACTCACTGTGAAACTTAAGGGGTTAATCCTCTATATTGTGTAAAAAGGCTGTTTTATCCTGGATCCTCTCCCTCCTGCACTGTCTATCTGGGGAAGGCCAGCTAACACAGGCAGAGTAGCCGACCTGCACATGCTCAGTTGGGTCTTTTATGCTGGAGAGAACATATGCTTGTTCTCAGAGCTAGCCAGGTCACATGATATTGACATCACACATGTGGGCGTGTATACAGGCTGAAGTGAAAATCTCCTCCTTCCTGAACTCTCAGCACTGGAGAAACTGTGAAGTTTATCATGTAATCGTGGTATACAGATCACCCAAAAAGCTATATAGTGTCAGTATTTTAATGTAAAAAGAAGATTTATAAGCTGTGGGCACTGTGGGGGCGGATGAACTATTTTCATATTACTGGGTTTAGTAACACTTTAAAGGAGAAATATGGGCTTATGGAAGAAATAAATAAACCTACACACTCACTGTGATGCTGCAGCTGTCCCACGTCAGCTCTAAGACTGAGAACTGAGCAATCACATGACTGGTAATTACTCAGTTCTCGGTCTGGTCCAATCAGAGTGCAGTGACTGTCAGTCACCACTCTCTACTTTGATCCTCTGGCATTCACTGGAGCACTAGGGGAGGGGGCAGACACAGCTGGTTCTGGCTCTTAGCCAAGTGCTGAGAAGCAGAGGCAGCTGTTAATCAGGCAGCCGAAAGGATCCCAACAAAATTGTTGGAATCCTTCCAGAGCCTGAAGTGACTTTGCCCCGTCAGCTAATAACGGGCAATAGTTCACTATCAGCAGACTCTGGGTCACAGGAGAGCAAAAGTAAGTGTATTCCTGTGACCCACAAGAAAAGTATGACCAAAAAAACTTTGGCCATAATACTCTTAATATTTTTAACCCTTTAGGCCAGGCAGTTTTTGGAGTTTTCAGAAAAGAGCATGGAAAAGGTAAGCAACAAAGGTGGAAATAAACTTTAACATTGTTTACTATTTAGTAAATTGGTCCTCTAAGTCTCTGTGAGCTTATTTCTACACAGATCCATAAAATCAAGTAAATATTTCCAGGGCCAAGCATACATTGCTGAGCAATTATCATTAGAATAGCATTTATTGGAGCTGTCTTTGCATTACTCCAACTAAGGCAAGTTTAAGACTTCATGAATTAAGACTTTATATGGACCTTGATTATGTCCTCATTGAAACGCATAGGACCAGGCTTCAAGAAATGTTCTATAAAATAAAGTATTGGCAGCCCTTCATGTACTGCGTGTGTGGGTGAAGGGAAGAGCTGACAATTCAATTAATTAAGTCTGCTCCACCTGAAAAACCCTGAATACCAGGATGGAAAAGTGATTGATAGTGTAAAGGTGCGCTTTCTATGTAAAGGGTGGGAAAACCCACAGTGATATAAAATATAATGCACAATAATGTCGCCCAATGTGAACACATTGGGTAAATTGGAAACAAGTGTGTGGTCTAGAGAATGACCTGTAACACAACACATTTTTTGATTATGCACATACAGTATTAAGAAATTTTGCTTATCCACATGTGTTACAGCCCTTCATGTACTGTAGGAATTAAATAAAAGAGATCTTTATTAATCGCTTGCCACCAGCCACCATCATTATATGGCGGCAGGTTGGCATGGCTGCGCGAATCACCGTAGGTGTACGTTTTAAGACGCTATAACTTTTGCACAAACCAACTAATATATGCTTACTGTGATTTTTTTTTACCAAATATATAGAAGAATAGATATTGGCCTAAAACTGAGGAAGAAATTAGTTTTTTTATATTTTTTGGGGGGATATTTATTATAGCAAAAAGTTAAAAATATTGCTTTTTTTCCAAATTTGTCGCTCTTTTTTGGTTTATAGCGCAAAAACTAAAAACTGCAGAGGTGATCAAATACCACCAAAAGAAAGCTCTATTTGTGGGGGAAAAAAAGGACATCAATTGTGTTTGGGTACAATGTCACACGACCGCACAATTGTCAGTTAAAACGACGCAGTGCCGTATCGCAAAAAATGGCCTGGTCATTAATGGGGTTAAATCCTTCTGGTCCTTAAGCATAAAAATCACCAATACAATTTCATACTAGGCTGTGCAGTTGCTTAGTACGGTAGCAACATCAAGTAACAATAGAAATCCTCTAACATCAGGTTAATAAATGATGTTCCAGATATGTTTGTGCCTTATCAGCAAATAGTTCATCTCAAATATCACACTTCAGTGAGTTTCAGACAACTAGCCATCGAACACATGTAATTCCATCCAGCAGTGGCACCTCCCACCATTTGCCTGCCCACGATTAGAATGAGACTACATGAGATTCAAATAGTACGTTTCAGTTACGATAACACTGTTGCTCGATATCAAAACAGATACAGGAAATACACATAACCTGGCATTATAAAAAAAAAAGTATAATGGTGATATTACACTCACTCCAGTTCGAACTTACTGCAAATATAAATCATATTCAAAGCTGTACAACCAAGCCTTGACTAAATTAGAACCTTTCCTTCTTAAATTCTAAAATAAAAAAACAAAACATCAGCACAATGTGTACATATTAGTAATTACATTACTTAAAAAGATAATAGACACTCATTTTGGGACAGGAATACCCATTGGATTTCTAAAAATCATACCAGTATTAGCCAAAGAAGAGTGATTCACACACATTTAATCTTCACATTTTTTTTTTGAGGCTTGAGGTTTTATAGTCACTCATACTCATTCCTCTGAAGAGTGATTCCCACGCTCTATAGAGTGATTGTTATACACTTATATTTTTCTATAGTGTAGTTTTCATATATCAGTAAATGGGGCAAAATGTCCTCATGTAGACATCATTCACTTTACGTGATTCAGACAACTGATCAGCTGACATGCATGGTTATCCTAAGAATCTAACATTGTTTAGGTCTTTGGATTGTGAAGTTATGACTTGCACTACCTGTAGATAAGTTTTCCAACATGAGATAGCAGAAAAGACTAGACTTCATATATCATCATAATCATCATCTGCTGCTGCGGATCAACATCATACATGAAACAGAGCGTGAGAAGAAACTATTAGCGTGTTCTGTCACTTAAAGTGGAATTGAAATGTTGTCCTGATATGGCTCCCTCTGGTCTGAGACAGATTTGGGCCGCATATTTCACAACTGAGCTGGCAACTTGCACATGTGCCTCTTGGTGCCATTAAAGACAGTATTCCATATATATATATATATATATATATATATATATATATATATATATATATATATATATATATATATATATATATCCACACACATATACACTCACTTTTTTTACCCTAGAGAAACCCTTAAAATAATTATAGATCTCAGGGAACTGCTGGTAAAACCAATTAATGGTGTCAGTGTGAAAAGTGCCATTTACATTGGTGGTAGGTGGCAAGAATGCCCCTATTATGGTCACAGTTATGGCCAGAATGCTACCCTCAGCTAAAAACGATCATTAATGTTATGCTGTTGAATCTGTCAAGTGGCATTAGCCCTGAAATTATGAAGGCACCATCAGATGGGACAAAACACAAACAGAGAGGGTGCAAAAGCTTAGCGCATTATCTTTTAACACTTTGTTAAAGGGTAGAAGAAGACATTATATAACAAGAATAAAAGGGTTTATTTGGTAACCTCAGCAACACATCCCTAAAGTTAGGGATTGTCAAAAATGTGGGTATATGGGACTTTTAAGGTGCTAATCTTTTTACCCTTGTGTATATATGGTATATTATGTTATTTTTCTGAGGGTAAAAGGATTAGCATCTTAAAAGTCCCATATACCCACATTTTTTGACAAGAAAACATTATACTCACAAGCCAAGTAAGCCAAAGGCATATATATGTACAAAATCATAAAGTCCGCTGTCCAAATCCAACAGAAGAAAGGATGACAATGACAGCTTACGCGTTTTGGGGAACTGGCCCCCTTCCTTAGAGCTGTGCATGGTCATCCTTTCTCCTGTTTGAGTTGGAGAGGAGATTTTGCAATTTTGTGCATATATATAAGCCTTTGGCCTACTTGGCTTGTGAGTATATGTTTTCTTATACCCTTTATTAAAGTGTTAAAAGACAATGTCCTAGGTGTTTTGCACCCTCTCTGTTTTTTGTGCAGTGTTTGATTTCCCTGACCTGAGGAGGACTGCATCGCCATCTTTTTCCAGTCCAGGTTGCTGAATTATTTTGAGATTTATGGTTCACAGGACAGGTGCCTCCACCATTTCTGAGAGCTAAATTGTCAAGTGTACTTTGCTTCATCGTCAGATGGGAGGTCAATCAGGCACAGCTCAAATAATACTGATGAAGCCATGTGATATGTGATGTAATGCATAGGAGTGGAGACCGGGTGACATCACTTCTTGTCTGGACCCGAAGTTGGCCATATTGGTACACCTTACATGCGATTAGGAGTCTGTGACTCTCTCAGTAACTGAGTACCTTTTTTATGCATTTTTAACTATGTAATAAACCTTACTACACTACTACATGGAAAGTTTATTTTATTTTTTTTTCGAGTCACTTTATCAGTTGAAGTGATATTTATAATGGACGCATATCTGGAACAGCTGAAGTGGGGAAGACCACCTTGGATGCTGGTTGATTGGAGTTCTATGTGATCTATATGGGTCAGACATTAGGGTCAGTGTGCATGCTGGCTGGTGGTGGAGCACAGTGATACAGCTAAATGGAAGAATTGTGGGTGTGAATGCGATGCCTTATTCTGTGTGGAATCAGGACTATTTATTCACCTTTGGACTTACTTCATTAGGTATTTAGATGTACGGTTGATTTATTTTTATTTGGCATTATTTTTACTAATTTTCCCTTATATTCACTCACTTGCTCTATTTATGTATTTGCGCTATATTCACTTTTTTTTATATGTGGTTAATTTGATCTCACTTAATCATTTGGATGGTTATTTACATCATTACTATACTAGCCTATAGAATTCCAACCTCAGCACCCGATGTGTAACAGCCAAGGTGTTGTCACTTTGACTGAATCAAATTCTCTAATCTGTATATTATTGGTTGGGTTTAGCAGGCACTTTTCTTTCCTGTACAATTATTATATCAGGTCTGCATTTTATAACCTAGCAGCAGAATAGAAGCACATGTACAGCTTTCATATAACAGCTGTAATTATGCTAATGCCCTTTATACATAGACACCTACATACTGGTGACTTCAGCTCTGACAAGTGATAAGCATCAGTACATGTCCGACAGCCTCCATACACCTCTATATAAACAGAACTGTCATGCTGTTATACACTTAGTGGAGTTCAGTGTTACAGCCAACGTTGTCAGGCACCAAGGTGCAGCGTAGTGTGTATTTCTGTTTGTAGAAGGCTGCTCCAACACCGAACTGTGCTGAGCATACATGACAGTTCTTTACCCACAGAAATAAATGTATGCTCATCATTGCTCTAGGCTGAACCAGGTATCAAGCTGCACATGTTTAAAAGTACCTTTACATTATACAACAAATAGATAACAAAAAAGCCAAAACTCAATTAAAATGAAGGCTCGCTGCAACTTTTCCGTTGTCTTGGAAGAATTACATAAAAGGTGCATAACACATGTTAGAATAAAATATCCGTGAATAGACCTTTAACTTAATATAAATATGTAAAAATATATAGAGAATCTAAATAAAAACATGCCCTTTGCTGCTGCATTTAGGTGCATTTTAAAAATCAAGCTTGTAAAAGAATCAGTGCACAAAAATGAATCAATAAATACCATAGGGGTAAAATAATAAGAGGTGCTACATTGTGATCATGCCTTCCACGCAGTATAGATTAAAAAAAATAAAAAATATTGTAACAGCATTTTATCTCAGCATATCCCTGTTCCGAAAATTCCGGAATAACTCTCGGAAGTGTTGCCTGGTGACGGATGTCACACACGTATAGTAGTCCTTCATTCCGTGCTTTGACTTCTCCTAGTAATAAAGACACATGGATTAGTACAATGCTTTTGAGACTCGTACATGCCATATTCTACATCTCTGTGTCTTCCGACTAAAAACATGTTACTTGGGATTCCTATATCTTCATAATGCTTTACAAGCTGAGCATATTTAGAGTAAAGCTTAGCATTCTGTGAAAGTTTTATGACTTTAATGACCAGAGGTTAACCTGAGTGAATAGGCCAAATTTAGCAGCATCAATCTGCAGCAGTTAGCTTGAAAATAACATTATTATTTTTCCTTCTAAATAAAACATACTTTGTTTTTAAGGATATATTGTATAAGCTGTTTATTTTGCATACTGTATAAATTCTATACATTTTTATTTTATTATAAGCTGCCAAATGGGCGGTATTGGGCAAGATTTACTAAAACTGGCGCACTCAGAATCTGGTGTAGCTGCGCATAGTAGCCAATCAGCTTCTAACTTCTGCTTGTTCAATTAGGCTTTGACAATAAAACCTGGAAGCCGATTGGTTTCTATGCAGAACTGCACCAGATTTTTGCACTGTTGAGTTTTAGTAGCGCTCCCCCAAAATGTTTTACAAAATGCAATTTGCACGCAATAGTATATATATTTTTCTTTACTTTTTATTTTTCTGTTTGTATTTCACTTTATTAGCTGCATCCTGCTGAGGCGCAATGACTGAGCTGAGCCAGTATGCTGTTTTGGCTATCAGTGATCAGATGATTGGGAACCAATTGGGGGGTTTCCTGAAATGTATATTATGAATAAATATTGTCCCGGGATCTAGCATACTCTTATAGTTCTTGACTGATTATAGATCTGTGCAGAGCCATTTCTTTACACCAGCAACAGGCTCCTGGAATTACTCAGTGTATGGTAATGCTATACATCAGTGAGGGCGAAACTCGGCACCCCAGATGTTTTGGACCTACATTTTTAATGATGCTCTAGTACAATGTAGAGTACATGAGCATCATGGGAAATGTAGTTCCAAAACATTTGGGGTACTGAGGTTCGCCATCACTGCTATACATTATAGCAACTGATATTACTTGCAGACTGGATGAAACAGAGAGGTGACTTACTTATCTACTATGGATCTGTTTCTTCAGACAGGCTCGGAAAGTGGTATATTTCTGCTCAGTTTTGTAACCCTGCATAGCAGAACAGATGGGAGCAGATGCAAAGATGGTGAAGCAGCCACAGAAGAGTGCAAAAAATACAATACAGAAATAGGTGATTGGTTAGTGTCTCAGAGTAGAAAAACATGTTACACTTGACAGTAAACAGATCTTAGGAATAAAATAGAATAAAATAAAAATAGAACAATTTTTCTTATTGGTCCAGGTCCTGTTACTGAAAGTTCTGGTGAAGTGTTGCACCTGAAAACTGAAATCAATCTACACCATGCAGAATGTGTGTTCGAAAAGCAGAACAGCAGCATAAATAAACCGAATGCTCAAAGGTTTCAGACAGTAAGGGTGCAATAGAACACATTTAACAGCATGCAAGTCTGTTTTCATACAACCTGCACTATGTGACTCAGCTTTATAAAAGATTGTGCAATAGTAAGGAAATGGCCATGATGGAATGTCTATGGGAACATTTAGCACTGGCATATTCACATAAACACTAGATCCTTGCCAAGAAATGAACACGAGCAGCATGCTAGGACTGTGTACAAGAGTAGTGTCACCTTTCTATAACATCGGGAATTCTAGGGCACTAGTGTTGAGTGTGGACAACATTTGTGATTATACTACAAGTGGTTAGATAAATGGCCAAGTTTATTGCCACGCACATTTCTGGACAGTGCAGTCCTTATTTCACAGACTTAAACACTACTGAAGTGCTAGGATAAATATATTGCAACAAGCCCACCCTAAAATATAAGCACACCCCCCGCCCCCCCGAAGAAGTGAATCATTTGGTATAGACCAGGGGTCTTCACACTTTTCTGTACAAGGGCCACATTGTATAATTTACAGATACACGAGGGCCGAAAAAATCCCCATCAACGTCTTACTTACATCAGGGTTCCCATCAGAGTCCCACCTTACATTGGGGTCCCCCTTTAAAACAGGGTCCCATCATCAGAGTGCCCCCTTAAATCAGAGTCCCCAGCAGGGTCCTGTCTTACATCAGAGTCCCCCTTTATATCAGGGTCCCCATCAGAGTTCCACCTTAAATCAGGGTCCCCATCTACATAGTCCTATCTTAAATTAGGGTTCCCATCAGAATCCCGCCTTACATCTAGGACCCCCTCAAATTAGGGTCCCCATTAGAGTCCCTTCATACATCAGGGTCCCCATCAAAAGCCCCATTTTACATCGAAGTCCCCCGTACATCAGGGTCCCCTCAGAGTCCTGCCTACAGAGTCCCCCGGTCTAGACAATTCACAAATAATCTACTAGTTTATGCACATTGGGGTGGGTGTAATAGTACTTGGGGCTTTCTGTGCGGTCTGCACTGGATTCAGTGATAAACCTTTAAAGGCCATGCTGTCACCAAAGTGAAGGTATACTGTAGGCTCAGCTTCCGGGACAATTGACACACAATGTTATTTTTTTTTATGCAAAACACATAAAATTCAATTCACTCTTGATGGTGCTCCAACAGAGGAATCTGAACCAGACAGATGCATGTCTGAGAGGAGTCACTGGGTTGCACCAACTAGATCTTGATCTTGAGATTAAAAAGATTTCCATGTCTGAACCTCCTAGATTCCCAAGTATGGCCAGGCTATATAAACTAAGAGCATGCTCTCTAACCAAAAAATACTTTTAGGAGTTCACACACTCTTTTTGGGGTTCATGAAAATGATTAGATGCATATTAGATACTGGCTGAACACCTGAACCTCATTGATTTGCACAATACATTTTTCAAATGTGTCTATTTTCAAAAATACTTTGAGTGTACTGCACAATCTCACAAGCAATTTTTAGCCTGGATGCCTATGTATCTGGACAGCAGATGGCAGCACAACATATCTAAAACTTAAAATGCAAATATCAACTGAAGCTTCCAAAATTTTACTAGGATATAATTGTATCTAAAAATATTGCACAACTATCACTCTGATATGCAATGTGTAATTACCCTTTATCATTCACTCATGAAAAGGACAGCTGGTTTACATACAGATGTTCTATCTTAAACAACAACTCCACTCTAAAATTTTATATAATTTTTACAAAAGCCATTTTGCAATTTACCATTGTTAAAATACAAAACTCCTCCGAAAATGTCAAGTCATACTAATATGATTGGCTCACTAACCCTCACACTTAGCACCATCAAATCATTTGTGTTTAAGGAAGTCACTGCAATAGAATGCTATAGCTACAATAGAGAAGCAAGTCTGCAATATAGTTTCCAGAAATCCTTGGAATGCATATAGATAAACAGGATAGCATTTTTCTTCTCAACAACAGTAGTTTAAAGGGCAACTCCACTTTTGTTGAGAAAAAAAACATTTCCCTCTGGGTGATCTATGTGCATTTGCAAGGATTTTAACAATCTTTGTTGCAGATTCCTATCTTTTGTTATTGTGAAGAAATAGCTGTTTGTCTGTCTGTGTCCATGTGTAGAGCGAATCTAATGGAAGAAGTTTTATAATTATCAATCAGCTGCTGCACCTGTATGGCTTTTTTTTTTTTTTTTAACATAAAGTTTATTTATTTATAACAAAACATAACATTTCCAAGTTACAGTACACTTAGACAGATCTTACACATCAAAGTAGAATACAGTAGTTACATATGATACGTATCAGCATAACATAAGGTGAACCTGAGGTCTCGGCGCCCTATAGGCGACCGCAGATGCATAGGAGTAGTAGCATCTAAGGGGGAGGGGATGGTCGGTGTTCACATTTATAACCATTGAATCATTTCATTTCTCCCTTTCCCTTTTCTAGCCTTCCCGAATAGCTAGTGGCAACTTAGGATACCCTATTGGCCTACTCTTCCCATGGTTCCTCGCATCTCACTCAAGGGTCAGGTGTTTGGCTTCCACCCAGGCTGCCCAAATCCTGTCAAACTTTTTTGGGCAGTTTCTATTAAGATACGTTAATTTGTATAGCGGGAGGACCTTGTTGACCAATGATAGCCATAGCTGTTTCGTGGGCGGTACTGCCTGATTCCAAGTAAGGAATATGGCCTTTCTAGCATACATCGAGGCGTAAAAAACAAACAATTTCTTCTTTTGAGGGGCCTCGAGAAAGTCACACACCCCTAGTAGAAGGGGAATAGGGCTGTTGGGGACTCTTAATTTCCCGATGGAGTTTATATCGTCTAAGACCAGTGACCAAAACCCTTTTATCAATGAACAAGCCCAGACCATATGGAAAAAGTCCGCATCCCCCTCTCCGCATCTGGGGCACGTCGCTATTCTGGATGGATAGATTTTGGACAAGCGCAGTGGGGAGTAGTAGGCTCGGTGCAGAAACTTTAGTTGGGCAAATCTGTCTCTAGCTGAGATTGTCAATTTCAAGAACTGCTGGATCCCCTCCTCCCAGTCGTCGTTCGCTAGTTCGGGTATATCCCTGCGCCAGGTCTCATATAGTTGGGAAACCTTGGAGGTGTCCATCAAGGCTAACTTGTTATAGACATTGGATAGTGTTTTTGCTTTCCCCGGGGATCGGAGCTCTGCCTCTAAGTCTGACATGTGCAGGGTGATTGGTTCAGGAAACTGGGATCGAAATGCGTGTCTAAGTTGAAAAAACCTAAAGAACATCCTATTTGGGAGACCCTTACTATCCTTCAAGTCGTCAAATGTTCTCAGTTGTCCCCCCGACACTATGTCTCCCAGTGTTACTATCTGGTACCTTACCCATAGAAACGAATCCGGGATTGAGTGGAAGTGAGGAAGCCTCGGGTTGCCCCACAGAGGTGTCTCGGGGGACCAGGTGTTGGGCTGCCCCAGTTTCTTCCTGACCGCATCCCATACTTTAATTGTTGCCTTCATGGGGGTTGTCACCCTCGCGTTTGATTTGGGCCCCCTGTGGATAAGGCTCCTCAGCTCAGAGTGTGAACCTAATATTGAGGCCTCTACAGCTGACGCCGGATTATCAGGTTCAGCCGCCAGCCACCACTTGAGTGTCACCAGGACCGCTGCCCAGTAATACTTCAGAAAGCACGGGAGGGCAAGACCCCCCAGTGTGATCGGAAGCTGCAAAGTCGTTTTCGCCACCCTGGGGACCCTCCCATTCCAGATAAAGGAGATCACTAGGCTGTCCAGTTTCCTAAAGAAGGACATGGGTATAGATACCGGGGTCTGCCTAAACAGATAGTTAAGTCTAGGAAGAAGTGACATTTTAACTAAGTTAACCCTACCGACAGGGGATAAGGGCAAGGGCCTCCACATCGTACACCTCTGAGTTATCTGAGACATCACCGGGGCAAGGTTGAGAGGGATGAATTGTCGGAGGTCTCTGTGGATCTCCACTCCTAGGTACCGAAATTGGGTCACCCTTTTTAGCTGCAGATCAGACTCCCGAGGGTCCATTCCAGAGTGTAGTGGGAATAGGACAGATTTCCCCCAGTTCACACACACGCCAGAGAAGCGTCCATATCTGTTGATGATACCCAGGGCCTGGCGCAGGGACTCACCATCATCTCTAAGATATAGGAGAGTGTCATCAGCGTACAATGACACCTTCTCCTGCAGCTGACCTATCACTATACCTCGGACCTGGGCCGTGGATCTAAGGAGGATGGCCATAGGTTCCAACGCGAGCGCGAAGAGTCCCGGCGAGAGGGGGCAGCCCTGCCTCGTCCCCCTCCCAAGTGGGAAGGGCGGAGACAGAACAGCTCCCGTGCGAACCCTGGCCGATGGAGAGCCGTACACGGCCTCAACCCAGGAGACGAAGACAGGGCCAAAGCCGAATCTGCGGAGGACCTCCCATAGATAACCCCATTCCACGGAGTCGAAGGCTTTTTCTGCATCCAGGGAGGCCACTACCGCTTTATCCGTGTCTCCGACCCCCGAGGACAAGACCGCATACAGCCTCCGGAGATTAATATCCATCCCCTTACCCGGCATGAACCCGGACTGATCTTCGTGAACCAATTTGAGTATTATCTCGTTAAGACGTCTAGCAAGAATTTTAGTCAATATTTTAGCGTCCGAATTAAGGAGGGAGATGGGCCTGTAGGATGAGCAGAGCTGGGGGTCCTTCCCTGGTTTTGGTATCACTACTATTATAGCTTGTGCCATAGAGAGGGGGAGTGTGCTATCAGTCAATGTCTTTGAAAACATGCTGTGTAGTCTAGGAACCAGGCTATCTGCGTATTGTTGATAAAATTCAGGTGGAAACCCATCTGTTCCTGGGGTCTTGCCCGACTGAAGGGAGCCCAGCGCCACTTTCACCTCCTCCTCTGTAATCGGGCTGTCAAGGGTCTCTCTATCCTCAGGTGTCAGAGTCGGGAACGTGACCTCGTCCAGGAAGTCAGTCAGCTCATCAGTCGAGTAGCCCACTTTGGTGGAGTACAGTCTGGTGTAAAAGTCAGCAAAACACCTATTTATATCTACTGGGTCTGTCTTGATACTGCCATCTACATCTTGTATCCTGGCTATGGTGGAGATCGGAGACTGCTCCTTTGCCAACCATGCCAACAGCCTTCCCGTCTTGTCCCCTTGTTCAAATATCCTCTGTGTCTGGGCTAGTTGTCGCTTTTGTACCTTGGCTGTTC
This sequence comes from Lithobates sylvaticus, assembly GCA_028564925.1. Lineage (NCBI taxonomy): Eukaryota > Metazoa > Chordata > Amphibia > Anura > Ranidae > Lithobates > Lithobates sylvaticus. The sequence continues at coordinate 645,430,892 of CM053026.1, forward strand.
TAAAGAGCAACACTTCCCTATAGGCCACCTTCATGTCCTGGCCAACAACTGGGTTGGCTGTCTGGACAAACCTATCCTCAAGGGCGCGTGCCTCGCTTTCCAATTCTTCCAGGACGATCTGGTCGTTTCGTCGCTCCCTTGCTATGGAGGATAAGTAGCATCCTCTAATATATGCCTTGAAGGCGTCCCAATCGTTACCCGGTGAGGTGGTCCCAGCATTAGTCCGCCAATATTGATTAATCAAAGTAGCGATCTCAAATTCTATAGTGGGGTTATTTATCCAAAATCGAGAGAGACGCCAGATTTTGTCAGAGGGTGCTATCACTGTCTTCAAATTACAGAGTATAGGCGAGTGGTCTGAGATGCCTCGAGGTAAGATCTTGATTTCCCTAATCCTGTGGAGCATAGTAACGCTAGCGTAGATTAGGTCAATGCGCGATAGCGAGTTGTGTGTGTGTGAGTGGCAGGTGTATTCCCTAGCCAGGGGGTTCTTCCATCTCCAAACATCCTCCAACCCGAACAGATCCGCCCACCTAGACAGGGTAGACCCAGTAGTCAGTCCGGACGTCAGTCTATCCATTGAGGGGTTCGGGGCAGTATTAAAGTCCCCCAAAAATAGCAAGTTATCAGTATGATATTGTGTCAAAAGAGGGATAATTTCATGTAGTATGGAGAGATCGGCCGGAGGAGGTAGGTACACGCCCACCACCACCATATCAACTGTGTCTATACATGCGTGCAATATAACATATCGACCCCCAGGATCCAGCTTAACATCATGGAGCTCAAAGTTAAGGGTTTTGCGTACTAGAATGCTCACCCCCCGGGAATAACCTGTGTGAGTAGCATGAAAGTGCCTACCCACCCAGGGGCGTTTCAAGCTAAGGATTTTGCTTCCTATCAGGTGCGTTTCCTGTAGGATACATATGTGGGGGTTGTATCGTTTAAGGTAATCAAATACCAGGGAGCATTTAATTTTATTGTTAAGGCCACGGACGTTCCACGATAAGATTGTCAGGCCAGCCATGTTTTAAGGTGGGTGTATCCAGAGGGGAACGTTCCCCGGGCAAACTGTAACCCGGGGGGGGAGGCCACCCCTCCCGCACTGTGGCAGCCCAGACCCACCACCCCACATCGTGAACAGCCAATAGACCAATAGTAACCACTTCATCCATATGCAATGCCTGACACATGCCTGTCTAAGATATACCTTATGTACTTTAAAAAGAAAAAAAGGAATAAAGAAAAGGAAGAAAACATAACAAAACTTAAACACCCATCCCATCCCTCCCCGCACCCTGCCAAACATAGCACTGGGTGCCTGGATCCCCCAACAGCCCAAACCAAACAATTCCTAGATAGGAAGGTCTCCTATGGGGGCAGTACTGTACGGCAGCACTTCCGAGACAGTTCCCATCAAGGAGGGGGGTAGCAGAGGGCTCCCCACCATGTTACTTGCGTGTTAGTAGTATCACCCACCCCAAAAAAAAGGGGTGAAAAAAGAAAATTGAAAAACAAAACTGTAAAAAGTGTGTCCAGCTGTGAACTTTCCCTCAGCAGGGGCTAAGGGTTCCGGCTATTCAACATGTTAACCGGGTGTCAGGTCAAGGTGTTCTGCTCAGCAATGCTCCGTCCCGGAAGAAAGTCAGTTAGACCCCTCTCAGACTGCCATAGCCTGGCTCAGGTGATCTCGTCCCCCCCTTCTCCCAGATGGATACTCCGCGTACCTGCAGGGAGCTTGCAGAGGTGGAGAGGACGGGAGAGGCGCAGTCAATAGCAGAAGAAAAGTACATCCTCATCCACAGCAGTCATTAGTGTAGCATGTGCAATAGTTCTTCGCCACCTCCCATACCCGTCCCCCCGCATGGCGGGAATCGCAAGGTATCAGAGGTTCTGGCGGTTACCTCGGGATACCGCGGGGGGGGGGGTAGAAAGTGAAAATATGGAAGGGGGAACACGTCCCGCTGACTAGCGGTATATGGTAGTGCGGGCACGCCGTGAAAACTCAGTCCTCCCCTTCTCTTTACCCCCGAGCCTGGCAGAACTGTTCAGGCAATGTCCGCCCAGCAAGTTATCAGGGCTTTAGGTCTAAGGCTGGCGGGCAGACCGAGTCGGATATCAGGGGCCATTGGGTCTTCTTTCACAGAGGGGACTTTCAGTAACGGGGCACCAAGAGAGCAGTACTGACCTTGGGTAGTAGGCGGCCTTGTTAGCGGTCCCGAGGTAGCGAATCCACCCAGCGTGAGGCTTCATCCGGGGAGGTAAAGAACTTGGTCGTCTCACCATCCACTACCCGCAGTCTGGCCGGGAATATCATGTTGTATTTTAGACCTCTGGCGCGGAGTTGTGCTTTGACTTGATCGAAGGTGCGTCTGAGGCGCTGTGTTTCAATAGAATAGTCGGGGAACAACATTATTTTGGTATTCTCATGGCGCAGCTCTCCCGCTTTTCTTGCTTCTCTTATACCAGGTCCCGGTCCCGAAAATTCAGTAGTCGGAAGATGAAGGTCCTCGGCGGTGTCCCAGGCGGGCCCTTGACCGACGGCATTCTGTGGGCTCGTTCGATCGTGAAGTAGGGGGAAAAGACCGCCTGCGGCAGGAGAGACCGCAATAGGTGTTCTGTAAAGGCTGCCGGATCTCGGCCCTCCGCACCCTCCGGGAGGCCCACGAGGCGGAGGTTGTTCCTTCGGTTCCGGTTCTCCTGATCTTCAGCGCGGGCCTCCACAGCCTTCATCTTGACCTGCAGGGTTCGGATGGAGTCACCATGCGCCCGGACTGTGTCCTCGGTATTCTCCTTTCCACCTCCGACAGCCTGTCCCGATATTTGTCCATGTCCCTTCGCATTAGACCCATTTCCTGCTGCATTTGCTCTATTTTGGCTGTGAGGGTAGTCTGGCAGCCCGAGATAGCCTGCATAAGGGCCGTGAATTGGTCCGTTCCCAGCGAGGCCGCCTCCTGCTGTTCCGTCTGAGACGCCATGTTAGAGCTGGGAGCTGCACGTGGGCCTTGAGCGGGCAGCGGGGACTTTTGAGGCTGTTGCCGCTTCTTCTGTGAGCCGGAGTTCCCTCTTTTCATGCCCGGAGCCAGCTAGCACACTTTTAGGTGTTAGAGGGTGAGTAGCAATCGTTTTGAACGGATAAAAAGGCAAGTACAGTGCGGAGCTCCCGTCACACACGTCCTCCTAGGTCGCCATCTTGACCACGCCCCCGCACCTGTATGGCTTTAATGAGGAAATTGCCAGTGTCTGCATCCCTTTGGGGTTATCTCACCAAAAATAAAATTTTGTTACAGGGGATGCTCAAAATCCGATTTGTATCTTAGTGCAGACTTCTAGGAAAATCAGTAAGCCAATCACTAAAGCAGGACATGACATTTTCAAGGGGCGTTCTGTACATCATCTGTGTACAGAACATCTCCAGGTAGCCATATTACATTTTACAGAAAATTACAGTTCTGCAGATTGAAAAAGAAAAGGTAATTTTTAACAACATTCAATTACAATATGACTTGAATTGCAATTGTATACGCTATGTTATTATTTTGTACTTGCCAATTTTTTTTTAAATTGTAATTTAAGAAAAGATCAGAAGTACGACAGGATTTGGCTTTATTGCTTTCATGTTTCTGACAGTAAGATCTTCCCCATTGCCAATATGGTGGTTCCAAGGCTCTACTGTGGCCATCATGGTGGCCAAGTGGTTTGCACCATTTCCATGTGACATAAGACCTATTCTAGTAGGTTAACTGGCTCCTTCCCTAACAGGTCCTATGGTGTGTATGAATGTGTTAGTGACATGAAATTGTAAGCATCATCAGAGAACAGGAGCTGACCCAAATGTGTTCACGTATCTAAGTCCAGCAAACTATGATGGCCCCTTAAAAAGCACAGTGATTTTCCTCCTACAGTTCTCAGTTCTGAAGTGAGCAAATATGATGCTCTAAAAAGGTAATAAAACAGACAGAATATTTGTTTTCTCCGGCGCTGTGCTAGTTTCAATCGGTTTCCCCACAATCATTTATTCAATCATTTGGTTTCTTAAAATCAATCCAGTTTAGTCTAGGGAACAGGATAAGGTGTAAAAACTCAGATTATTCCTCTATGCAGCAGTGTCCCACCAGCGCTACGACTCTGTAAGCTGTGACTGGCTCCAATTGCACTTCGGCCTCCTAAATATACAATATCCTAATATCCCTATTGTATGTGATACTGCTTAGGCTCCTCCCACAGAGTTTAGCTTTGGGCAAAGGTGGAGAGTGCTGGAGCATAGAATCAGGTAAGTGAAACAGCCTCTTGGGTAATCCCCTTGACATAACAAGCAACGCCTAACTTTTTCCTATTAAAAAAATAGTTCCATCCCCTTCCTTCTACTGTATCTATCCGGCCTAACCTTTATAAAAACGATGTGTGTACCTACCTATTTTTATTCCGCTATGGTCCGGTCATGGGATCCAGCAGCTCCGGATCTCCTGTGCCAGAGAGCAGCTGCTGCAGAAGGGAGCGCTAACAATGGCTGCGTCATGGGAGCCATAGTCGAATGCTCCCTTACAAAGGGTTTCTGAAGCTGCTGAACCACGAGACAGAACCGAAGCGAAATTATAAGTACACAGATCACTGTAAGGGTGGATTTATTAATTTTTTTTAATACCTGGGGTTGGGCTTTAATTTTCTGCAACACACACTGAAGCTATCAAAAATAAAGGCAAGTATACTCCACGCAGTGTACAAAACTGATGCTCATGTTGATTTTCGTTGCCCTCAAAATTTCTCCATAAAAAGTGTTACTAAACCCACAACAGTAGTATCAGTCTGTATATGCAGTAAAGCATGCTTGTTATACTCACTGTGAAACCTAAGGGGTTAATCCTCCACATTGTGTAAAAAGGCTGTTTGATCCTGTCTTCTCTGATCCTCCCCTTCTTCCACAGTCCCCAATCCATCTCCTGATAGTACAGAGCCTTTGGAGTCACTCTGCACATGCTCGATTTGGTGTGTATTGCTATAGAGTTCTTTTTTTCTTAGGAGGGTGCATGTGACCAGCACAGGGCCAATCAGCACTGTCTAGGCAGAGGGCCAGGGATCATGCAGCCTCATAGGACAGTCAGAGGAATGAAAACTCCTCCTACAAGCTTTAACCAGACATTGATAGAAGTCACGTGACTGCTATATACTGCTGATGAGAAAATGTATTTAGCATATTTACTAAAATAATTGCATTTCCACGTTCTGTGTACTGTGGGAGACCAGATATAGTGAATGCAGGGTCCTGGGTTTAGTAACACTTTAAGTTAATACAACATATTTGCAACTTTTTCACCACCGCACATCCCCAATAGGGACAAATCTTGAGTACAATGCAGCCGTAGTGACCACCGAGAAAGACTTAAATGTTATAAAGTAATTCCTCACCCTGAACCCTCGTTGCAGACGGTCTTTCATAACGCCAATAAATTCTTTATAGCTTAATTGATCATCTCTGTCAACATCAAAGATCTTAAACACAGTGTTCACCAAGTGCGGAGACAGCTTCAGGCCTGTAGCTACATATACGGCACGCTTGAACTCATCTGTGGAGAAAGCACATCAAAAGAGTAAAGGCAATCCTTATAAGAGGAAAAGCTCCCATCTTGTTTTGTCATTGAGCGTTCTTAAATCCTAATTGGTCATGGAGGAGAAATATGACACACGACACAAACAACGGCATTCTGAGGGTAGAGGTAGATATGTTTACTATACAAGCATACCATACACAGCTCTTCTCTCTTTTAGTTTAGAAGGAACTGGTGTCGAATCGAGAACTACACCATAACCCTTCCACACTACAGCACTTTCCTGCACAGTGCAGAATCCCTATGTCCTCCGCTACCTACAGCTAAACTCCAAAACACCAAAAAAAAAAAAGAAAGAAATCAAATTAGGGCAGCATTGTATTTATTAATACATAATTAAATGTAGTTTTAACCACTTCAGCCTCAGCAACGTACCTGTGCATCGTCTGGTTGAAAGGGTTATACTATCTTTAATATAAAAACGATCCTAGTGGCCAATTAGCCGCTGAATCACTTTTACAGGAGGGGGAAGGCCCCCCCTCCCACTGTCTTCTATCCCACTAGGGAGCCTGGGAAGGTCCTGAATGTTCCCAATCATGTCTATGGTCTAAGAAACTGGAAGTGATGAGTATTTTGTCACTTCTGGTTTCGGTCTAATGTAAACAGGCTGTTACTGGCCTGTGAAAGCATCAGATCAAACCGATCTTGCTTTGATCTAATGCTTTTAAGGGCAGAGGAGAGATCTCTTAAAATAGAGTACCTGTCACTGCCCATGCTATCACAAGGTGTGTTGTTCATCCCTTGTGATAGCAATAATGTTGATAAAAAATAAAAATAAAAAAATAAGACATTGTAAAAATAATAATAATAAAAAAATTCTATCACCCAGAAGTTGCCTATCTTTGGGTACTTTTTTCCAGATTTTTTACTACTTATATGAATAATGTTTAATCATTTATTTATTGCACTTCACATTTATGTATCATGAATTGAATTTTTCACGCATTGTTTTATGAAATGGCACTTTATAAATTGAATTACATTTATATGAATTATTGATCATTGTTTGTATATTTCGCACTGTTTTCATTATGAATTGCACTAGATCAATTTTTATGGTATAAAGCTGTGAGTTTTAAAGGTGCAGCGCACCTGGTTTTTCGTAGTTATTCATTTTTTATATGTATTGCTGATGGTTTTATATCACTTTGTAAATTATTTATGAAATTTTAGGGGGACAGCGTACCTATTCTATGGTTGGAATTGTACTTGCACATCTTGTATCTGGACTGTGATTTAGGTACAGCAGTTCTTATTTGTCACTAATGCCCCGAACACACGATTTGAAAATTGCACGAAAAATGCTGCATTCAAATCGATCGTACGATAATCGGATCGTTAGTACAGCGCTTTCGAGAGCCGATCGGGACAGTTCATCCGATATTATTCTATCGGACATGCATGGAAATTTTTTTTGTACGATGCCAGATCATACGATTTTTGTTTAATCAGTACAGCAATACAAATGCATTACAACACATGACATCACTTCCGAATTTTTTTTTCTTTCGTGCAGGAATTTTCGCGACTTTAGTAAACTCATCAGATTTGATGTGAGATTAGCATGCAATAAAAAAATGGACGATCATTCGTCCGATAATCTCATTGTGTGTATGGGGCATTAGCACTGGAATATTTTTTCCCTTTATTTATCCCATATATATATATATATAGTAGATATGGTATACTCTACTTACCTCTGAGGAAGGATTTAGCTACAGGGCAGATAAGTTCAAACACTATGGAGAATGGCATGTTCGCATTCGACCATGGACAATGGGGTATCTTGTGATTGAAAATACTGTGTACAAATTCAAACAAGCCAGCTGAAATTTCATTGTTTTTATATGTGATTTAAATAAAGGTGATACTACAATTTTTATTAAAGATATAAATTGTGTTTGGATTGCATATTGCCCTGAAAAAGTCTCATGGGAAATTAATATGTATCCTGATCATGACACCATATGCCTGGAGTTTGCATGTTTGCCATGTGTCTGTGTGGGTTCCCTCCAGGTACTCTGGTTTCCTCCCACACTCTAAAGACATGCTGGTAGGTTAATCGGATCCTGTCCAAGTATGAATGTGTTTTAGGGACCTTAGGTTGTAAGCTCCTTGAGGGTAGGGACTGAGGTCAATGTACAATGTATATGTAAAGCGCTGCGTAAATTGACGGCGCTATATAAGTACCTGAAAAAAAAAAATGAAATATGTCTATGTTGCATTGTTATCTTTGGGACTAGTTCTATTTTTATATTTGATAAGAAAACGTATTTCATTATAAGTTTAAATATCTTCCTTTCCAATTCTTGACAACTTTCTATTTACTTATTGACGGAATAGAGGAATAGTCTGCAGGAACCTGTGCATTGAACCAGCTGTCCACTGATCATGATTGCAATGCTTTATTCAATATGGGTGTATTTATGGATTTTTTTGTAAACAGGTGGAATGCGCACTCAAAAAAGAAACAGAAAAAGCATACATTCTGATTGTTTTTTTTTTGTGACATTATAGTCGCTCACCTTGGCCAATTGATCGATTTGCAAAGTTGTACATTTGCATTGCAATGGCAAAATCTTCTAGATTGTTGAGAAACTGGAAGAAGGATCTAAAGTCATCAAACGAGATTCCCTGAGAAGCAGAGCAGAAAGCCAAGGTTAGTTCCTAATGATTTTATCTAGATAAGTAGATGAAAGTATCAGCAGGCGATGAATAAAAGTCATTTAGAAGGTTGTAATATGCAACCTGATATTTCCTGTACCAAACTGAACTTTCTGATCTCTCTGCACTGCAGCCAGTGGAACAACATAATGCAATGCTTCCAGGCTTCAGTAATTTAGCACTGCTGGCCGCATCAGCTCGCTGAATTCCAGGTATGGATATTTTTGCTTAGTTACGTTGGTCCATCTTGGACTTATGTAGGTAAGCATTTTCCATACCTTACTGATCCCCATGACACCTGGATATAACTGTAGTAGGCACCACTACAGTGGTTGCTCATTTGTCAGTCTATATTTAAAAAAATAAAATAAAAATAGAGCACCATTTTATTAAACACTTTACTAAATAAAAACCTCATATGTCTTAAAAAAATGAATCATTTATCTATATATATATATATATATATATATATATATATATATATATATATATATATATATATATATATATATATATATGCAAATGATTCATGGGGCATATTTCTGACACTGCGAATGTGACTTTCACCAAAAATTTTCACCAAACATTCAGGTGGTTAATCATTCACCTGCCTTGAATATTTGCCGACTGTCACATTCACTGCTTTATATATGCGTTATAGGGTTACTGCCAAGTTAACTGACATATGCTTACACTGCTAAATTTAGCCTGGGCATTAATGGTCCCTGGTCATGAAATGGTTAACTCTTTAATCTGCCAATCTTAATCGACCATAAAATAGAATGTATATTTTGGGTGGAATGATCTTTCAGTGTGTTACTGTCATTACCAGATCAAGGAAATTCAGCTCACTTCATTTTAATGCAAAGCTTTTAATGCAGGTTTTTTAGCTCATTTAGCACACTGTAAAACAAAAAAAAAAAAATCTGTGTTTGGTTTCGAACTATAGTTCCAAAGCATTTTATTACATTACATTTTGAGCATAACTCCACACCGAAACCAAACACAGATTATTATGTTTTGTTCCTTAGAAAATGATAGGTGTATTGTAGATTGAGATCCACGTGAAATATAAGGAACATTAATAAAACCTGCTTGACAAAACTTAAACCACTTTCCACCCGCACTATAGCCGAATGACAGCTACAGTGCAGGCTTTCAGTGCCGGGAGGGCATCAAACGTCTTCCCGTAATCGCACTGCTCGCAGGCAGCAGGCGTGCACTGTGATCAGCGAGTCCTTTGGACTCAACTGATCACAGAACAGGGTAAAGGGCCAATCACAGCAGGCCCTTTACCATGTGATCAGCTATCATCCAATGACAGCTGATCAGGAAGTAAACAGGATCCGGGTAACAGCGTTTTTTCTCCTCACGATCAGCGTGAGGAGAAATAATAAAGCTGTTAACCAGCTTCTGTTACAGGGACATCGGTCCCAATCTGTGCTGGTAATCAGTTCCCAAAAGTGCCACCTTTTAGTGCCAATCTGTGCCCACCAGTGCCGCCTATCAGTGCCACCTATTAGTGCCACATATCAGTACCCATCAGTGCCACCTATCAGTGTCAACTATCAGTGTCGACTATCAGTGCCACCTATCAGTCCTGCCTCATCATTGCCACCTCATCAGTGCAGCCCATCAGTGAAGGAGAAAAATTACCTGTTTGCAAAATTTTATAACAAACTATGAAAAAAAAAATTTTTTTTTTCAAAAATGTCAGTCTTTTTTGGTTTCTTTAGCAAAAAATAAAAAACCCAGCGGTGATTAAATACCACCAAAAGAAAGCTCTATTTTTGTAAAAAAAAAATGATAAAAATGTTGTTTGGGTACAGTGTTGCCTGACCGCACATTTGTCATTCAAAGTGCAACAGCGCTGAAAGCGGAAAATTGGTCTGAGCAGGAAGGGGGTTTAAGTGCCCAGTAGGCAAGTGGTTAAAGAAGATGTTCACCTTTTGAAAAAAAGAATGAATGCACATTTTTTGCAGATAAAAAATGTGCATTTATTATAATTTTTTTCTAAGGAGCCTGCAGAGCATTTCACTTGCGATCAGCATATCGTGGGTGCAATCTCAGGCTCCTGCAGACATTCAATATAGCTTTCCGCCCGTACATCATACGAGCAAGCAGTTACCTGAGAGCAGGATGAATCAATGAATTACCAGAATGCTCACCAGCACCCTCAGAGTTCGGTAAGAACTACAAGCCGTTAGCCGCAATGGCTGGCAGTACTTGTAGTTTATCCATTCACAGGAAACTGACGCGGCCATGTGGGCAGAGATGCACTGGTTGAACAAAAAAAAAAGACTAATCTCTGGGCCTCTTTAGTTACTGGCTGTAATCTAAAAGGGGCGCAGGAATTGAAATTCAAAGGATTTAGTTAAAGCCTGTGGATGCTGCAGGACTGTTGCATCCATTGTTATTGCATCATTGAACATTGCATCACTAATATTAATTTGGCAGTTGGCATTAAGTGTACTATTCCAGCAATTAAATGTTTCTTGTACTGTAAAGTAGCATTGCTTAACCACTTGCCGACCACCGCACGCCGATATACGTCAGCAGAATGGCAGTGGTGGGCAAATAGGCGTACCTGTATGTCTCCTTTAATTGGCGGGGCTAACAGGCGAGCGCGCGCTGCGTACATCATGACCGCGCCCTTGGGCTCGATGTCCGCCAGTGTCCCGCGATCGTGTCAGGGAGCCACAGACCGGAGAGATGCCATGTAAAAATGTTATTTGATACTGTATATGGGGAAATACAGTATTTTTCAGTATTTAGTGGAGGATACTGGAGTTAAGTTCCAGCTTACATTGCCTCCTGGGTTGTCTGTTAGTAACATCTTTGAGCCTGAATTTCCAGGCCTACACACCTGGCATGCCCAATAAGCTCCATTCTCTTTATGGAATGTTTATTTCACTATATAGTATGAAGAATGCAGCAGGTAGGTTAGGAACACCCAAAATTTAAGTTGGCGGCAATTGCTAGGGAGCTCCTAGAAGATGCCTGGTACAGTGGGTTCTATCTATAACTGAAATGTGGACGAATCCTTTTCAAATAAACCATTTCATACTTTTAGTGTGATCTCTTTTTAAAGACTGAACTAAAACTGTGATTTCTCCTACCAGTAAGTTGAGTTAATTGTGGAAGGACTGAAGAGATGTTTAACTAAACATGTATTTTCATCATTTACGAGCCAGGGAGAGAAAAAAATAAAACTTTAAAGGCAGTTTAAAAATAGTGTTTACTTACATGAAAGGCATGCTGGGTCAACATGTAAGCAAACACATTGTTAACATTCTGACTCGGATAGACGAGCCAGGCTTGACAAAGAACATGCTATGCCCAGCAAATCACTAGACATAAAAGCTGACACAACAACCAACAAAATCAGGAAATAACTATACATAGAATGTCATTTATTAAAACTGGAGCAGCCAGAATCTTCAACAGCTGTGCATTGCAACCAATCAGCTTCTAGCTTTTATTTTCAAATCTTAAAGCAGAACTAAACCCATCGATTTAACAATTTTCCAAAATAGTTACATTTAAGGCATGCCATCAAATCAAAGCTCACTTTTGCTTGTTCTCTCAACTGAACTGTCAAGCCATCAAATGGCTTGAGCCATAACTGATCACAGATAACATGCTAAATGGCAGCTTTCTTGGCTGAAAAGGATAGGAGGGTTTAATTCTGTTTGAACTGAAGCTATTTGGTTACTATGACAGCTGCCCCAAATTCTGTCTGCTCCAGTTTTGATGAATGTCTGGTAGCAAAGTACCTCTTTAAATATTTCTCAAATGTTGGCAACTGTGATTTGCCTAGAAAGCATGACTGTTTTCATAGCTAGAAAAGGGAGTACATTTGTGGTTCAGTGGAATGTACTCCAAGTCACACTGACCATAAGGCTACTTTCAAACTGGGGCGTCGGCGGTAAAGCACCGCTTTAGCGCTGTTTTTGCGGCATTTTTCGGACGATAGCGGGGCGATTTTAACCACCGCTAACGGGTGAAAAAGGGTTAAAATCGCCCGCAAAGCAGGCATGTACTGGCCATCGGGACTATTGGGAGTTTCCCGGTGGGCCGATCAGGTGCAGTACTAGAGTCACTCCTCTCTGACAGTGAGTGATCGCGATTTCACTTCTGTCAGGAGAAGCAGCTGCCGTCACTTGTTGGAGAGAGCATTAGGCTTTCTGCTCCCTCTAGCCTGCAGGGGGAGATAGACAGCCGGCAGACTTTCCTTCCTCTCTCCCCTTATCACTTGTCACTTATCACATGACTGGAGAGAGGAACGAGATGCTGCCTTCAGAACTGTGAGTACACGTGGGAGGGGGAGGAGAGGGAGGGCACTCTGATGTGAAGGGGAGTGCTGATGGGGACACACTGATGTGAAAGGAGCTGCTGATGGGGACACTCTGATGTGAAGGGGAGTGCTGATGGGGACACACTGATGTGAAGGGAGCTGCTGATGGGGACACTCTGATGTAAGGGGTCGGTCATGATGAAGTCCAGGGCCAAATATTTGTCCCAGTCCAGCCCTGCCGCAAAGCAGCGCTTTGCCGGCACTGCCCATTGATTTCAATGGGCAGGGGCGCTGTAGGAGTGGGGTATACCCTGCTCCTACAGCTCCTCAAAGATGCGGCTTGCAGAACTTTTTTTGGCGCACCGTTCCAGTGTGAAAGCACTTGGGCTTTCACACTGGAGTGAGAGGAGAGGCTCTTTAGGGGCGCTATTTTTAGCGCTATAGCGCCTGTAAAGCGCCTCCAGTGTGAAAGCAGGAAAGAGCAGTACAAGATGGTCCAGATGCCTGTATGCTAGTTCAGGAGCGATCACTTCCTGAACTACTGGACACTTCCATTTACCTACCTGTCATTGCAGTGTCTAAAAGTGTGAGATGGGAATACTAATTTGGGAGGAGTAATGACATAGAAATCCACTGAAAGGTACTAAAAACATTCAGCTGTTATAAAGAAAAAAAAGCATAGTGTGCTCAATGTATCCCTGCCCCAGCAGAGCCCTCTCAGGGTTCATAAAAACCTTAAGCACATAACAATAATACTTTCAAAAAGATGCTATTTATATAGGCTTTGGCACTCCCACCAACATTTGAAATGTAGAGAAAGACATCTGTGGGATAGGTACTTGTTAATGTGTATGAGCATTTTGTCAAGAGACCTTATTAAAATTTTCACCCTGACATATGTAATTCATAGAAATGGTCTGGCTAGAAAGCATCAGACTTGTCCAATGCCTGGCTTACTTGATTCCTAGAATATTGCAAATCATTTTTCTCACCTCTAGTCACAAACAATCACGTAGTGTTGCAGTTGACCACTACCGTCTTTCTGAACTGTGCACCAAATTGTGACCTCTTCTACTTATAAAAGCTCTCCATCGGCAGAGGCAAAAGGAAGTTTCTCAGTCACTCAATAGCAGTGAACTTCATCTGTAGCAGACACCTAAATTTGACAGTTTGGTGAATCTGCCTTGATCATGTCTAGTCAGGTATGGTGCGAAAAAAGAAATCCACCTTTGATCAGAAAGATGGAAGTGACCTCAGATCTCTCAGGCTGCTGAAAATTCTATTCTTCAAGCAGACGTCCTATTAACAAAACCTGTTTCTATGTAAAAGGGTATGGGTGACAACTACTTATGTACAGTTGCTTGAGTAGAATATGTAAATGTTAAGTTTTAGTGGACTATTTTACATCTAAACCTTTTCTACATGGTAAGATGTTTGCCCACATTTGTAGTCTTCTGTAAAATTGTGTCCTTGTGTAGTTAATACCTAGAATTGGCGCCCTATGGGTGAGGGATATGGAAATAAAACTGCCCCTTAAACGTGAACAAGTCACAAAAAAGTAGATAAAAATAAAAGGTGGCGCTAAACACATACAAGTGAATATACAGTACAGTATACATCATGAACCAAATAAATTAACATACATCACTGCAAGAAACACATAGATTGTTGAAAATATAGCAAGCTAAAAGTCCATTAGTGATAGTGTTCCCAACACCAAAATGCTTTTAAATGAGGCTTCTAGTTCTTCCACCACAGGTGCTCAATGGAAAGGTGGCAAATCACCACAGGTGTTTGACCACTTTTTAGGATAAGTCAAATTGCGCATTTGGAATACCAAATTGATTCCCACTGCCAACACCACTCCGCTCCACTGGACCCTCCAGATGAAGCTAGGGCATAAAAATTTACTCCACAGGAGACGAGAGAGAAAGTCTCATAGTGTAGTATATTAAATAGGATTTAAAAACAACGACAAAGGTAGTAGATTGCACTCACATGTTAAAGTGCCTAACTTTGCACTGGGTAAAACAGTGTGTGCGGATCTGGCTAGTTCCTCTCGCAGTAACATGCATTCCGCGTCCCTCTCATATGGGTAAAGCCTGGTGTAGGGTGACAAATCAGGATCTGGAAGTGACGGATCCTATGCTCCAAGGTATGCTTCGCCGTGAATGGCATCTTCAGGAAGACAGGCTTTACCCCTACGAGCGAGACAGGGAATGCACGCTACTGCGAGAGGAACTAGCCAGATCCACACACGCTGTTTTACATAGTGCCAGGTTAGGCACTTTAACATGTGAGTGCAATCTACTACCTTTGTCATTGCTTTTAAATTCTATATAAGGATTGAACAAGTCAAAAAATTGGTGGACTTTGTGGGCACATAATGAGAGAGAAAATCTGTAAAAAGGTATACATTTTATTACAAAGCAAATTAAAAGACATAAAAACAACATACAAAGAACACCCTGTATGGACACAGTTACCAGTTACTCAATAGTGCAGTTACAGAGGGCTGGATCTAAGGTACAAGGATCGGTTTGGTAATATATTAAAGTGAAAAAGAAATGTTTGATCCAGCATTTGCCTCCAAAAACTTGCTCGTCGATGCGTTTCGCTAAAATATTTGCTTCCTCGGGACAGATACTGAGTAGGTGCTGGTATATTTAAAAAAAAAAAAGAATGCATAGCTAATGCATTTCACACTACCAAGAGTGCTTACTCATAGCTATGAGTAAGCACTCTTGGTAGTGTGAAATGCATTAGCTATTTTCTTGCTTTGCTGTGACCGATTTTTGTGTGATTCCATATTTTACCAATAAAGGCTTATGAATTTTTCTTGGAGTGCGGCCGTTCAGAGTCCTTAATTTGCATCTTCCTCAGGAAGGTTGTATTGGAAATGGAACGAGTACAAAGTAGGGCAACAAAGCTAATAAAGTGTCTGGCGGATATTAGTTATGAGGAAAGGTTGCGAGCACGGAACTTATTCTCTCTGGAGAAGAGACGCTTGAGAGGGGATATGATTTCAATATACAAATACCATACTGGTGACCACACAATAGGGATAAAACTTTTTCGCAGAAGGGAGTTTAACAAGACTCGTGGCCACTCATTAAAATTAGAAGAAAAGAGGTTTAACCTTAAACTACGTAGAGGGTTCTTTACTGTAAGAGCGCCAAGGATGTGTAATTCCTTTCCACAGGTGGTACTCTCAGCGGGGAGCATCGATAGTTTCAAGAAACTATTAGATAAGCACCTGAACGACCGCAACATACAGGGATATACAATGTAATACTGACATATAATCGCACAAATGGGTTGGACTTGATGGACTTAGTCTTTTTTCAACCTCACTTACTATGCAACTAAGATATGCGTGTACTTCATCACCGCATACATATATATGAAATTCAAAACGTCATCTTTTTGGGTGTCTGTTTAGTTTTGTGAGGTGTCCCCATACCCTGAGCCACAAGTTTACCAGACAAGCATATATATTGGTGTGTCTATGTTTGTATGTTTTCTGTTATATGTACTCTTCCTGGATAAATGTTGTAATAACTACTGATATACTTATATAGAAATAGACTACATTAAATACTTATACATGTACTTTTTTGTTTTTAAATATACCAGCACCTACCCAGTATCTTTCCTGAGGAAGCTAATATTTTAGCGAAACGTGTCGATGAGCAAGTTCTTGGAGGCATTGCTGGATCAAAAATGTATTTTTCACTTTAATATATTACCAAACCAATCCTTGTACCTTAGATCCAGCCCTTTGTAACTGCACTATTGGGTAACTGTGTCCACACAGGGTTTTGTTTGTATGTTGTTTATATGTCTTAATTATGCTGTAAAAAAATGTATACCTTTTTACAGATTTTCTCTCTCATTATGTGCCCACAAAGTCCACCAATTTTTTGACTTGGATGTTGGCATGGTGAGGGTCTTCCCCTTTCTCTGCTTTTAAATCCTATTAAATATACTACACTGTGAGACGTTCTCTCCCATCTCCTGTGGAGTAAATTTTTATGCCCTAGCTTCATCTGGAGGGTCCAGTGGAGCGGAGTGGTGTTGGCAGTCGGAATCAATTTGGTATTCCAAATGCGCAATTTGACCTATCCTAAAAAGTGGTCAAACACCTGTGGTGAGTTGCCACCTTTCCATTGAGCACCTGTGGTGGAAGAACTAGAAGCCTCATTTAAAAGCATTTTGGTGTTGGGAACACTATCACTAATGGACTTTTAGCTTGCTATATTTTCAACAATCTATGTGTTTCTTGCAGTGATATATGTTCATTTTTTTGGTTCATGATATACTCTAGTATAAGCCGAACCGAATATAAGCCGAGGCACCTAATTTTACCACAAAAAAATGATTTTTGACTTGAGTATAAGCCTAGGGTGAGAAATGCGCAGCTACTGTAAGTGGAAAAGAGAGTCAACAATGCCCATTTATAGCCTCACTGTGCCCATTTGCATGCCTCACTGTGCCCATTTGCAGCCATAGGTCTCCCGAACTTCAAACTTGGTAGTTAAGGGTTCCTAGATGCCCCCTAGCTGCAGCCAAAGGGTCCCGAAATGACATTGCTGCAGATGGACACAGTTGACCTACTTTGGGGCTCGGTATTGCGGGTCCACTTGGTGCTAGGAACCCCAAAAAAGATGGGGTTTCTAGCAGCAAGTAGCACCGAGATACAAGGCCCCAAAGTCGGTTCGAAAAAATGTCAAGTACTTTTCTGCAGCAGAGAATGACATTTTCCGAACCGAACCCCACTGGGTTTGCACACCAAATTTGGGGTTCCTAGCACCAAGTGGCCCCGGGATACGGGGCCCCAAAGTCGGGTCGGAAAATGTAATTCTTTGCTGCAGAAAAGTGCTTGACTCGAGTATAAGCCGAGGGGGGCATTTTCAGCACACAAAAAATGTGTTGAAAAACTCAGCTTATACTCGAGTATATACGGTATACTGTATATTCACTTGTATGTGTTTAGCGCCACCTTTTATTTTTATCTCAAAATTGTGTCCTTGCCCGGTGCAAGTTTAGCTGTGAACTTCCATGCTACATTCCTGTCAACCTTCCCATAATACTCTGTTCCTTCAATAGATAGGCTGCATTTCAGTGTGTACACAGCATTCTCTGTGAAGACACTACTTCTACACTGTTTGGGGAGGTAATAGAGTACATTAAGGCATATCTTAGGGGAGAGGGCATGACAACTCCCTTGACCTTCCCAAGCCAGGATTCATAACAGTGCTCCTAGTTTTAAACCATTCCAATAGAGTGAGGAGACAACTTTAAAGACTACTGCAGACACGTATAGACGCCTGCTGTCATATCAGCGTAGAAAAAAAATCTGTATACAGTATTTGTGAGGCGAGAGGCTGACTTCATGTAAATCACCTTATACCTAGATAATTAGCCCTTAGATCACCAATTTCTTTCTGTCTATTATACCTAGATACATGGGCTGCCATCCCCAATACAAACAGACAACTTTCAGTCTTCAGTCATTAACATTTCAAACACGACCCTTGTGCTTACAATACAACAGAGAAATAAAACAAAGAGGTGTTAAATGTAGGTGAAAGCCAATAAATAGTATGTTTCGCATACTTTCTTAAATTATACAACAATACTTGTTTTTATATGGTGAGAAGCGATGAGAAACCATTGACACACCGCTCAATTAAAGGCCATTCAGCTTTCGACCAAGCAGTAAGATGAAAGTCTTGGTAACAATAGGTCTTGCTCTAAGTACACTTTAAGGTTTTCTAGTCCACAAGCAGCACTGTCAACACTGCCAAAGTGTAGCCATTACAGGCGAAGACAAAACTGTTTGCAAGTTTTCCTCAATACAGATTAACCTGATCCTACCACAAATACAAACAGAAGAACACATCCCAAACATCCCACGCCTCAGGGACTACTTGTAGCATCAGTCCTATTTGTTTGCACTGAGGCATTTTTTTGCCAATAGGTATTTCTATTGCACAGGTACCAGTCATACAATGCATTTGTTACACAAGAAATGAACCAGTTAGATACACAAGGTTCTAAGAAACCCATCAGTTATTCAGAACACTTTGAAATTCTCTTCTTGGCAGCAGAGCAGTCTCATCAATAAAACCTACAAGTCTCCAAACAAAAAACGAGACCAAATCTGTCACTTGGAAGAACAAAGTGAAATTCTATCTTTTCACCTCCGAAAATAAAAAAAAGATGCATCCTTTGTTCTTGTACATGTAATTTAGATGCATACAATAGTTTAAAAGGTCAGTTGTTCAAAACTGAAAGTTCAGTTTTTAGTAGATACTAGAGTTAAACCAACCGACAATGTATTTATGTTTTGGGGACCCTGTTGTTGAGATCTTTGTCCTTTAGATCCTCTGGCCATTGTGGTCCCCACTCTACCTGCTGAAGCTGCTATCAATGTTATATTGTGAGGAATGCATAGAGGAGGTGCTCAAACATTCAAGGGTATACAGTAGCACCCAAAACACCCAATGTGGACAGATACAAAGCCAGCGATAATGTTGGGGAGATCTCACTGCTGGAGTATCCATAACATACATGAAGCCAGGAGCTGACCTCCTCAGGCATCATCTACAAATACTTTATCACTTTTGTGTTATACAGTATCGCACAAAAGTGAGTACACCCCTCACATTTTTGTAAATATTTTATTATATCTTTTCATGTGACAACACTGAAGAAATTACACTTTGCTACAATGTAAATTACTGAGTGTACAGCTTGTATTAGGCCTCTTTCACACGGATGGACCGTTCAGGTTTTCAGTTTTTTAGGTGGACCTGAACGGACGCTCCATAGACCTCCTATGGAGCGATGGATGTCAGCGGTGACATGTCCGCTGACATCCGACCAGCTCCAATCCGAAAAAGTGTGACGGAGGAAAACCCTGTTTTTCTATCCGTCTGCGGGTCGGATGAAAACAGACTCTGCGGTCCATCTTCATCCGATCCCCCATAGAGGAGAGCGGCACTCTGACAGGTTCGTCCCTGTACAGCAGTGGTTCTTAACCTCAGTCCTCATTACCCCCCACCAGGCCATGTTTGCAGGCTTTCCTTTTCCCTTGCACAGGTGCTTTAAATCTAAGTCAATGGCTTGGTATTTTGGACAGCTATTTTATCTAAGGGAAATTCCCAAAACATTGCCTGGTGGGGGGTAATGAGGACTGAGGTTAAAAACCACTGCTGTACAGTGTGCAGAGACAGACCTGTCATCTGCCTGCTCAGCAGGGATCGACGGAGCGATCCCCTGCTGAGCAAAGAGGAGCCCGTACATGGACATGCAACACTGTACCCAAATTAATTTTTTGTCCTTTTTTTCCCACAAATAGAGTTTTCTTTTGGTGGTATTTGATCACCTCTGGGTTTTTTATTTTTTGCGCTATAAAATGAAAAAAGACAGAAAATTTGGAAAAAAAAATGCATTTTTCTTTGTTTCTGTGATAAAATTTTGCAAATTATTAACTTTTCTTCATAAATTTTGGCCACAATTTATACTACTACATATCTTTGGTAAAAATAACCCAAATTAGTGGATATTTTTTGGTCTTTGTGAAAGTTAGAGAGTCTACAAGCTGTGGTGCAAATCATACAAAATTTATCACACATGATGTACTGGTGGTCTCATTTCCCAAACAAGCCAGGAAAGTGCAAATATCCCCCAAATGACCCCTTTTTTGAAAGTAAACATTCCAAGGTATTTAGTAAGAGGCATGGTGAGGTTTTTGACGGTCATTTTTTCCCACAATTCTTTGCAAAATGAAGATTTTTTTTTTTTTTTCACAAAATTGTCATTATAATAGGTTTTTTCTCTCACATGGCATGTGTATACCACAAATGACACCCCAAAATAAATTCTGCTATTCCTTCTGAGTATTACGATACCACATGTGTGGGACTTTTCCACAGCCTAGCCAATTAGAGAGGCCCAACATGAAGGGAGCGCCATCAGGTGTTCTAGGAGCGGAAATTACACATCTAACTTGTTGACTACCTATTACACTTTTGAAGGCCCTGAAGCACCAGGACAATGACATGCGACACTGACGTGATCAGGAGGGCCAATCACAGAGCTCTCCTGTCGATCTGAGATGTGCCGTGTCCGGGTGACACGAGCACATCGGGATTGCGCAGCCGCGTGATCTCACTCCTTCCGAGGGATGTTCAGGAATGTCCACCCAGAAGGAGGAAGTGCCCACCCGCCCATTTATGTGCAGTGGCTGGGTGGGAAGTGGTTAAACACATACAATTATGGTAACCATATACAAATTACCCATGACCTAGGTGAGCTTATGATCTGTAGCTAACTTTTTTTAACATGTGAAGCCTGACAGTAATATGCCATATGTGCTATGTAAATTTATTGGAAGGTGAAAAGTAGTAAATAATTCATATGTTTTGCAGACATGCTGAAAGGAATTACCTTTTCTTCTGGTAATCGTACACGTACATTCTCCAAGTAACTGGATGTGTTTTCCACATTTGTGTAGCGTAAGAGAATGTGGGCAAAGTCTTCTTCACTGATGGTGTTCATGCCTTTAGAATAGGACAGGAACTCAATCTCAAGTACTTCAGTCTGAAGATTATCCATGAATCTAAGAAATTAAATAAAATAATACAATTTTTTATAGTAAGAATATGCATTCATTGGATAGAAACTATAAGGCCCCTTTCACACTGGGGCGTTTTTCAGGCGGTACAGCGCTAAAAATAGCGCCTGTTCACCGCCTAAAAAAATCCGGCCCCATTCACTCCAGTGTGAAAGCCGGAGGGCTTTCACACTGGAGCGGTGCGCTAGCAGGACGGCAAAAAAAGTCCTGCTAGCAGCATTTTGGAGCGGTATATTCAGCGCTCCTATACCGCTCGTTCCCATTGATTTTAATGGGAAACTGCGGTAAAACCGCGGCAATACCGCCGCAAAGCGCCGCTACGGCAGCGCTCTGCGGGGGTCTTTAACCCTTTTTCGGCCGCTCGCGGGGGTAAAACCGCACCGCGAGCGGCCGAATACCGCGGTTAAAACGATGGTAAAGCAGCGCTAAATATAGCGGTATAGCGGTATAGGAGCGGTATAGGAGCTGCTTTACCGTCACCGCGGCTCCCCGCCCCAGTGTGAAAGGGGCCTAAGTTACAAAAATGGCACATATTTTGAACAAAAATTGAACACTTGGGTACTGCATTAGGCCTTGTGCACACGGGTTGCCGTGTGCCTGTGTAGAATGCATAGCCCATTAAACTGCAAATATTCAACATGCAATTTAATTAATTTGAGTTCCAATTAATTTACTTATGGGATGAAAAAAAGCATTACATTGTATTATTACAACAGAAAACAAGCTTGGTCAACATATGACTAGCATGTAACTAAATAAAATAACATTAGGGGCATATTTATAAAGCAGCGACTCTGCCATTCACCAAACATCCACTGGCATTAAATCTATCACTGTTATTTAAAACATATGCACCAAGAAGATTCACTTGCAGTACATTTTTGGAATGTCTGAGTCACCACTTATATGCAAGTTCATGATTTTCTTATCTTTGGGAAGAATGGAGGCTCTTTATTTAATTTCCCTATATCACATTTATCTCTTACCTGTGTCAACCAAGCACCTTTTCACAATAGAATCTAATGTGTATGCTTTAAACCTAAAAATCTATTTTTCATTATGTTCAGTGGCGTCACTAGGGTTGGTGTCACCTGGTGCGGCAAAACATTGTGTCACCCCCCTCCTGTCTACCCTGCGCAGCGGCCTGTATGCAGTGCACGGTCACAGGGCGCACCCCCAAATGGCCCCTGTAAATGATAGAATAGGGCAGGTTAGGGTGGTATAGGGCAGGCTGGGGTGGCATAGGGCAGGTTGCAGTGGCATAGGGTAGGTTTTGGTGGCATAGGGCAGGTTGCGGTGGCATAGGGCAGGTTGCGGTGGCATAGGGCAGGTTGCGGTGGCATAAGGCAGGTTGGGGTGGCATAAGGCAGGTTGGGGTGGTATAGGGCAGGCTGGGGTAGCGTAGGGCAGCTTGGGGAGGCATAGGGCAGGTTAGGGTGGTATAGGGCAGGCTGTGGTGGCCTAGGGCAGGCTGGGGTGATATAGGGCAGATTGCGGTGACATAGGGCAGGCTGGGGTGGCATAATAGAAGTTTGAGTATAGAAAACTTATATTATGCTTTATTATAGATTGTCATTTGTCTTGATTTCTCCTGAAAAAATCTCCCTGTTAAAGGGATTAATATTGAGATCCTGAAAAGCTTCAGGCGAAAGGAGATCAACAATTCCAATTACATCAACTGTATTGTTTTATCTCTATTTTTTATGTTCTACATGGTGATGTATGCACCTACTAGTTTTTAATACTATTTCAATACATTTTGTTATTTCGATATATATCTTGATACTCTCTAATCTTTCTATAAAGTTGCCTTAAAAGTCCCCTGTGTACTCTTCCTGGGGGGCACTTTATCTTTTCATAGTTATCATATATGGGATGTTGGCAACAACCTGGTCCTTTTAGATGAATCCCCCTCCAAACTATTGGAATGTGCAGGTAGGCATCCTTGATGTCGATAGAAGCAAGAAAGTCCCCCTGATGTAGGGATGCCACCACTGTGCGAATGCATTCCATTCTGAACTTCTGACTGCCCATAGCCCATAGCCATAGCCAAGTCTTATTTGTGCCTAGTGTCCTACTCCTGTAAAGGGGGGGGGGGGTGATATAACCCTATGGTTCTGAATATGGAGCGCTGTGTCCATCAATGAACAAAAGAGAAAATTGATTTTGGGGTTATGTACACTTGCACGTGCAGTATGTAAGGTGTACGCTGTTCTAATAAATTGTGTTCTGCACACTGTTCTAATAAATGTTACCTTCCTTATTAATAAAAAAAAAAATGGATTGCTACATTTCTCTGGTTAAAGTTAGACCTTAACAAAATATGACTTCTCCGGGGCAGATGTATCACATGGTTATATCCAATATGATAAAAAAAAAAAAAAGAAAAACAAGGTCGTTGTTGGATCTGGTATACTGGTAAGATTCCCTCTCCCTCATACGCTGTATCTACAACCAAGATTATTTGCATGCAAAAAAGGGAGGACACTAGGGCGGGGGGGGGGGCGGGAAATAAGCCACTGCTTTTAATATTAAACAATACAGGAATGATATATAATATGTCCCCCCTTTTTGGATTCCTGGAGAGAGTAGCCACTGGCCTCGAATGGTTTTGCTACCAGGAAGATAGCCTAAAATATACATATATAACATACCTGTAAAAATCTTCAAAGTTGAGCTCAATTTTCCCTTTCTTCCCAAAAAAGTGCACAAGCAGTGTGGTATGTATCATTGAACTGGAGAGTTCATCCATGCCCTTTAGATAGAATTTTAGA
This sequence comes from Lithobates sylvaticus, assembly GCA_028564925.1. Lineage (NCBI taxonomy): Eukaryota > Metazoa > Chordata > Amphibia > Anura > Ranidae > Lithobates > Lithobates sylvaticus. The sequence continues at coordinate 645,454,877 of CM053026.1, forward strand.
AGTTACTCCATGTCATAAGACATCAACAGTGGACATTTGTAGGAACATGTATATAAAGGACGATCATGCTAATTTATTGCAAATATGTTACATTATTTTATTGGTTAAGTCATTTATAGAGCTGGAAATCTACTCGTATGAGCAGTGTGATAAAAAAAGCAGTACCTTCTTTTCAAGCTCCCAAGATCTTCAATTTTATTTTAATAAAGTTTAATAAATGAATAATGCTCATGGGAAATTAATATTACACAAAAAAAGTAATTTTACCAGATTTTATCATTCTGGGTTATCAGGGACAAGAGTCTCTAACCTATAGGGTCTTTACAGCTCTTTCATCATTGTATGAACAGGCCTATATGTATGACTAGTCTGAAAGTATAGCAGGTCATGATCAGCACATGTAACTTTCTTTGATGGCCCTAAAATCCACCTTTATCAGCAATGTTGCAATTGAAAGCGGAACTTCAGTAATTTTTTCAACTTTCCATCTATTAAATCTTCTGTCCTTGTTTTAACTTTGGAAAGTAAAACTTTATTTCTGCCAGGAAATACCTTTTACAGCCCACTTCCTGTTTCTTGTCTGGTCATGAGCCTAGGCTTATGACATCATGCACAGCCCTCTCTCTCACTGTCGTGAGAGTTTGCCAGGAAGGAAGGGGGATGAGTTGTAAGAGGACCAATGAGAGCTGCAGGGCTGCAAAGCTGGAGGTGTGCCTCTGTGTGTCTGTGTAAATCCAGGAAGTGAACAGGCAGCAGCTTTAGCCACAGTTAAAATGGATACAGCCAGACTCCGTGGAAGGAGATTTCTGCAGCATATTTGGCAAGTACAGAATCACAGTATATATAAAATAATATGCAAAGTGGTTGAAGGGAAGCTTCAGAATGGCAAAGACGTTTTTATTAATTTTATTATTATGTGAGCAGCCTGCAGTTCCTCTTTAAGTGCAGAACCTTTGGAGCTTGGAAAAACGACTAAATGACGCATATAATCACTCAATTTCCAAAAAGGTACATTACCAAGATGCATGAAATCACACACACTACTTATATAAACACCCACTGGTATAGACGTTTCTCTTCTGTAGTGTTGAAGAATTTTACAAGAAACAAAACAGAAGAAAGAAAGTATTTGACAAACAACAAAAAGAAAAGCAGAAGACAATAGCATGCTAAAAATGGATATAACTCAAGAGTGGAAATAACACTGATGATTTGTGATAATGAAAATGTAATCCAATAGAACACAACAAGTATTTCTTGGACCAGAGAGGTTTTGAAATACCTCTGCAATGTCCGAAAATAGGGCTTGGCTTGTATTGCGTCTCAGTGTATCCCAATAGCTCCTGGAGACATTTTGGTCTTCTACATCTGTTTTATATACCTGTAGAGGTTTTAAGAAATGTAAATACTTGGAATTGCATTTTTATACAGCACTATTTTCAGGTTAGCGAAAAAGATATAAAAGAGCTTATTAAATTGAGAAATGTGAAATCTTGCAGAGAAAGTGTCTACAACATTATTCTTTAATTAGTGTGCCTTCTATAGTTTTGTCCTTCATGTACACTAGTGGCATGAGTTTAGCCTAAGGCCCCTTTCACGCTTATACCACTTGTCCCACGATTTGGGACTGCAAAGTAGCATGACAAGTCGTTCCCCATGATTTCCAATGACAGACATTCATATTAGTACGACTTCAAAGTAGTCCCTGCACTACTTTGGTCCAATTTTGATGCCACTTACACAGGCATTCCTTGAAATCGCGGCAAAGTCGCTGCAAAAATCGCGTCCGCGAAGCGCGGTAAAATCGCGCAACTTTGAAGTCGCACAAGTGTGAAAGGGGCCTAAGGGTCCACTCATCTCCTTCCAGAATTGAGGGGTAACGGGGCATATGTGATCATACAGGTTTTTAACTTCTCACTTCTTCAGGGTCCTAATTTATGTATTTCCAGGTTTCATACATATGTTGTTCTGCTTCCTCCTTTAGTGATCATGCCCAAAACATGTAATGGGAATTTCTAAAGTTGGCTAGAAGAAAAATCACCTTTTGAAGTAGAGAAAAGGGCTTTAATTTGTTAAATTGGATGATTTAGGTCATGGAGGTAAATGGTTTTGCATATTACATTTACGGCTGCCTACAACTTTCGAATATATAACATCCATAGCCACTTAGATGTGCCTCAGTCACATAAGTTTTGCCTTTCGCTTATCTCCTATTTTGTAGTCCTACCTAATACTAACCGGAATAGTTAGCTAATGTTCTCATGGCACAGGGATTAAGTCAATAACATCACCAACATGTATACTTTAATTTAAAGCTACAGATTAATATTTCTGGGGCCTCTGGGTAGAAAAGGTGCCCTGTAATGTTCCTTACCTTACTAAGGGCAGGAATGCAGTTCTGTAATCTTTAGGAATCAATAGGGTTGATTTACTAAAGGCAAATAGACACTTCTCTTTGCAAGGGAAATTGTCCCGGAGCTCAGTGAAAGAGGAGAAGCTCTTCTGACATTCTCCAATAATGTAGAAGCAAAAATGCTGTTTATTCTCCTTGGATAATTTTTGAAAAGTTGCACCACATTTTAAGCCCTGGGCAAATTCACTTGCAAAGTGCAACTTCCCTTGCAAAGTGAACAGCCTATTTGCTTTCAGTAAATCAACCCCTATGACTTTGGTAGGGGAACCAAGATGTATAACATTTCCTTTATAGCAAGGTCATTCTTTAGTTAAATCCTCCACTTTTTTTTTAGCACTTGTTACATTAAAACACTGTTCAATCTCGGAAATAGTGGATGTAAACCCTCACATATACCCAGTGAAGTGAACAGCCTTAGATGATACACGGGGATGAAACAAATCTCCCTACATAAGTTTTACGTATCTGCTGTCTTAATCTTTATATATTCTTTAGAAAGTGCACATTGTGTTAAAGATTTTCTCTTCCTGTTCAGCACTAAAAAATGGATTATTGGCATGCAGCCACGACAGCTGATTGGAGGAAAGGCACACACCCCCCACTCCACATAGGCAAAGGAAGGAAGTAATGTGCAGAGCTCTGCTCTGAATCGAGCAGCACTCTGCTAATCTATTAATAGCAACCTCCCACAACACAGTGTCGGAGAACTTGTCAGAAGTTATCAGGCTGATAACAGAGCAATGGGGCAGAAGAAACACACAGGACTCGGTGCTTTGGAGAGAGATAAGAAAACACTACAGATATATGTGCTCATCTAGAATTTCATGAATTGGGTTTACATCCACTTTAACTATTTATATCAATAGATATATATCTATAGCTATAGATATATATCAAATGTTTAAGATCTGATTATTGCATAATAGTGTAGTAATTTAACACTAATGTTATCAGTAGTGTGTTGTATGTAAGGTCTTATTGTATTGTACTTGTTAATATTTAAGCTGGGTACACACAGGCTGAATGTTGGAAGACAACGGCGGGTTACAAAAAAAAAATATGGCCGACATTCAGCCCATGTGTATGTCGGTCTGTATGACGGCTTCTGTTGGATGTGCATGCTGGAATACCAGCATCCAACCGACTCCCAATCGCTAGCATTCCCCTGTCAGAACCTAACAGCTCAGCGGGGGATAACGATGAACTAACCTCGCATGGTTAGTACAGTGACTCCGACCAGAGCTGACAATTTTTTTTCGTTCAACCCATGGGGTTGAACGGTAAATAACTAATAGTGTGTCCCTGGCTTTAGTCTTAAAGAGGAATTTAAGCCTAACATGCACACAACAGCTGGGAATTCCTGGAGCTGTGACCCAAAGGCCCATAGCCATCGTCAGTGCTCCGTCCTCTCCCCTGCAGCTGTCACTCACTGATACTGGAGCTGCAGGATAATGTGACCAGATCAGTTCAGACAGAGCCCTAGGAGGCACTCTGCACATGCTCAGTTTGGTGTGTATTGCTAGAGACTGCTTTTTTGGGGGGGGAGAGTGCATGTGATCAGCACAGGGCCAATCAGCACTGTCCAGACAGAGGGTCAGGGGCCATGCAGCCTCATAAGACAGCCAGAGGGGAAAGAAAACTCCTCCTACAATCTGTAGCCAGACACTGATAGAAGTCACAAGGCTGCGATATGCTGCTGCTTAGAAAAGGTATTTAGCAGTTTATATTTACTAAAATAATTGCATTTCCATGTTCTGTGTACTGTTAGAGACCAGATATAGTGAATGCCGGGTCCTGGGTTTAGTAACAGTAGTACAGATCTTTTTTACACAGGGTAGGCAGGAGAAGGAGGGAGAAACATTGGTAAGAATAATTAGTGTTAGGCTTGAATTCCACTTTAAATCAGAATGGCGGTGCAGGCTTACTCATGAAAGATTCCTTTAATAAGGCTCACCTGTAGGTAAAATTAATATCTCCCAAACCTGCACCATTTAGGAGATATTCGCCATGGATGCAGCCAGTGACATCACTGGGTTTCCTTGTAATAATTAAAGCGGTAATAAATCCCAAAGCAAACATTTATTATATTGCAGCTTTCCAATTCTTAAATGTGATGGCTGCACTTGTTTTCTCCTTTAGGCTTCATTTTCATCTGGTGATCCAGCCAGCAAGTCTGTTGTTTTTTTTAAAAGAACAAGCTCTCCAGTGGAATGTATCAGTTTACAGGGATGAGGAAAGCCATTTACCATTTAGAGGGGTGCTTACAATGATCAGTTTTATGCATTATTGTAAAACCTTTAACCCCAAAAAAATGGTTTGCTGAACTGCTCAAAGCGGAGTTCCACCCACTTTTGAGAGGTGGTCTTAAATGAGAGACCACCACTCCACCCCTCGTTTTGGCTAGTTAAAATTTTTTTTTCTTCTAACTTACCTTTTTATGAAGTACAGCCTGCACTTCCGATCCATCCGGTCCGCAGCACAGGACATCATATCCTCTTCTTCGGCGAGCCCCCCAATGTCTTCTGGGACGTGTGTGTGTCCCAGAAGACAGCCGGCCATTCACGAAGCCCGGCGTGACTCGCGCAAGCCGCAAGGCTCCACTGCCTGTTTCTCTTAATTAGAATGTTGGCGCTGCACCCGATCCGATGGCCTCGGAGGGCCGACATTGCGGGCTCCCTGAACAGGTAAGTGTCCTTATTAAAAGTCAGAAGCTACAGTGACTGAAAAAAGTTTGAACTGGGGTTTGTTAGTGCATCTACAGTGCCTTGCGAAAGTATTCGGCCCCCTTGAACTTTTCAATCTTTTGCCACATTTCAGGCTTCAAACCTAAAGATATAACATTTTAATTTTTTGTGAAGAATCACCAACAAGTGGGACACAATTGTGAAGTGGAACGGAATCTATTGGATTGTTGAAACTTTTTTAACTAATAAAAAAATGAAAAGTGGGGCGTGCAAAATTATTCGGCCCCCTTGCGTTAATACTTTGTAGAGCCACCTTTTGCTGCGATTACAGCTGCAAGTCGCTTTGGGTATGTCTCTATCAGTTTTGCACATTGAGAGACTGAAATTCTTGCCCATTCTTCCTTGCAAAACAGCTCGAGCTCAATGAGGTTGGATGGAGAGCGTTTGTGAACAGCAGTTTTCAGCTCTTTCCACAGATTCTCGATTGGATTCAGGTCTGGACTTTGACTTGGCCATTCTAACACCTGGGTAGGTTTATTTGTGAACCATTCCTTTGTAGATTTTGCTGTATGTTTGGGATCATTGTCTTGTTGGAAGATAAATCTCCGTCCCAGTTTCAGGTCTTTTGCAGACACCAACAGGTTTTCATCCAGAATGGTCCTGTATTTGGCTGCATCCATCTTCCCCTCAATTTTAACCATCTTCCCTGTCCCTGCTGAAGAAAAGCAGGCCCAAACCATGATGCTGCCACCACCATGTTTGACAGTGGGGATGGTGTGTTGAGGGTGATGAGCTGTGTTGCTTTTACCCCAAACGTATCGTTTTGCATTGTGGCCAAAAAGCTTGATTTTGGTTTCATCGGACCAGAGCACCTTCTTCCACATGTCTGGTGTGTCTCCCAGGTGGCTTGTGCCAAACTTTAGACGAGACTTTTTATGGAAATCTTTGAGAAATGGCTTTCTTCTTGCCACTCTTCCATAAAGGCCAGATTTGTGCAGTGTCCGACTGATTGTTGTCCTATGGACAGACTCTCCCACCTGAGCTGTAGTTCTCTGCAGTTCATCCAGAGTGATCATGGGCCTCTTGGCTGCATCTCTGATCAGTCTTCTCCTTGTCTGAGCTGAAAGTTTAGAGGGACAGCCAGGTCTTGGTAGATTTGCAGTGGTCTGATACTCCTTCCATTTCAAAATGATCGCTTGCACAGTGCTCCTTGGGATGTTTAAAGCTTGGGAAATCTTTTTGTATCCAAATCCGGCTTTAAACTTCTCCACAACAGTATTACGGACCTGCCTGGTGTGTTCCTTGGTCTTCATGATGCTCTCTGCGCTTTCAACAGAACCCTGAGACTATCACAGAGCAGGTGCATTTATACAGAGACTTGATTACACACAGGTGGATTCTATTTATCACCATCAGTCATTTAGGACAACATTGGATCATTCAGAGATCCTCGCTGAACTTCTGGAGTGAGTTTGCTGCACTGAAAGTAAAGGGGCCGAATAATTTTGCACGCACCACTTTTCTGTTTTTTATTTGCTAAAAAAGTTTAAAATATCCAATAGATTTCGTTCCACTTCACAATTGTGTCCCACTTGTTGGTGATTCTTCACAAAAAATTAAAATTTTATATCTTTAATGTTTGAAGCCTGAAATGTGGCAAAAGGTTGAAAAGTTCAAGGGGGCCGAATACTTTCGCAAGGCACTGTAAATCTGCTAGCACATCTAACACCCCCCCTTCCTAGACTGAAAATGCTGCTGTCCAAATGTGTCCCCTGTGCTCATTCATCCATAGTTGAGGGGGGAAAACTAATACAGGAGGTGTGTTACTGGCCAGATCTCCTGGGGAAAACAGTGGGAAAAAAGCATAAAAAAGGGAAAACTAATGCAGCCATCTAATGATTGGTGAGCCGCAATATATTACATTTTTAGTTTTGGATTTAATACCTCTTTAATGATAAGATCAAAGACTTTTCTCTATGGTTTAATCATGTGTGACTCCTGGTTCATATACTGTAGAAGGCAGGATTTGAATACAATTTTAAAGCTTAAATGACCTGATATATGATATAAAGCCATGCTCAATCTTTCAAAGCCATGGCTTTTGTAAGACAATATACATGTTGACTAAGGGACATTCTAGAGTTAATGTGTACTTGTTTAATTCTTTACTATACTCCAAATTATTATTCTGACTGTAGAAAATAAGTGCAGTCCTAAGGCCTCTATCGATAGATCTGTATGTAAAAAAAAAATGTAATGATGGACACGGAGTCCTATGAAATAGTCTTTTGTTAGATCAGATATTTCCACAGGTATCTCAAACATGAGATCCTCTATGAAGACGCATGAAAAGTCGCTATTGTATTGCATTCCCTCCCATGGAAGAGAAGAGGAAAAGCATGCGTGTTATTTAAGAAAAGATTAGTAGAGCCTGGGAACGAAGGAATGTGGAAGTATGTTAAATGTGCTGGTTTGACTGTAATTATTGTGTTAGTTGTGTTAGTAGTAGTAACTGTTAGCACAGGTAACACATTTAGTAAAACACATTCCAAAACACAAATAATAAAATAATCATAAATACACTGATTAACAATGTTATATAGTATATGTCGTAGTGTATGGGTTTCTGTTCATAAGTATATTGATAGCCACCAAGACGGAAAATTACTGCTAGAACCCTATTCCAAAGAAACAGACTATATACCTAAACCTGAAGTACCTGGGTACACAAACCTCACAGAATATAAGGAACTGAGAAATTAAAGTAACACTTTATTTAAAGTGTTAGCAAAGGCAGAAGTTTTTTTATCTTAATGCATTCTATGCATTAAGATAAAACGCCTTCTGTGTGTAACAGCCCCTCTAATACTTACCTGATCCCATCTCGATCCAGCGATGCTACACAAGAGACTCTCCCTCCTCATTGGCTGAGACAGCAGCGAAGCACCATTGGCTTCTGCTGCTGTCAATCAATGTCAGTGAGCCAATGAGGAGAGAGAGGGGGTGGGGCCAGGGCTCCATGTCTGAATGAACACACCGAGCAGCGGCTCGGCTCGGGTGCTGCTTGCTGTGGGGGCACTCAACAGGAAGGAGAGGCCAGGAGTGGTGAAGAGGAACCCGAGAAGAGGAGGATCTGGGCTGCTCTGTGCAAAACCACTGCACAGAGCAGGTAAGTATAACATAGTTGTTATTTTTAATAAAAAAAATAAAAAAGAAAAGGAGACTTTACAATCACTTTAAGTTTTGGATGGAATGGAGAGGGATTAGAACACCTGTCAGATTTTATTGCTGTCTGTGTCCCCATTAAAGGGGTTGTAAAGCTAAAAGTTTTTTCACCTTTCTATGCATTAAGGTGAAAAAACATCTGAAAATACCGGCCCCCCCCCCCAGCCCCCCGTTTTACTTACCTGACCCCTCGAAAGTCCCGCGCTTGCCCCCGACAGCCTCCTCGCCGATCACCCTTGCCGTTGATTGGCTAGAGTGGATGGATTGAAAGCAGCGCAGCCATTGGCTCGCGCTGCTGTTAATCACAACCAATGACGCGGCATGCCGGGGGGCGGGGCCAAGTGATACAGCGAGCGGCTGTATCACAGGAGTGCGCCCGCAAGTACTCCACACCATGCGAGGGAGCTCGCATTAAGGTGAGCAGTACTTGCGGGGGGAGCCGAGACAGCTGCCGAGGGACCCCAGAAGACCAAGTTCGGGGCCACTCTGTGCAAAACGAGCTGCACAGCGGAGGTAAGTGTAGCATGTTTGTGATTTAAACAAAAAAAAATCTCCATTACAACCCCTTTAAGGAGATTCATTCTCTTTATTTGTCCTGTTTACTGTTATCATCAAAAGTAAAATAAAAAATCCCAAATTTTGGGCTGTGCCCTGAAAAGTACGGTATTAGGCCGCACACACACGATCAGAAATTCCGCCAGCAAAAGTCTGATGAGACCGTGTGTATGCTCCATGGGACTTTTGCTGTCAGGTTCTCAATTTTTCGGTCAGAAAAAGTTTTGATCGTCTGTAGCAATTCCGACGCGCAAAATTCCTACACATGCTTGAAAACCTGCCCTGTGCAGTGGTTTTGCACAGAGCGGCCCCGATCCTCCTCTTCTTGGGTCTCCCGCTGGTGCTCCTGGCCCCTCCTTCCTGCTGAGTTTAATGGGGGCACCCAAACAGGTGCGCTCCCAAGCCACTGCTCTGTGTGTCATACATTCACACATGGAGCGTGGCTCAGCCTCACACCCGCTCTCCTTATTTTATCACTGGCTGTGATTGACGGTAGCGGGTGCCAATGAGAAGGAAGAGACCCAGGAGTGCCGCTGCCCTCGTGCGCACATCACTGGATCGAGATGGGGCTCAAGTAAGTATTGGGGGGGCACTGCACACAGAAGGTTTTTTACCATTATGCATAGAATGCATGAAGGTAAAAAAACCTTGAACCTTTACAACCACTTTAAGAGGTCCCGATATGTAGCAATGCAGTAGCTAACAATATATCAGTGGTTACAAATATTTAGCAAAATGATAACAGTATGATTGCAAACTATGTTCTTCAATCACCTAACATAAAAACAAAAAAAACACACTTTATTTAAAATTTGTAATGTGCAAGTTTGAATATGAAAGGACTATTACAATGAGACAAAGACCTTTAGATTTTGACATATTGGGATACTATTTCATTGCTGAAGAGCACAGCTAAAGTCATGACTTGGACAAAGTCTATGACATCAATAAGGAGTAGCACAAAGTGAGCTGTATGGAACAAAAGGCATTCACATTCCCACTTTGGCTTTCTGACAACGACATGATCCTATGGCACTGAACACCACTTTGTAGCTACTTACAAGCACTGGGAAAGCTGAAGTGTGCAATGAAACTATGATCACAAAGAGACTCATTGAATGGATAATATAAAGGATTCCTTATTGAAGAATCAGGTACATGTTTATTTTTCTTTATTTGTAGCTAAACTAATGCGACTTTTACTGCAACAGTCTCCTACTTCCGAATATCAATAATAGCCCGCACATGCCAATGTGCCTCTTTTTCAGTATGAGTATACCCGCTTTGCAGGCTACAGTAAACTCCACAGGGTCCCTTAGGAATACAGTGAACTGGTAAATGGGAAAGAGCTGGGCTCTAAACAAAACACCCCGTTTAGAAAGAACCCCGCATGGAAAAGTTCATACACAGCCCGTGTCCCCTTAGTTACAATTTGATGCATATCGTAATTTGTCATAACCACTTAAAGTGGGGTTGCCACCAAAAAAAAAATGTGGCTTAAAAATCATAAAAAAAAAAGAATGGGAAAAAACAATTTTTTTTACTCACCTCTAAATGCCTGTTGCTAGGGGGTCCCTCGTAGTCTGCCACCTTCATTGCCCGGGCTAAACGTCACTTCCCCTAGGCGCCGCACAGTCATCTGGGACCTGTCATGTGTCCCAGATGAGTGAGCGTCGAATCACGGCGCACAGCGCCGCTCACGCATGCGCAGTGGGTGCCCGGCTGTGAAGCCACAGCCGGGTTCCCACATTAAGAATGCCGGCGCCGCGAGCGGAGCGGGGAACGAGGAGGGGTCTTGTTCACCCCGCATCGCTGGACCCCGGGACAGGTAAGTGTCCGATTATTAAAAGTCAGCAGCTACAATATTTGTAGCTGCTGACTTTTAATTATTTTTTTTGTGGGCACTGCACTTTAAGGACCAAGCCTCTTTTTGGGATTTGTTGTTTACAAAATAAAAAAAAAAACTTTTTTTTTTTGCTAGAAAATTACTTAAAACCTCTAAACATTATACATTTTTTTTCTCACACCCTAGAGAATAAAATGGCAGTCGTTGCAATACTTTCTGTCACACCGTATTTGCGCAGCGGTCTTACAAGGGCACTTTTTTTGGAAAAAAAATACCTTTTGAATTAAAAAATAAGTAAAGTAAGTAAAACAGTAAAGTTAGCCCAATTTTTTTTTATATTGTGAAAGATAATGTTACGCTGAGTAAATTGATACTCAACATGTCACGCTTCAAAATTGTGGCCGCTCGTGGAATGGCGACAAACTTTTACCCTGAAAAATCTCCATAGGCGACATTTAAAAAATTCTACAGGTTGCATGTTTTGAGTTACAGAGAAGGTCTAGGGCTAGAATTATTGCTCTCGCTCTACCGATCGCGGCAATACCTCACATGTGTGGTTTGAACACCATTTTCATATGCGGGTGCTACTCACGTATGCGTTCGCTTCTGCATGTGAGCTCGGCAGGACGGGGAGCTTTTAAAATTATTATTTTTTTTCTTATTTAGTTTACCTTTTATTTTTACACCGTTCTTTAAAAAAATAAAATAAATTGTGTCACTTTTATTCCTATTACAAGGAATGTAAAGACCTCAGATCTCATATTTACATTAAAATGCAATAAAAAAAATGTCCCTTTAATAGCTACAGGCAGAAGTGACTTTTTGACGTCGCTTCCGCCCTGCAATGGTATGGAGAGGGGTCATCTTCCCCTCTCTCGTCTCCTTGCCACAGAGGAGAAAGGATCCGATCGCTGCCGACAGCTCCGGTAAGCGGCTGAGGGGGCCCTCTCCCGCGCCCGATAAAAGTGATCGCCAATTCCGCCGCAGAGACCACTATTATCGGAAACCGGACCGCCGGCTGAACAAGAGGATACTGGGGTTATGGCAGCTAGCTGCTGCCATAACAACAATATCCCTCTTCAAAGTTAGGACGTATATCAGTCCGGAAGTGGTTAAAGAATGTAAATGATTGAGCGAGTGTTGTCCACATAATGATTATGGGCCAGAGAAGAGCTGCATGCATTTGGTTTGGCTGATGTCCACCAGAAAAAGTGTGTATCTGGTAAAGCTGGCCTCATCTGCTTCTGTCTAGACCAGTGTTTCTCAACTCCAGTCCCCAAGGCGCCCCAACAGGTCATGTTTTGAGGACTGGAGTTGAGAAACACTGGTCTAGACATAGGTAGGATTAGGCACTACAATGACTCAGCCTCTCTCCTAAAGCTCAAAAAGATCTAAACCAAAATATTAAAATCTCATATCCGCTTTAAAATGATTGAAATTTCATCGTTACATTAATCACTTGCCACCCGACGCAATTTTGAAATGTTTCACATACATGTAAAAATCTGCATTTTTTTTGCTAGGAAATTACTTAGAACCCCCAAACATTATGTAATTTCTGAAAGCAGAGACCCTAGAGAATAAAATGGTGGTTGTTGTCATTTTTATGTAACCTGATATTTGCACAGCTCTTTATCAAATGCAAATTTTTGGGGAAAAAAAATACACTTTAATGCACTTTAGTGCACACAAACAATATAACACCCAATATTTTGGTAAATTATAAAATATTGTGTTGCGCCGAGTAGATACCAAATATGTCATGATTTATGGTACACAGAAATCTCCATAGGTGATGCTTTAAAAGCTTTTATAAGTTACGAGTTTAGAGTTAATTGTGAGCTCTGCCACTAGAATTTTTGTCTCACTCTGACGTTCATGGTGATACCTCACATGTGAGATGCAATCACCGTTTACATATGTGTGTGATACCTACATGTGTGTTGCCTTTGCATGTGACCATGGGGGTACAGGGGTGCTTTAAATATTTTTAAATCTAAAATTTTACTAATCATTTTTACACTGCTTTTTTAATTTTGATGAGCAACATCCCTCGTAATATAGCTGGGGCAGTGGCATGTCCTCTTTATGGAGAGATCTGGGGTCTTTTAGACCCTGATCCCTCCTCTGCTCTTCAAAGCAGTCGATCCAACTGGGATTGGTTGTATTTGCTGCTTCACTGGCTGGCAAAAGCCGGTAAACAAAGAATTAAAACCAGAAGTGATGAAATCCTTGTTGCTTCTGGCTTCATTTGTCAAAGAGGAAGGGGAGGAAAGGATGTTCCTCCCTGTCCTCTTTCTGCAGCCAGCCCAACAGAGTGTAGCAGTCCCAGGATGGACACTAGCGGGGGGTCAGGGGCGGCTCGTCTTTTAGACAGAGGCTCCAATAGGCTTCAAAATAGGGTGGGCTCGGGGTGCAGAGCACTACACTTCAAGCCCACCCAGGTGTGTTACAATAGTGAATGAACATTCCTTTTGAAACACTAATCCTCCTCCCGGCCAATCAGGAAGCGGGTCTGAGTGGTCATGCCATGAAGGATCTTGTTCAGGTATCTCCTGTACCATGTACCTACAAGTGGACATGCTGACACAAATTGGGTTGGATCCAATGTTGACAGAATGCCCACCCAATGCAATGCTGCGCAGTGGAGTAAGTAAAAATAGCTAGGAAGTGCCTGAATAAAGCGGGAGATCAAGAGCACTGAGATATAAAATAAAATGTGGACAAGATGGGATGTGTGCAGTTGCGAAGCAGTGGTTTGGGCCTTTCGGGGTTAAAACAAGTGGTGAAGAGGTGACATATCATCTCCCAGCCACCTGTCAACTGCCCTCTGAAAATCAATTCACCGCAGATTGCTTTTCAGAGGGTCGCAAGGGCTGCTGCAAGTGTGAACAAGCACTTAAAGGAGTTCACCTTCGGAACATGTTACATGTGGCACGGACAGGCATAAGGGCGTACAGGTATGTCCCCTTTAAGATGCCGCTCGCGCCGGTCGGGACCCCCGTGAGGCCGTCTCACGGGAAGGCTGAACAGGAAGATGCGGAAATAAACAGCATCTCCCCGTTCTGCCTAGCAACTAGTGACGCCGATCTCTGCTCCCTGTGATTGGAGCAGAGATCAGCATTCACTAGCTGACAGCCACGCCCCCCCCCCCCCCACAGTAAGAAACACACCTCTAGGCACACTTAACCCCTACACTGCCACCTAGTGGTTAACCCCTTCATTGCCAGTGTCATTTACACAGTAATCAATGCATTTAAATAGCATTGATTGCTGTATAAATGACAATGGTTCCAAAAATGTGTCAAAAATGTCTGATGTGTTCGCCGTAATGTCGCAGTCACAATAAAAATCGCAGATCGCCGCCATTACTAATAAAAAAAAATTATTAATAAAAATGCTATAAAACTATCCCCTATCTTGTAAACGCTATAACTTCTGCACAAACCAATCAATAATCGCTTATTGCGATTTTTTTTACCAAAAATATGTAGAAGAATACGTATCGGCCTGAGGAACTGAGGAAAAAAAAAAAAAAATATTTTTTTAGCTGCCATAACCCCGGTATTTTTAAAAATGGCGGACTGTCCTCTTTAAGATAAAAGTGGTCTCTGCAGTGGATTTGCCACACGATCACTTTTATCTGGAGCGGGAGAGGGCCCCCCCTCGCGCCGTGCTCCGGTCGTCTCTGCCCATTACCGGAGCCATCAGTAGCGGCGGAGACGATCGCGTCCACTCCCCTCACTGCCCACTGCCTGGATGCCGAGTGAGGGAAAGATGGTCCCCGCTCGGCTCCATAGCATTGAAGGGATCATTAGAGCCAGAGCAATAATTCTAGCCCTAGATCTCCTCTGTAACTCAAAACTAGTAACCTGTAGAAATTCTGTAGCCTATAGAGATTTTTAAGGGTAAATGTTTGTCATCATTCCACGAGCAGACGCAATTTTGAAGTGTGACATGTTGGGTATCAATTTCCTCGGCGTAACATTATCTTTCATAATATAAAAAAAAAATGGGCTAACTTTACTCTTTTCTTATTTTTTTATTTAAAAAAGGGTATTTTTTTCCCCAAAAACTGTGCTTGTAAGACCACTGCGCAAATAAGGTGTGATAAAGTATTGCAACGACTGCCATTTTATTCTCTAGGGTGTCTGAAAAAAAAAATGATTTATTTATATATATATATATATATATATATATATATATATATATATATATATATATATTTTAAAGTATAAATATATATATATATATAATTGGGGTCTTTAAGTAATTTTCTAGCAAAATTTTTTTTTATTTTAACTTGTAAACACCAAGTCTAAAAAATAGGCCTGGTCCTTAAAGGGGCATTCCGGCCAAGACATTTTTTTTTTTAAAAGTCAGCAGCTACAAACACTGTAGATGCTGACTTTTAATAAGGACACTTACCTGTCCAGCGATCCCGCGATGTCGGCCGCCCCGAGGCCGATCCGTCCATCGGATCGACTGCCGGCACCTCCAACTTAACGAAGGGAAACAGGCAGTGGAGCCTTGCGGCTCTGGGCAGCACAGTGGTGTAGTGGTTAGCACTTTCACCTAGCAGCAATAGGGTCGCTGGTTCAAATCCCAACCACGACACCTTCTGCCTGGAGTTTGCAGGTACTCCCTGTGCCTGCGTGGGTTTCCCCTGGGTACTCCGGTTTCCTCCCACACTCCAAAAGACATGCTGGTAGGTTAATTAGACCCTGTCTAAAAAAAATTGGCCTTAATATGTGTATGTGTATGTCAATGTGTATGTGTTTGTAAGCACGTCAGACGGCAGATGGACATCGGCGGCAAAAAGCGCCCTGAGGTGATTCAGTTCGCATAGGTAGCACTATCGCTATCACAAGTCAAGTCACTCACTCACACTCACTCACTGCCCGTTTCCTGCTACGCATGTGCAAGTCGCGCGGCGTTTGGGGAATGGCCCCATTGTTTTCTGGGACACACACATGTCCCAGAAGGCAACGGGGCCGCTCACCGAAGAGGAGGAAGCGCCGCGGAATAGGAAGAGGCAGATTAGGAAGACTGCCTAGCAACAGCGGTTTCCCGTCGATGGAAAGATCAGGTTCAGGTAAGTAGAAGGGGGACTCTGGGTGGGGCTGCTGCACTACAAAAAGTTTTTCACCTTAATGCATTAAGGTGTAAACCTTGAGGGTTTACAACCCCTTTAACATATGGAAAAATGTTGAAACAACCGTACATTGCTTTAAAGCACAAATACTGGAAACTATGACAGTCCACACATGTATTTCAATAGAAGTGTAAGTGCCAAATTCATAACATGAAGATTTGGGTGGGGAAAATGGCAATAAAAAACGTGTCCTATTCTACGGATGTCATTTTGAAAGCAGGAGCTCCCTGCTGTGTAAAAATAACAAGTAATTAGTGACAGTAAAAATATTGACATATCTTCATTAAATACCATTTTCAAAAACACTTAAAAGTGGACTGTAAAGAACGCTCCAGTGACAAGAGAGAAAGGAAGAAAACAACACTAACTTTTGACATCTGTGGAACATGTACTGGCAGGTTGGGGACCTTTGCACATTTCCAGGAGTAACTGTTCATTTAAAGGGATGTTTTCATGAAAATAAAAGGAGTTTAAATCCATGTATACTACATATTTGGGCAGATTAGCACACTCTATTCCACTGGAGCTTTAAATGTCATTTTCGTCTTTTTCTGAGATCTCACAATATTCGTTTTCCAAAGAAAATTCATACTCTGAGGTTATTTTCAGCAAAACCAGATCAGAACTAGTGATGGGCAGATGATTTCTTCAAATCTGGCTGATTATGGCAAGCAGAAGTTTGTTTTGCTTGATGAACCAACCTGCTCAATGAATCCTTGACTGGTCTAAATCAAGTGTGTTCTCTGTGGATCCGACCATCCCATTTATTCTTCCTCCAGACTGCTCTCTGCAAATGACTTCCTCATTTATATATTTAGGGATTATGGTGCAATTCCCATTATCTATGTATGTTATAAATAATCTCATACCTTGTACCCCCTCCCAAGAATCATTTACTGGTCTATGTGTGTGCTATTTTTGAAAAGCCTGCACTGCATCCGAGAGCATGGGCTCTTTTTTCCTCATCCATGGGCTGAAGACAACCTTAAAGTGTCACCAATCCAGCCTTGGAGAATTTTCTATAAATTTTTTTGGGAGGGTGCATGTGATCAGCAAAGGGCCAATCAGCACTGTATAGACAGAGTGCAGGAGTCATGCAGCCTCATAGGACAGTTATGCCGGGTACACACAAGAGGATTTTCCATCGGAAAAATCTTGGATGTTTTTTCCGACGGAATTCCGCTCAAGCTTGGCTTGCATACACACGGTCACACTAAAGTTCGCTGAACTTTCGACTGACAAGAATGCGGTGAAGTACAACACTACGACAAGCCGAGAAAATTAAGTTCAATGCTTACGAGCATGCGTCGAATTGGTTCCGAGCATGCATAGGAATTTTGCGCATCGGAATTGCTACAGACGATCGGAATTTCCAAAAAATTGAGAACCTGCTCTCAATAATGTCTAGTTTTAGTTTAGTAAATAATATCCATTGTGAAATTTACTACATTGTTCTTCTTCAATTTTTTTAATTTTATTTTACACTCAAATATACTCCATCAATGTCAAAATCTAGTACATAAAAATTAGCCTAGGCTACAAACTTGCACATTCAAATTTTAAACATTCTCTCTCTCTAACAATTTTGCAGTTCCTAGCAAGTGTTTATAATAATTATTAATGACTGAAGAATCAGCCCAGTAAATTACATAATGCACAGTAATGGATATGAGCTGCCTCTGCAGGTGACAGGTGCCTTTAAGGTCCCATCCAGACTTCCACATTTAGCACACCTAGGTGAGAAACATAGAAGTACAGCACAAATCCATTAAATAAAAGAAAAATATGTGCAAATGTGAGAGAGGGAAGGGGGAGGAAACAGGGGGAGAAAAAAGTTCACTACGGTGAAATTTTCTCTCTTGTTGAGGTATAATGAAGCAAGATTTTGATTGTTTCCTTCTGACATCACCTGTACTTTTCTTTACTGTTGTTTTCATAGATCAGTAATTCCTTAAAGTAGACCTATAGGCAAAAAAAATTTTCTTCATTTTAGATCAAGGGAGGGTTATAACCCCTGTCAGATAATTTTTTTGCCATCTGGGTCCCATTGCAGAGATCTCCCTTCACTTCCTGTCCCATAGCCAAACAGGAAGTGAGAGGAAATCCCTGCAAACCAAGGGAATTCCTTGGGGACCCCCAGGTCACTAGAACTAGTGTCCCCTTTGGAAGATTTCCCCTTTAGGGAGAACCCAAAATGTGGGATTTTCTTTTACTTTCACTTTCAATGATAAACAGGACAAATAGAGAGGGTGAGTCTCTGTAACAGGGACAGAAATAAAAACTCACAGGTGTTCTAATCTATCTGTACTCTATCCAAAACTAAAAAAAAATGTTTGCCTTTAGTTATACTTTAAGGTACTCAGAGACATTAGTAGACTGTTGCCTGGTCCAGCCAACAGTTATACGTATATTAGTAATCCCAAACCTGAGCAGACAACCCAGGGCCAATCCACGGAGGAAAATCAAAAGTATGGAAAATAACTTAGGTCACCTGGAGATTTACACTAGTGCATCCTATGTCTAGAGGAGTCTTTAAAATTGGAAAATGCATTTTTAAATATACTGGGAACACCTTTAGATATAAACTGTTGAGAACTTTCAAACTGCTTCCATTTTTCCTTATCTAAATGGCATTGTATGAATGTGTCCTGGAATCTCACTGGCTGTCGAGCACAATAGACATTATACTATCCTGCACTTTTATTTATTAAATCAGGGACTTTGCCCTATGTTAAAATAACTGTGATTACGTGTGGGAACATAGACATGTCATCCATAACAATCATGATCTAGAAGGTGATGTTATCAACACAGGAGACAGTGTCAGCTTTCATGAGTAAAGCGTGTATAGACCATGTTAAAGCACATGTACATACACCGTTAGTTGTTGCAAGGTATCCATAAAGTTGTAGACGCTTACATACACCAACAAGGCCCAAGTGAAGTGTCACATTTCAGAGTCAAGTCGTGAGCAGCCGGATGAAAGGAAAGAAGACAAACAGAATAGGTTAAGGCATGCACATCTTTCGCTATTTACTGACAACACAAAACAGACACATGCAGCACAGTTTACAACATGACCAACATGTAATTCATTATACTAGTAAGGGTTGGAACCATCAGATATTGCTTATACATTTTTTTTAGCAATCAAAGAGAGCAAATATCATAGCATATAAATACAGAAACAAACACTAAAACATTAAGGTATGCCCAGTCATTTTTGTGCCTTGAGTGAAGAATTTGTATCAGAACCCCATCTTAGTCTTCAGGCTATGCCCCCATTCTAGTCAAGTTGCAACATTTTTTATCATACATGTACCTTTTGCATTTTTAAACAGGAGAGTGGAAATTATGGCAAAGCAGAAGCATATATTGAAACATGTTTATACAAAAACCCCAACATGGTACAGGCACACTTTGCCAGGATAGCCTCAATCCTTCTTGAAATATTGTCCTTGACTGTGTGTAGTGAGAGTTTATACCATTCCAAGAGATTGTGTATTTCCTCAAGGAATAATCAAGGTTTGGGTTTGGTGGTTGTGGAGACCAAGGAAGCCTTCAGACTTCGCCCTGGTGTTCTTGAAGCTACTCTTCAATTTTCTTTGCAGTGTGTATGTGTAGAAGTTTGAATTTAGGGTTATATCACTTTTTTACTAACTAAAAACAGTGTAGTGCAAGCTTTCGAGGCACACTGGCCAGGTAGTACAGTATAATGCCTAACAAAGAGGCAAACTTGCCACAAAATAATGCACTACAATCTTTTTAGTTAGCCAACAAATGGTATCACCCTAAATCCAAACTTCAACTTTTGTTGATGGCTAACGGTACAACACTCTGCAATGTGTATGTAATAGACTCGTATCACAAAAGATTAGTGTGTGAAGATGTACATAAAAAGGTATCAAATGAATGTATATGCATTTTTTTTTCCACATGTGAATGAAAGAAAAAACTATTAATACAGCATCAAATAGGTACCATTAATTTTAAGTGACTGAGATAAATGAGAAAAGCTGCCACTGCTGACTGCCTGACTTTCATACTGACCTAATGGTCTCAGTACTACCCAATAATGTACTGCTCCAGCCTTCTTACATTTCTGGAGCCACATCTGCAGGTGCTGGAAAGATCTTGGATTGTCCCAAAAACAATCTCAACCAACATCCAACATATGGGGAGCAAATGTAGTGTGGCTCAACTTATATACACTAGTCAATCATCACATCCAGGCAAAGAACCCAGGAGCTCTTGACATAAATTCTAAGTTTAATGGCTGCATGCATGTTCCAGGTAGGTGACTCAGACGGTACTAAAGATCGAAGGATTCGGTACTGCCTGGCAACTACCTTTTTCCAAAGGATGTTATTAGTCTCTCTATTTCTCTTATCACAAGTTTCCTTTAGCCATTTTACTGCCAGGGCCATTTTGTTCATTATACGCACATAAATATTTTAACCTGGCCAGGTAATCTGCCGAAATTATATTAACTCAATTGTATTTGTAATTAAACGTTTTATTAATAACTGTAAATCCCAAAGGGACTTCTGTTCCTGGCTACATGCTTGCTCAAATCTCAATATCTGGGAAGGAGGTGAAATCTTTATCAGTAAATTACTTGATACATGGATCAAAATTCAGCCGGGACTGGCCAAGATTCGATGCATCTATGGGCAGACTGATTGGACCAAAGTTGATTGATTGATTGTGCCCAAGTTGAGCCATCGATTGACTTAGGGAAAATCCAGGCTATCGGATTTTTAACATATGATTACTGCCAGCGGCTATGGCCTGCTAGCAGTAATCATTGTGCTCTGCCAGCTGAGAAGGCTCCCTGCGCCCCCACACTGACAGAACCAAATAGCGTTTTAGACTCAAATTGAGTCTAAAACGCTATTTGTCACCAAATCGAGTTTTAGACTCAGTTCCTAGCAGGTGTCCAGTGCAGCATTTCTCAACCTTTTTTCAGCCATGGCACCCTTTGACAGTATGCAACAGCTAGAGGCACCCCAGGTGACTTATACTTTTTTCAGGACAAGCTGGACCTTGTTTTGGTGGTGAACACCTCTCGATTTGTTTATGAAATGACACCTGGCCCACATAACAAGAAAAAATAAAAAAAATAAACTTTAGCTGTACATAAAGTATCTCACAAAAGTGAGTACACCCCTCACATTTTTTGTAAATGTTTTACTATATCTTTTCATGTGACAACACTGAAGAAATTATATTTTGCTACAATGTAAAGTAGTGAGTGTGTGTTTTTGCATGGTATTCCAACATAACGACCCCAAACACAACTCCAAGATGACCACTGCCTTGCTAAAGAAGCTGAAGGTAAAGATGATGGACTGGCCAAGCATGTCTCCAGACCTAAACCCTATTGAACATCTGTGGGGCATCCTCAAACGGAAGGAGGAGGAGCACAAGGTCTCCAACATCCACCAGCTCCATGATGTCACCATGGAGGAGTGGAAAAGGACTCCAGTGGCAACCTGTGAAGCTCTGGTGAAACTCCATGCCCAAGAGGGTTAAGAAAGAGTGCTGGAAGATAATGGTGGCCACACAAAATATTGACACTTTGGGCCCAATTTGGACATTTTCAGTTAGGGGTGTACTCACTTTTTTTGCCAGCGGTTTAGACATTAATGGCTGTGTGTTGAGTTATTTTGAGGGAACAGCAAATTTACACTGTTATACAAGCTGTACACTCACTACTTTACATTGTAGCAAAGTGTAATTTCTTCAGTGTTGTCACATAAAAAGATATAATAAAATATTTACAAAAATATGAGGGGTGTACTCACTTTAGTGAGATACTGTATTAATGCCATTACCATGAGCAACCACCATAACACTAAATAAAAAAATGCTCCCTGAAGGGCCAAGAAAAAAAAAAAATGCATTTTGCCCAATTTATCCTACTTAAACACACTGAAATTAAAGGGTCTATTTATAAGAAAAAAAGTTTGGCGGATTAATGTCACAAACTTTCACCCAGCCGTCACAAAATCGAAATCACACTAACACTGGCAATAACCTTTTTTTTTTTTTTACCCCACCAAATTATTTTATTTATGTTTTTACACAGACTTCTCCTCTAGTGAGGAGAAAACGATAAAATGGGGAAGAGCAGTACAGAGGCAGGTTCTAATTTTAGTGATCACTGGGATTGTTACTTTTAGACCAGGTGCTATCTTGACAGCTTAGTCTCCATGCTTGGGCATGTGTGGCACCACAGAATAAAGCCCACATTTGTGACACCACACTGTCATCAGAGATAACAGCATGGTATTTAATGACACCCCTGACAAACCCAGTTGGGACCCCAGCTGAGAAAGGTGGGACTAGGCCTCAGATAGTGCCATTTTTACCATGAAAAATCACAATACCTTTTTTTTATTACGGGTCATGAGACAGGGGTTGCCATTGCTGGCCTTCTAAAATTGCTACTTGACTTGCTGCTATGTTAATCAATTGGTTTCAATACTCTCAGTCACTGACCCATCACATAATTTGGGTGTGTAACTCAATATGCTGAACCCAGAAGTTCAGCAAGACAGCTTGGGCACAATTATTTAAAAAAAGAGAATTCGGCAATGGCAGTCTCCATGTTTTTTTCAGGAAGAATTTCCTTCAAATGTTAAGTAAAGTCTTAAAGAATAGATAGAAGAAATCTCAAATATTCAGACAATAATATCAATTTCATCCCAGTGTTATATAATGTCATAAAGGCTCTTCTTCCCAGTGTTTCATATGAATCTCATTTCTCATTGTTGGAGAATTTTTTTTATTTTTTTGCTCTGTTGTGTTAATTGTTGACCGTCTGGTGCTTAACATTGGCACAACTGTTGCGCTAGCATTTATTAAGCACCAGCTAATTGCTGTACTGCTCAGATGGTTTACAACATTAGTACATGCTGGGTGGTCGCAAATAGCAGGCTTGGCTGCAACCCACTTGCCAAATGCGCTTGTATAGGCTGGATCTCTGTGATATATGTGACAGATTTTTATGTATGAAAGTTACGAGTCTCTTCCCCCTTTATTTAGCTATTTGCCATCTATCTATCCATTCTTCACTTGGGAATACAAGCTCACTGACAGTTTAGGAGTGCAAAGATAACCATTGATCAAGTTTAAAATCTAGAATTCACCTGAAAATGTCAAGGTACAGCTGAACGGCTCCAGGCTATAAAATATGAACTAGGGACAATTCACTGAAAAGTAATGTCTATTCTATAGGTGGAAGATGCTGGTATGACTTAGCAGCCAGTTTCTTTAATCCCGCCAGGAAAGTATTTGACTTTGTACCCATCCACTTTGGGGCCTTGGTAAAACAGGTGTCTCCTCTTCCTGTTCTATTACTCTAGTATATTAATTAAACATTTACAGGAGACCCCTTTGTAACTTCTGTGACAGATGTGTAGACCTGCAAACTCCTCGGGAGAAAAACAAGAAACTATTAGGTGATTTAAAGCTGCCAACAGCAATTTTTTAAATACAGTGAAAAGAAGTTAAAACTTTTGTTTGGTTTTTACATCTGCCTGTGTCCCTCCCAGATAGCAAGTAACTGTCCTGCAAGTTTGAAAATGACTTGCTAAGCTATGGCTAGACTTGCCAGGCTTCACAAGTTTGTTGCACAATTGGAGCAAGTTCGCACTGCATGACTCCAGATCAACTTTCATTGCAAACATTCTGCAAGTGTGCTACAAGTTCTGGTTGTTATGTTGTACAATAGTCATCCCACCACAGGGGTCACTGTGACTTGCAGAGCTCTTGCTGTAGACTCACCACTGCAACTCTGCTCTTGCTAGAGACTTGCCATGCAAATTTGCTACAAATTGTAAACGTGTCAACAAGAACTTGTTCTGCAAGTGTACAACTTGTCAGTGAAAATGTGCAACAAGTTAACAAGACTTACAATTCAAGCCTGCCACAAATTTGGCAAGTTATCCTTGCTATCTGGGCTACTGGGAAGACTGCCCCTTACTTCCTGTTACAGCGACATTCTATCCCATTCTGAAACACATGGGGGTAGATTTACTAAAGGCAAATAGACTGTGCACTTTGCAAAGTGCAGTTGCTCCAGAACTTAGTAAATGAGGTAAAGCTTCACTTTGCAAAGAATACCCAATCACATCCAAGAAAAATTAAAAAAACTGTTTTTTTGCTTGCACATGACTGGATGATGGCAGTCAGCAGAGCTTCTGCTCTGTTAAAAAGCTCCGGAGCAGCTGCACTTTGCAAAGTTCACAGTCTATTTGTCTTAAGTAAATCAACCCCATTGTGTCACAAGGACAGAAAGAGAGGGGAAATCTTCTCTAGAGCTGGCCATATATGGATAGAAATTCAGCCAGTTCCTGCTGAATTTCGATCCACCTTTGGATGTTACGGTCCATGAGAAGTCGATCTATCAATCAAATTTTCAAAAACGGGCTTGTTGGTATATTTTCACTCGATCAGCACTACAGCCAATTGGCTGCAATGATGATCAGTGTATTTTGACGGTGGGGGGAGTCCCACTGTCAGAATACAGTAACACAGCTGGGAGGACTTCCCCAGCCACCTCAAATGTGTGGATGGGGAAATCGGTTCAGTAATGTGTGGCCGGCTTAAGGAGACTATAACAAAAAAAAAAAACGAAAAGAATAAAAATACAAAGCTTCTTGTGAAAAGCTAAGCAGTACCTAGCCTGACTTGATTTTATTCCGAGAATAAGACAAGAAGTTCCCATACAGCTGTCAGAACATAGCCCTGTATACTGTATGTAACATATGCTACATACAGTTTATACAGCACTGATAATGACCACATATATTAGTAAAGGAAATTGTTTGTTTAGGCCAACTTGGCCTAAAAAAACTTTTTAAAGTAAATGAGTTAAGCAGGGTACAAGGGGATCAAAAATTGTCTGATTCAGCAGAAGCCGGTCGACTTTCGGTCCATGTGTACCACTGCCTGTTCAACAGAAGGCGGTCTAATGACCGGCTTCTGTTTAACAGTCATAGTGGAAAACAGCATTTGATCAGTGTAATCTGGGTGGGGGGAGTCTGATCTGTGTCAGAACACATAAGCGCGGCAGGGGAGCATGGCAGTTTGTTTTACCTTAACCTGCGGATATTGTTTATATCCAGCTTTAGGCTTTAAAGTGGTAGTAAATTTGATGACTTTTACCTAAAGGTATTCCTATAATATGGCTTACCTGTAGGTACTTGATTAAATTGCAGTGCAGGTGGCAATAGGGCACCAATAATATAAATGTGCTACATCCTAGATAATCTGAGATAATGGAAATTGGAATAAGGCACGTATAAAAAATAATATATTTTATAGGTACAGTGCCAAATGTGTGCCGTTAAGGAGATATTCACATTTGTAGTGGCTGGTGACATCACCGGCGCATATACACTGCACTCTGAATGGATGGCACACTGGAATATGCTGTCCATTGAGAGCGCTGTGCTGCAACCGTGTATCTTGTGCACATGCGTGGGATGACATCATTGCAGCCCAACCATACAAACAGCCAGGGGGAGCGAACCTGGAAGGAAGACCGGGTGAAGATGGAAGCGCCGACAGCACTGCATACTAAACACTTAAACTGGGTAAAGAAAGCTCTCGCGCTACTATGAGTAAACAGATAGGACAACGTAATCGCAGTAGGGTGTGTGCAGCAAAGTGAGTAGTGTTCACAAAGCACTTATAAAGAATAGATGAATGATAGAACTTCGTGCATAACAAATGGAATGGAAAGGTAGGTAGTGACTAGGTCCTAAACGGACGGCTAGTAAAGGTGGGTAACTGGGACCAATAGATACACACTATGATCAGAAGGGAAATAAAGTGCCAAGAGAAGGTGCATATAAAGTGACCAAGTGACATCAAATAAATAATTTGCCAATAAAAGTGAATAAGTAATACGTGACTGTTGAATAAATAAAAATGATCTTAAATAAGTATATATTGCATACACATCAATAAAGTGCTAGGAATATAATATATCCAGTGATAATCAATATGGTAAGTAAAGGCAATCCTGTAAGGTAATCCTGTGATCAGGAGGTGATAATACTAGTTTGCAATAAAAACATTAAAAATGATGAGTGATGGACTCCAATAAATGAAAAAATCAATGGTGATAAAAATGATAATGTGTACTAAAAGGTGTAGGGGTCCCGTGATAAATACAGCTGTATTTATCACGGGACCCCTACACCTTTTAGTACACATTATCATTTTTATCACCATTGATTTTTTCATTTATTGGAGTCCATCACTCATCATTTTTAATGTTTTTATTGCAAACTAGTATTATCACCTCCTGATCACAGGATTACCTTACAGGATTGCCTTTACTTACCATATTGATTATCACTGGATATATTATATTCCTAGCACTTTATTGATGTGTATGCAATATATACTTATTTAAGATCATTTTTATTTATTCAACAGTCACGTATTACTTATTCACTTTTATTGGCAAATTATTTATTTGATGTCACTTGGTCACTTTATATGCACCTTCTCTTGGCACTTTATTTCCCTTCTGATCATAGTGTGTATCTATTGGTCCCAGTTACCCACCTTTACTAGCCGTCCGTTTAGGACCTAGTCACTACCTACCTTTCCATTCCATTTGTTATGCGCGAGGTTCTATCATTCATCTAAACACTTAAACTGCCGGGGGCACAATTTTTTTTTTTTTTTTTTTCAAGGACTTTACTACCACTTTAACAAACCAAAATGGAGCACATAAGAGAAATTCATTGTTGGGGTTTATACACAATTGTTCGCTGTTTCAGTGATCCCCCGAAGGAAAAGCGCATCTCAGGAGTAGAATATATAAGACCATATGGAGTCATTGTCATTTTGGAGAGCCGATATTTTAAATTTGTGTAATAGGATACTGAGAATGGAATGAGATGGATGCTTAGTATAACAAAAAGGCTTTTCCCTACCTATAAATGACATTCAATGTTTGTTCTAGGTAAATAAAAAGTATCTTTTCTCACAGGGGTTTTGCTACTGTAGAAAACAGCTGGAGCATAAATGCTAATCTCTTCTGAGATAAGACATCTGTCCTAATGTGAATTAAACAATGTCCTCCAAGAACAATAGATGACAAAGGGAGTCCATGTACTGAAGACAGTTTATTTTGAAGCTGCTTGAATAAAGCATCCACGTAATATTTACTGCAATGACGTACCCAGGAAAAGACAAAAACTGTATGCAAGATAAATCTTCCTGCTGGATTGTATTTGACAAGGACAGATATAAACAGTGGCATGCGGACACATGTTCAAGCTTTTACATTAACCTGCTAAGATAATAGAGTTTTCTTTTGAATATGTGTGCTGGTTAATGCAAACCCAAATGAGATTGCAGAAGCACAGCAACCCAGCTGACATTTTTAAGGTTTAGTTATTGTGCTTTCTCTAAAGAAGGGGCCCTTCTCTGCACCACTGCAAAACATTTCAAAGAAAAAAAATGTAAGCATTAATAGACAGACACATACCTACATACCTACCTACCATTCTCATCTGTTTCCCTTTATTCCCTGCTGGCACCTCGATTCTGACCCTAGAAGTGCATTACTGATGTTTCCAGTGATTTAGTTGCCCGCTATGCTTTCTTGTAGTTTGCTTTTTAAAAAACATCCTGCTTACTGCATTTTAGCAATGCAATGCAAAAAGCACAAAATGCACTATGCATGTGTTTTGTTTATGTCTGCAGCTTAAAAGAAATGTTGAAAGCATGAAAGACCTACAACACATGGGGAATGTGCTTAAAACATATTAAGGCTCCATTCACACTTACACGAATCCAAAGTTGCACAAACTTTGAAATGCAACTTTGATGCATCTATGGATGGATGCAACTTTGATGCATCTATGGATGGGTGTAACTTGGATACAACTTTGGCTTTGACCAGTGATAATGGACAACTGTTGCACACAGGAACAGGTGCATCCGAGCTACTTCCTCCTGTGCAATGCCTGGTGAGCCTCCAGAACACAGCACTGAGCCTGTGACATCTCTGTAAACCTCCATATAATCCATGCAAACAAGGAGAAAGGCTGGTGCCGTGGAAGTCGGCTAAAACATTGTTTTATTATTGCAAGTGAACAACAAAAAGAACGCCAATGCGTTTCGGCCATCAGGCCTTAATCAAGCCATGATTAAGGCCTGACGGTCGAAATGCAATAATAAAACTATAAATAATAATAATAAATACTATAAAGTAATAATATTAATTTTTTATAAACAATAATAAAACTATAAAAAAAATAAAGGCATCCCCTCCTGAAATCTCCTAAATTCTGCACAGGCCTGCACACACATGCATTCTGCAGCCTCTATTCAGTTTAGTGAAAGGTCCACCTGTAGCCTACTGACAGGCCTTTACTTAGATAATCTGTCACTTTACTCAAACTAATTCCTTACCAGTCCACCGCTCCAATTAAATAATACTCAACTTCACCAGGCTCCCCCACCGCATAGTTGGATAGCTGGCATTGGGGAGTACTTGGCCTCTTCCCAGGATGCAGTGCTTAGACCTGAGCAGCCAACTGCCTGATCAAAACACTGCCATCTGATAAGGAGGACAACATAGAGCAGATGTTAAATCCCAGGACAACCAAGCGGTAGGCCAGGATGTGTGTGGAGGGCAGTTAGTAAGAGACTCTGTTTTGCTCATTCCAGGAAGTGTAAGGGTCCGTGCATTTTAGAGCTATGCAGAATTTAGAAGATTTTGGAAGAGAGGCAGTGGGGGAGATTTACTAAAACGGGAGCACACAGAAACTGGGGCAGCTATGCATATTAACCAAATAGCGTCTTGGTTTTATAATCAAAGCTTAATTGAACAAGTTGAAGTTAGAAGCTGATTGGTTACTATGCATAGCTGCACCAGTTTTAGTAAATCCCCACCAGTGTGTTTCCAGTGAAAATTTTGGACTAGATGGTGCAACAGGTAATATTATCTAAAAGGAGATTTTTATTATAAATTTTTTTTTAAATAACAAATACAACTTTAACTCAGTATTTGTGGCTTAAATGGTTCAATATTTTGTGTGATGGATGTGAAATACCGTACATTACTATTTGCATTTCAGCCCCATTAGAATTTCATATAATACTTAAATGTATTAATTGATGATAAATGAAGAATACAGAACAGACCGCAATATAAGAAAGCTGAGATTAAATCTGAGAAAGATAGTTAGAAAAATAAGGGTATGAGAAAGAAAGATATGCATTTCTGCTAAATATTATTATTGAGAAAAAGGAAGATCCAGCTATAAAAGAGGAAGAGAATGATCTATATAGGGAAACATGGTATTTCCCTTTAAATTGCAAAATGAGCGTGCAAAGTAAAAAAAATCTGAAATAGTTTTTAAATAAAGGTTTTATAATAATTAATAATAATTAGGTATTATATAACTCTGATGGGATTGACATGCAAATAGTAAAATATGGGGCAATAGGAAATATGATCAAGTGCTGGAAATTGGGACAAAAAACTGGAATGGATTTTTAAGCCCAAAAGTATAAAAAGTACCTTACACTTTCTCATGTGTTTCTTTAAATCTGGTCGTCCAATGCAAATGATGCAGAATTTGTGTTCTCATTTAGAACCCTTGCTGGTATGCTTTAGGGTTTACTGTTTCACAATAAAATTAGCTTACTGTAAACCACCTGCTTTTTTTGCTGTGTCTCCTGTAATTTACTGTACAGATAACATATTCTTTCATTTTCCCTGTACACCAATAGCTGAGTAATTATAAGACAAAATGTGTACCCCCTACGTTAATTATGTTTTAAGTGGCATCAAGAGTGCAAAGTGAAATATTTTACCAATTGTGCACACTTCTCTTCCTGTCCTTTACGCTCCTTCTTTTCATTTTTCTTCCGGAAAATTTCTTGTAACTGAAAAAAAAAAAAGATTTTTGTATAAAATGTCTAAAAGCTCCTACGTCAAAACCACTCACACATTAAGGTCATATACAAAGTATATCTGTATTTCTACAGATATTGTGAAATTTGTACAAATATGAGCTACATTTCAAAGTGAAACTTCAAGAGTAACTCCAATTTTGTTGAGAAAAAAACATTCCCCTCTGTGTGATCAATGTAGATCACAGGTATTTTAACACACTTTGTTGCAGACTCCTTTTGTTACTCTGACGAAATAGTTGTTCGTCTGTGTCCATGTGCCAAGTGAATTTGTATGGGAGTAGTTTTAGAATTATCAATCGGCTAATGCACTTTAATGAGGAAAGTGGCAGGGTCTGAATCCCTTTAGACTTGATTTCTTTTTGGGAGTATCTTACCAAAAATTACATCTGCAGGGGATGCTCAAAATCGGATTTGTATCTTAGTGGAGACTTCTGGGAAAATCAGTGAGCCAATCACTCAAGCAAAAAATTACATATCTGGGGGGCATTCTGTATACTGAACACCTCCAGGTTGCCATATTTCATTGCATTTTATAGAAAACAGATGGAAAGGGAGAGGTCATTTTTAATAACATTTAATTACAATATGACTTGTTTCACAATTATATATTTAATTTTTAATAACATTTAATTATAATATGACTTGTTTCACAAATGATATATATATATTAGTTATTTTATTTGCTAACTTTTTTACCATAAAAGTGGAGTTACTCTTTACAAAATACAAACTGCAAACATTATTGCTGCTTCCTACTCCTATCGTACTCACTTTGTTCTAAAGATAACTAGTTTGGCCATGGTAATGAGGTAGCTCAAGTCTTTTAGAATAAGTGCCACATGAAAAGTTCTGCTGGAACTATATACAAATTCTAATATGCACTGTTCTATGAAATACCATACCCCTCGCATCTCCTTGGTTGTCAAAAGTCTGTGTAGTACGAAAAAAACTTTTTTTAAATTAACTCACTCCCAAAGTAAAAATAAAAGGGTATATTTCAATAGGGACATCGTTTAGAACAATTTAACATACGGTTTCAACTGTTTTACATCAAAAACTCTGGGAGGTGCCATATTCCAAATAAGAAGCTGCATGTAATTTGACCTCAAGTTCTGTGCACACTACTCAGAGGGATAAAATGAGCCAAAGACCGGGATAGGTAGTTAGAGATTCTGGGAAGTCCAGACTGCTACTACAAAACTACAAACCACTTCTAAGAAATATCTATATTATAGGGCTGCCACAGAAGTTCAAATAAGTAAAAAAAAGAAGAGAAAAAGCATGTATATAATATGTATATATAATAAATATATAAAAACTTTTATGCAGCCAACTTCTTAACAAGCACACAACTTTTTTTTTTTTATTACAAACTATATCGACACAAAACCCCACAAATTAAAATCAAGGCAGCCTATCAAAAACAAAAAACATCCCTCAAGATGATCTTTCAAGTGGAAAATGTATGAATATATCCTAAACTATAAATATATATGTTAACTTACTTTTAAAGGACAACAAGAAGTAATAGGATAAGTTTACATACATATTTATAGGATAAGATTTAGGATGTATTCATACATTTCTCAACTGATCATCTTGTGGGATGTTTTGTTTTTAATCAAGCAGTGGCGGCTGGTGTGTTTTTTTGGGGGGGGGCGGTGGAGCATCACTAGCACAACTGCCAGCGCACGGCACTAACACCCCCCCTCCACCACCCGCTGTCCTTACTGTGGATGCAGGCGGTCGGAGCTGCAGTGGACATCTTCCAGTGTGGTGGGCTCCGGTGTCCTCTCCGCAGTGCGTGATGTCTCCTCTCTGCTCCTCCCAACGTTAGGATCGCCTGACGTTGTGACCAATCGGGAAACGGGTTTCATACCTGCTTCCCGATTGGCCGGGAGGAGGATCAGTGTTGCAACAGTGAATATTCAATCGCTGTTGCAACACACCTGGGTGGGCTCCAGGTCACATGCTCTGCGACCCGAGCCCACGCTATTTTGAAGCCTATTAGAGCCTATGGCTCTAATCAGGTGCTTAAAAAAAAAAAATACACCCCGCTGCTATAATTCATGTGCCCGGTGACCCAAAAGGGGACGGACACATGAATAGGGGGGGGGGGGGGGGGCGGTCGCCGTGGATAGATTCATGCTATGCATGAATTTATTCACTGCATATAGGGGGTGGAGAGGCGAGAGGGGGTGCCCCTAATGGACGGGCCGCCCCTGTAATCAAGGTATACCTTGATTTTAATCTGTGGTGTTTTGTGTCTGTATAATTTTGTAATAACAAGTTCTAAGTTTGCTAAGAAATTGGCTACATAAGAGTCATATATATAGTTTTCTCAATTCTTTCTTCTTTCTTTTGATTATTTATTTATATTATTATTTTTTTATTTGGCAGCCCTATAAGGTAGATATTTATTAGTGGTTTGTAGTAGCAGTTTTCTGCTTTGGGCTCCAAGAATGTTTGATCATTTCATATTTTCTATTTTTTAGGAGTATGGGCTTTAAAGTCTGTTTTTATTTGTTGTTGAAATCCCAAAAGCAAAACTGTAATCTGTAACTGCTATAACAGAAATATTCATTAACGTTCACAGCACAAAAAATTCTAGAAATGTCAAAATTTAAATATCTGGCGATGATATATATAAAACAGATTTTTAAGGAAAGATGGTTAGATCTTTATGCGTCTCTTTGCTATTACAGTCTGTAAAGTTTGTAGGCAAAAGTTCAGCCAGGCACACATATGGAAACATAGCATAAAAGATGCCATGACACTTGTCTGTGGGGAAAATACAGTGGCCAACAGAGCAGGTCCATATTATTTCTCGCCATCAGTTTGGTCACCATTTTCTCCTGCTGATACTCACAAAGGCCAATATTATACTTGTACAATAAAATGCTGTTGCTTATATCACAGTTGAGCATATGATGGGCCAAAGCAAAATATGTTATAATTCCAACAGTGAGAACTTACTCTATTTCCTAATTCTCAACCATCCATCATAAAGTTCCTAGTTGTTAGATAAATGCTCATTTGGTCTAGCATACAACTTAGCTAAAGTATATGTCCAGCCCAAAGGTTTTTTTCTTAGTTTTAGATTGGAAACATGGGAGTCTCATAATGCAACCAATGAAATAAAACATATCTGTAGAGTAACCACAAAAGAACACACAACAATTGTAATAATAGTCATTTTTAATTCATTTTTTTTTTCTAATTAAAGTTTTCATCTGGATAACTTTCTAAATTTGAGAAAAAAGGGGTGGCAAGTCGGAGGATCCAACAAAGAGCATTATTTTTTAACTTCTAACAATAAAATACATTGTAACACAATGTCCAAGATGTGAAAATTTACATATCACAACAAACTACAGTGAACTGGGCAAACTGTTGGAAGATGGCTTCTAAAAACCTGCTTAATTCTATTACAGCAGTATATTAAGAGATCTAATTATTAAGATTTGCCTTATTTATTACCCTTGTTTTGTTGTTATACTAGATTTACTAAATCCCATGGGACCTCTGCTTACATAATGCTGGTTGTACACAGGGACTAAACTCTCGCTGTATGACAATGTGCAAAGTAAATGTGACTTCTGACTTCCTGTCAGCTGTATTGCATTTTGTCTTTATCAATAGTCTACTCTGTAAGAACCTGTGTTAATCTAGGGAAACAGTCCACTAAGAACCAGCAACTCTCAAATATCACCTCTCTACACCGTGTCATTTGTCTGTAGAGAAGGCACCAAGCATACCTACAGATCTCTTTTCATACTGTCAGCACAATTCAATTAAATGATTAAGATTTTCTGTGCCTGGAAGACTCCTGTCCTGGTGCTATACATATCATTACCTTGCTGATTCCCAGGCAGTGTGTCAAGACACATGTATATGTGTTGCAAGTACTATACACTAGAGTCCCACAGTTGGTTGTGTACTTGAAGAATACTCACAAATGTGGAAAATGTAGACCAATAAATTTGCCATAGATGAACACAGTGCCCCAGTTTGGGATTCAGAGCTTGGTCTCAATTTACTCAGCTTTAAGGCATGCAAGAAAGCTTGCTCATGTTAAGTTATAGCACTGGGTGGTCTCTAGCAACCTCAGGTGACTTGAAAGAAGTTCTTATCAGTCTCTTGTAACATGACAACAGTCACTAATGGGTAGATTTAAAATGGAAAGCAGATATTTATAATTGATTTCCATTATACACTGCTGGGGTAAGCACTCCATGGCCTACATTGTACAGTTCATTCATAAAATGCTGCCTATAGTGTGGAGCCTAAGGTGCCCCACAGAGTTCTCAATGTCTAATGTAGCAGTGAGGGCAGGGCCGGTGAAAGGATTTTTGTCTACTTAGACAAATATGCATTTTGGTGCCCTCCTCCTGCCATCCCCTTCCCTCCCTTTCACAATGCAAACCCCCACCCCAATATGGCATACACTTTATTTGCCTGCTGATTTTACATCATCAATGTTACCATGCATTCAGTCATGAATGTAATGCAGTGTAGATCATATTGCATTACATTCTTTTCCTGCCTTGATGGCCAGGGAAACACTGAACGTTGCTTTGGGTCGGGAACAAGAAGGGGAGTAGAGCTGATAAGTGTCCACTCTTCTCCCTCCCCTCTACCCGGCGGCACCCTCTATGCCAGTCCCGGACCTGCAGGTGGGCAAGCAGAGCCTGGGATAGATTGCAGCGGGAGGGGGGCACTTTACTGGGGTGCAGTTAAGTTTTACTGACAGGATAAAAAAAATTAAAAAATTTTACAAACAGCACCAATTTTTTTTGCTGGAAAAAATCATGAAATTTACTAACAGAGCCATAAATATTTACTGACACTTCAAAAAAGTACATAAAATGTACTGTTTTTCCACACAAAACAGTGCAAATATCAATATTTAAAGTGTAAGTTTACCTTTACAGAAAAATCTGTAAGGTGAATTTGCACAGGACGCCCACCTCGCCCCCTCAGTTCCATTGACCTGAATGGCGGCAATCGCCTGTTCTGAGCCCCGGTATAGCCGTCTCATGGCTCCGGCACTTAGAAATCCTCTCAGCTCTCTCCTCTTCTTCCTTCCCACTGAGAGGATGGGCTAAGCGGCTTCTGATTGGTTTGCGCCACCCATGTGATGGCGCTGACCAATTAGAATGCTCCTAAAGAAGATTAAGCTCCAAGGATTTCTAAGCCCCGGAGCCGTGTGGCGGCTATACTGGGGCTCAGAACGGGCGATCACCGCTATGCAGGTCAATGGGGCTGGGGGGGGGGGGGTTTAGGTGCAAGGTGGGGGTCCTGTGTAAGTATACCTTACAGATTTTTCTGTAAAGGTGAGCTTACCCTTTAAGCTACAAACATGTAAGTGTAGTGTGATTAGCAATGTGTTTAAGGTATAACAAAAGGCAAAAAAACGTATTTCACTATTTACATGAAGGTCAGGTTAATATAACCCAACACAAGATTCTCCTTTACAGTGTAAGGAAGAACTTTGTGGAACCTGACGTATAGAAGAACTCTGAGGACTCTGGTGTAAAGGGAAACTCTGATGTAAGGGAATCTCTGGTCACCACAGCCCCCTCATTACACAAGAGTCCATAGAGCTTCCTCTTACATCACAGTCCACAGAGACTGCAGACCTGGAACAAGAGATGATCAGAGACTGCAGTCACTGCACAAGGGATGATCAGAGACTGCAGCCATGGCACAAGGGATGACCACAGACTGCAGCCATGGCACAAGGGATGACCACAGACTGCAGACATGGCACAAGGGATGACCACAGACTGCAGACATGGCACAAGGGATGACCACAGACTGCAGACATGGCACAAGGGATGACTGCAGACATGGCACAAGAGACACTCAGACTGCAAACATGGCACAAGAGGCAATCAGAGACTGCAGACATAGCAAAAGAGACGATCAGAGACTGCAGACATGGCAAAAGAGATGTTTAGAGACTGTGGACATGGCACAAGGGATGACCACAGACTGCAGACATGACAAGGGATGACCACAGACTGCAGACATGACAAGGGATGACCACAGACTGCAGACATGGCACAAGGGATGACCATAGACTGCAGACATAGCACAAGGGATGACCACAGACTGCAGACATGGCACAAGAGACAATCAGAGACTGCAAACATGGCACAAGAGACAATCAGAGACTGCAGACATGGTAAAAAAAGACGATCAGAGACTGCAGACATGGCAAAAAAGATGATCAAAGAGGGCGGACATGGCACAAGAGATGGTCAGAGACTGCGGACGTGGCACAATATAGAATGTAAATATATACGTATAATATAATATGTAAATTGATGGTACTATATAAGCAGCTGAAATAAATAACTAAATAAATAAAACACAAATGCCAATCATATGCAATAGAGTCTTTCTTGCCGATGACTGGATGTGTGAAATGAACACAGGTTAATTTTTTTGGTACTTTACCTGATTTAACACATTAGTAAACCAAGCTCAATGTATTTACTTGTATCACAAGTTTTGCAAAACTTGCATTTTTGCCACAAGTTCCGCTTTAATTTTGAAAATTTAAAATAAGCTGAAGTTCAAAACAAAGTGTAGATCTTTGAAAGGAAGGATTCTAGTGTAGAACAAGTCACTTGCTCTTTGATAAAGAGCCCACAGAGGTTTCAAAACAAAGGTTTCAAAACAAAGGTTTCCTTAAAAACCAATGTTCTAATTCATTATGGAATGCTTGGAAATGCTTATGCATAATTATTGGATTATGAGAGGAACTGATGGCACTTGATTTTTGAAAATCCAAGGCATGTAAGGCATGCAGAATGGATATATTCACATAGAGTCAGCCAAACAAACAAACTTGATATAATATATTATATTGCAGCTTACAAGTCACTGGATGTGGTGGCTACATTTTTTTTCTGTGGAATTTTTCTCCTTTATTATCAACGGATAGTGATAGTAACACACTTCCTGTTCTAAGGTAACAATCCTCGCTCATTGTACAATTTATATGGTGGAGCAACACTGTCATCCTAGGACAAGAAATAATTTAGGACTAAAGGACGCCTCCCCGTTTCCTTATTTCCATAACATAAGGAGAGGTTTTCTCTAGCTTACAGAGAAGAACTAGGAATGGTTCATTACATTGTTTGAGATAAATGGAGGAGTGCACAAGATGCAGGGCAGCACTGGATTTGTGGCAGGACCTACAGAGGCCATTTTGAACAAATATAACAAAACAATATCAATAGCAAATTTATCAGACCACAAGGGGGCAAAAAAAAGTTAATTGCTAGAATGTACATATATTAAAATATTTTATAAAATGCCAGTACATAAGTAAAAATATGTGGGATTAAATGTCATTCAGCTACAATATAGCTTTTTGCACCCAGTTTAGATTTACTAAGCCTTTACTGTCACCTTTAGAGTGATGGTGCCTAAAGGGATGTATAAAGAAAAAACAGTGGCTACGTCTGAGTGAAACTAAATTGGCTACATCTAGATCACGCAACAGTGACCTAAACACTATTACTGATGCCTGTGTGTAATACAAGAACTTTAAAGAGCCGAGAGAAAGACAGGTAATCACAACCTGAACAATTCAGAGCCAAAGCCTCAGACATGGAGGATGACATGTAAAAAAGGCTTGCAGGTAGTTAATGAACTCTGATAAAAAATAAAATAAAAGCATAATTTGAAGGAGACTGATGGATAACATTGTGAGGAATGCAAAAAAGAAAACTTTCTTGATGCTTTCATAGGAGGTTGCAGTTTAGAGAGAGGTTCCTGAAACCATCACTTTACAAGGTAAGTATGAGTTGATAGAATTCCAGAAGTGTGCGTTATGTATCACTAGAAATGCTGGAGCAAGAAAAGTTTGCTAAACCAACAACCAGCCTTCTTCAGGTCGTTGCCAGGTTACAGTCCTATCACAACCTTGATCCTTCCCAAAGAAAGACGTTCCATTCTCTGCACGTATATGTTTTAACTGACTTTCTATTCCGCCACTATATTTCACTTCCAGGGGGAATGAAGTATAGTTTTTAAATATGGGAACCCCAAAAGGCTTTGATTTAAAAGGAACATTTCACAGTATTTCACCTGCAGAATAAGCCGGTTTGTTACGGTAATCAGATACAATCTTTGTGACTAGTATCATGTCTGTAAAAAAAAAAGTTACTGTATGGGCAATCATGGCTAGCTGGTACTGTTCACCATACCCATAGCCATACTTTCTAAAACAATTCTATGCTAATTAGCAGATATGTAGAGCGATAGCAACATCATTTTTGGCCACAGAACCTTTTGGTGGGGTGAAGTATTTTGAGCCGACTTACTCTGGAATAATAGATCTGGGGATATTTACTTTTTCTACAGAGGAGTCTTTACCGACAACAACTCTTGCACATTTGGACATTCTGTGTATTGCCATGTTTGCAATATGCGGCCTTCCACTTTACGCTATTGGGACTAATTTATTTTCTGCTGCAGTTCTAACAAGATTAATTATCCATTATAGCTTCACTGCAGAAGTCTTGACTGTTATTTATTACTGTATGCAGTTTCACTCCAATGAGGAGGATTCATACTGGTGTATATGGTTTTAGTCTTATAAGGTATACACCATAAGGACTGAGAAATACTCCATGTACAGGCCTGACATAAGTGTGACTCAACTGTGTGTTGCATTGAACACATTTACAAAGATTTATGCCTCAAAATGCATGGTCACATGCACAATATGGGAGCGGTCAAACTACCTTAGAATCTGTTCCTTCAAGATCAAACATCACATCAGTATGTGCCAGTTCATGTGCTACATATGTTTGCGTTGCCGGCTTACGTCTAAATTTTAATTACATGTTTGGAGATTTACTCTATTGATTTATGCTCAATTTATTATTATTCAGGATTTACATAGCGCCAACAATTTGCGCAGCACTTTACAATACAGGGAGACAATACAGCAACAATACAATTTAATACAAGAGGGTAAAGCCCCCTAAAACTACTAGTACTAGGTCGGAGCAGCTGTACAAACAATCTGATGTTAGAACAGCAATCTCCCCTGTTGTGCTACTGTGTTCTAATAGGGGGACGCCATTGTCTGAGAAAATTGATCCGGAGCTGGTTGGCAGACCTTTTACGGTCATGGCCCACTTCTGTTGGACCGGCTGCCATACACACGGGCTGAATATCGGACGGTTTCTATTGAACCGGCCGACACTGTCCGACATTCAGCCTGTGTGTACTAGGCTTTAGGAGGGCGCTGCTCCTGGGAGCTTACAATCTAATAGGGAGGGGCTGGTGGAACAAAAGGTAACAACTGTGAGGTATGAACTGAAAATAGAAGATTCAGTTATTAGCGGAAGGAAGAATAGGCTTTCCTGAAGAGAGGAGGAGTTTTCAGGGATTTTCTAAAAGTGGACAGTAAAAGTGGACATTCAAAAGTATTTGAATTAAAGTCCTCCGATTTGTAGCAACAGAGGCTTAGACTATACTGTGCCTGGTTAGAAAACAACAAGCAGTTGTTCCATAACATTTTTTTTTTTTAAATTTCAAAAATAATACTTTAGCATAGATTACTACGTTGAGTGTCCATTATACAGACTGGATGCAATGTGTCCATTTAGAATGTTTTTGTTCGGAGGACTATTTAGTTAAACATATTTTTTTTATTACATGTTTTAAACATTTTTATCATACAAACATACAAAACTATTCTCCGGAACAAATCGGGACAAAAGCTTGGTTAGGATTACGTTACTAACTACAACAGAAAAAAAATATAGGAAGTGCAGACCCTTATTTGACAGAATATAAGACAGCAACATCTCGCAGATAATAGAGACTGCATA
This sequence comes from Lithobates sylvaticus, assembly GCA_028564925.1. Classification (NCBI taxonomy): domain Eukaryota; kingdom Metazoa; phylum Chordata; class Amphibia; order Anura; family Ranidae; genus Lithobates; species Lithobates sylvaticus. The sequence continues at coordinate 645,494,577 of CM053026.1, forward strand.
AATCACTGCAAAGTATTTTAAACAGGACAATTCATAACCCCAAATGACCAAGAAGACCATATAGTGTTGGATTTTTGCATGGCATTGCATAGATAATAAGTGTGCCTCCCTAAGGCAATTGTATCTGCTCAGTTCAAGTATGCACTCAGCCACTGGGTTCTATCATTTTGAGAGACAAACAGGAATCATAGTACCGCAAGTGAAGTACAGTCATCAAGGGGGGAAAAAAAAAAAGAGTAAAAGTATCCCAGACTGTTTTGTTATTAATTTACTACTGGGTTCATGTGTCCAGGAGATGCGGACATGTGTTTTTTATTTTATTTTAATTAGTTTTAATTGTGGGTTAGGGTTTATGGGGTATATTCATTTGAATAAAGGTATTTTGTGATATATTTATATTATTTTTGACTTCTGTTCATTTATTGGATTGAAGACATCTGGATCTCTTATATATTGTTGAACTAATTTTTGTTCAAAAGTAAGGTATTTTCTTATTTTCCTCCTTGTTTTTTGAGAGATTTGAGTTTTTTTTTTTTTGGATCTCTTTGTGGGGCTATTTACCTCCCCATTTGTATTTTTTAATTCACTATAGAAGTTAACCAATTAATTCCAGACTATCCTTAAGTTCCATTGCTCCATTGGACAATTGTTGTCGGATTTTCCGCGGACAAATGTTGGATGGCAGGTTTTAAAATTTTCTGCGGACAAATGTCTGTTGTCGGGTTTTCCGCGCGTGTGTACACAAGTCCATCGGACAAAAGTCCAAAGTACAAACACGCATGCTCGGAAGCAAGGATGAGCCAGAAGCGGTTGGTCTTGTAAACTAGCGCTCGTAATGGAGAATTTACATTCGTGATGTGGCAAATTATGAAATCTCGAAATGCAGCGCACAATTCTCTTCTTCTTTAATGGGATAATAATGAAGCTGCTTTGCTGGTGATAATTATGGAGTTATTGCAAACTAATTTTCAAAGGCTTTTTTTTCTAGTGATATCAAGAATAATATCAATATGCTTTTTTTTTTTGGGCAAGATACCACAACACCATTATCCTGAAGTTTTTAAGATCAAAGATACAACTATGTTCCCTTGCCAATTTTACATTATATTTTTTTAAATGTAACTGCCTACTTCCAAACTGTCACTTGAAGTAAAACACATAGCCAAGTATTATTCTCCACAATTTTTTTATTGTGCATTAAAAAAAGAAAACAAATAAAATTAGACATGCTATCTGCCAATAGAACTTAACCAAAAAGTGCATTCTATGCATCCAAAAATATAACAAATCAAATCATTACTATTCAACCAAAAAATAAAATAAAAGCCTCATGCATGTGTCCTGCTTCCTAATATAGGGGGTCAACAATGCCAAGAGTTGGTGAAAGCAGGGGTCCATCTTTCGGAGATAATTTTGAAAATCATCTGGATTATTCTCCTGGAGCTCCCGCAGCAAAGGCATATGACATAATTGGTCACTATTAATAAAGCAACCAATTTTTGGTCCAAGAACTCCTGTTCCTGGACTGGACTTAGGTCAAAGCAATAACTCCAAGGCCAATAATAAATAACATGTTATCTCCTTTGATACCGCAATATGTATGGTTGATGAACGCCCGTTCAGAAACGAACTGAAAAGCACAAACTGAAAAGCGCAAACTGAAAAGCGCGAAATTAAAAGCGCAAAATGAAAAGCGCAAAATGAAAAGCGCAAAATGAAAAGCGCGAATCAACACTCACCAAACTTCTACTAACACAAAATTAGCAGAAGGAGCCAAAGGGTTGCGCTAAAAGCCGAAAAACCTCGTAGTACGTCACTTTGTTCGTGTTTGTTGGCCGACAATTCCTTGCTGTTTGTATGCAAGACAAAATCCAGGCACACGCTGAGGTTTTGTCTGCGGAAAATCTGATCGTGTGTATGAGGCTTTACAGTGGGAACTGGGTCCTGCACTATAGGATATATAGATAGTATATATCGTCAAGGCTTGAGCTTAAAAAATAATTGCTAATCCCCCATCAGATTTGTTTTTGCCATCTGTGTCCCATTGTGAAGATTCCCTTTCACTTCCTGTCCAATAGCCAAACAGGAAGTGAGAGTAAATCCCTGAAAATTAGGGGAATTTCCTTGGGACCCTCAGGTCACCAGAACTAGTGTCCCCATTGGAAGATTTTCCCTTCATTACTTTTTTGGGGACAACCCAAAATTTGGGATTTTCTTTTATCTTCACTTTCAATGATTATGGTAAAGAGGACAAAGAGGGGGCACAGGCAGAAATATAAACCTGAAAAGGGGTTCAAATCCCTCTCCACTCCATCCAACAAAAAAAAAAAAGTTTTGCCTTTAGTTATGCTCTAAGTCCCACATTTGACAACTGCAGATGTTACTTTTGCTGGAACTATGAGAAAAAGATGCACTTTTAAGGGAAAACTTAAAAGAGAAATAAACTCTATCAGTTTTTCTCAACTCCTCAAGGCACCCCGACAGGTCATGTTTTCAAGTTTTCCCTCAGATGAAACAGCTGTGGTAATTACTAAGGGCTCTTTCATACGGGACGGATCCGTAATGATCCGCCTCGTGAACATCCGCTTGCTCAGCGGTGATCGCTCTGTTGATTCCCGCTGAGCCGGCGGATGACCGCCCTGTCAGATCTCCGCTCTCCTCTATGGGGGATCGGATGAACATGGACCGTTTGTCCGTGTTCATCCGATCCGCTCTGCAGACGGATAGAAAAATAGGGTTTTCCTCTGTCTGCAGAATCGGACCATAGCGGAGACGGACGATATCGGGTGTCAGCGGATGCTCATCCGCTGACACCCGCTATCCCATAGGGATGCATGTATGTCCGTATTTCATCCGAAAACGGATGGATGAAATACGGACATATGGTCCGCATTTGTGAAAGGGGCCTTAGGCAGTGAAACTGATCAAACCACCTGTGCAAAATAATGAAAAGCCTGAAAACATGACCCCTTGAGGACTGAAGTTGAGAAACACCTGTGTTACAGTATGCTGCAATACTGCCTATTTCCTTGAGCTCCAAAAGTCACATTGATGAAGTAGCAGTGGAAGCTGGTGTTTTTTTGGGGGGTGGGCAGCAGCCTACCCCCCGGGCGGCTGGCGGCACCTCTCCCCCTCCGCCTGCTGTCTGCCGGTTGGTCCATCTAGGTGGCAGGTGGCGGGTATTGGGCAGCGGCTCCTGTGTCCTCTCCTCCATCACAGCGGCTTCTGCCGTGCGTCTCCTCCCCTCCTCCTGGGCGTCAAATAGGATCGCCTGTCGGGTTGTAAGACCCGCTTCCTGATTGGCCGGGAGGAGGATCAGTGTTTCAATAGCGAATATTCATTTGCTATTGTCACACAACTGGGTGGGCTCGGTTTGCAGTGCTCTGCATCCCAAGCCCACCCTATTTTGAAGGCTATCAGGTGCTTCAACCCCCCCCCTATTGAAATTCATGCATCCGGCATCCTGCATGAGGGCCGAATGCATGGATAGGGCTTAATGGACAGGCCACCCCTGTGAAGTAACATTTATGTAGCATGTGTTTTTCCTGATGCAGAGATATAGACGACAGGTTTGATAAATTTGTATAGCAGATCTAGGCTTGTTGTGGTTAGCTTTTGGTAGCTCACTGCTTTACAATGCTGGGAAATGATGGATGTGAATGCAGCCTTAAAACCAAACTGGCTTATAGTTTTTTTTAACTAGTTAAAAGAAATGTACTTTGCAGCGCTGTCACCTGAAGTAATTATTTTGTGCCTAGAAGGTGTACCCTCTGCACTTAATGTCACTGATGCAGAGAATGGCGCTGACTTGTACATCACTCAGTACCACCTAAATGTAAATCAGATTTCTGTATCAAGTACAGTATACATTCTGAAACAGCCATGTCACTTAATGTGAGGCTGCCCAGGAACTAGTATAAAGCCCATAGAGTCATAGAAGAAACATGAGTTTGGGGGAGGGGGGGTTTGTTTTGTTGCCCAATATACTGTATGTTGTCTAGTGGGCATGCATGGGAGAAAACAATGATCTATAGAGAAGAGAGCCCTATCATTGTCGACAGAATCTTCAGAGGTTTTTTTATATGGGCTACACAATTCTTCTGGCTTTGGCAATGTTTGCATGCAGCAATTCACAGTAACACTTAAACTGCTGTATTGTTTATAATGGGATGAGTCTTTGGCCTGCACATAAAATGAAAGCCTTTTCTGGTTGTTGTGAGTCAACATATCTGTGTGTGGGACAGTGGGAGAGATGCCAACATGGGGCTGTCAGCTGTTCAGGAATGTGTGCACATTTTTGGTATAACACTCACCCTAAATCCAACACTTGCTGACTCAGCCTGCTAAATTGTGACATCGCTCCCAGTTCATTGTCATTAGGAAAGTGTTCTGTATGTTATGAGCATACCAAAATAGTGTAAAATGACTAAACCACATACAGTGCATTCATAAAGTATTCAGACCCCATTCATTTTTTTCAATGTTGTTATGTTGCAGCCTGATACTACAGTTTATTATCATTTTTCTCTAATCTGCACACAGTACCCCATAATGACAAAGTAAAAACAGAATTTTAAAATTGTCTGCAAATGAAAAAAAATTAAATATCACATTGGCATTAGTATTCAGATTCTTTGCAACAGCACTTATGGTTCAGGTGCCTCGCATTTCTCTTGATCATGTTTCTATGCCTTGATTGGAGTCTACCTATGGTAAATTAAATGGATTGGACATGATTTGGAAATGCTTCAAGCGTACTGATCCCAACGCACACGTTCCTGTTTAAATGGCTGTGCAACTGAATGGATGCTGTAGTAACCAATGGATAGAAGCTTTTAACCACTTCCCACCTGGCCTTCAGCAAAATGACAGCCGGGAGGTGGTTTTGTTATCCTGACTGGACTTCATATGACGTCTTTCAGGATAACGCGTCGGTGCGTGCCCCTGGGGGCGCGCAGCGATCGATGGTGCGGTGTGTCATTCTCACACACTGCAACAGCAATCTCGGTAAAGAGCCTCTGCAGAGGCTCTTTACTAGGTGATTAGCTGTGTCCAATCATAGCTGATCACGGTGTAAACAGGAAGAGCCTTGTATCAGCTTTTCCCCTATCGCGTCTGACAGACGCGACTAGAGTAGAGTCTATCAGCTGCTCTCCTGACAGGGGGATCTGCGCTGATTATAAGCGCAGCCCCCCAAGGATTCCCACATAGGACCACCAGGGATGCCCACCACTGATGACCACCAGGTATGCCACCCATGGCCATCAGGGATGCCAATCTGTGCCCACAAATGATGCCAATCAGTGCCCATCAGTAATGCCTGCCAGTGCCATCTATCAGTGTCACCTATCAGTGCAACCTTTCACTGCCCATCAGTGCCACCTATGAGTGATCATCAGTGCCGTTTAACAATGCCCATCAGTGCTGCATATTAGTGCCCATCAGTACCACCTCATTGGTGCCCATCAGTGAAGGAGAAAACTTACTTAGTTACAACATTTTATAACAGAAACAAAGAAAAACATAATTTTTTCCTAAATTTTAGGTCTTTTATTAATTTGTTTAGAAAAAAAAATAAAAACTCCAGAGGTGATCAAATACCACCAAAAGAAAGCTCTATTTGTGGGAACAAATTTTTTTTAGGTATAGTGTAGCATGACCGCGCAACTGTCATTTAAAAAGCGACAGCGCTGAAAGCTAAAAATTGGCTTGGGCAGTGCCCTGTATTGAAGTGGTTAAGGTCAAAATGAAAAAAATTTCATTACAGAACTTTATTAGCAATCACATCGTTACAACAGTGAGAAACGTTTCTGAGCCTCAGAGGACCCCTTCATCAGGCATGTGACGATGATGGGGTCCTCTGAGGCTCCGAAACATTGCTCACTTCTGCAACTATGTGATCACTAATAAAGCTCTGGACCCATCTTTGGAGATCCTCGGTGTGCTGGTGACATTTTTTTCATTTTGACCTTAACCACTTGCCGACCAGCCGCCGTCTGGGAACACAGTTAACCCCTTGATGCCCCCTAGTGTTAACCCCTTTTCTGCCAGTGACATTTATACAATAATCAGTGCATTTTTATAGCACTGATCGCTGTATAATTGTCAATCGTCCCAAAAATGTGTCAAAAGTGTCTGATGCGTCCGCCATAATGTCGCAGTCTCGATAAAAATCTCAGATTGCTGCCATTACTAGTAAAAAAAAAAATAATAATAATAAAAATGCCATAAATCTATCCCCTATTTTGTAGACGCTATAACTTTTGCGCAAACCAATCAATATATGATTTTTATTACCACAAATTAAGTAGAAGAAGAATACATATTGGCCTAAACTGAGAAAAAAAATTGCTTTTTTTTTTTTTTTAATGGGGATATTTATTATAGCAAAAAGTAAAAAATATTGTTTTTTTCAAAATTGTCGCTATTTATTTGTTTATATCGCAAAAAATAAAAACTGCGGAGATGATCAAATACCACCAAAAGAAAGCTCTATTTGTGGGAAAAAAGGATGTAAATTTTGTTTGGGTACAGTGTTGAATGACCACGCAATTGTCAGTTAAAGCGACGCAGTGCCATATCGCAAAAAATGGCCTGGTCATTGAGCAGCCAAATCTTCCAGGGCTGAAGTGGTTAACCACTTCTATACAGGGCGCTTTTTTGTGACCAAAACAACTGCTGCGACTTCAAAATTTTAAAAAGTAAAGTGGGTCTTAATACTTAATGAATGCAATGCACCTATAACAAACTACTAAGAAATATACATTTGGAGTCTCAAATGTACTATTAAATAGATTAGCATTTCAAAGACCAGGTAGCCAAAGCACCTTGAAGACTCTTCTAACCCTCTTGCCTATGACGTCTACAGTAAATCATATTGGAAGGAGAGAAGAATTCAGGTACTATATATAGTAATATTGCTCAATGAATGATTAATTTTAGGGGCTGTAACACTTTTGAACAACTGACTCCTATCTAGAAGTTATACACAACATGATTCTCCTCTCAGAAGCCTCTAACAGAAGCAGCCTTTACCATTCTTTCAGATTGTATACTAGCAAAGTGACTTACCTCTTGCTGAAGTCAAAAAGGTTGAGCCTGTCATTGAAACATTTTTCTTAGATTTGGACAGAATTAAGAAGGGACTCCTTGCTGTGTGTGATCCCACTGGGGATAATTCTCCCAACTTCCATCCAAACCGGTACAGGAAGAGTGGGGAAATCCCTTCAATGAGGACACAAAAAGCAAAAAAGAAATACAGTGGTACTAATTCTCTTCCACTATACCCAAAATCAATCAAAAAAGAGTTTGTGCTGACAACTAATATTTAGCTTGGGGTCAAAGGATGAGTCCTAAAAGTGGACCATTTAATTCAACATACTCCTTAAATTATTTAATTATTTTTGGAGTAACAAGCAATGAAACAGTCCCATTGCTATTCATGGAATGAAAGCTGGATGTACCCTTTGAAGCTGGCAGAAGTATATATAGAGACATACATTCTTCTAGAGTTGTCCACCTACTCCTTAAAAAGACGTCATAGCATTATATTCCTTCGAACCCCTTTCAGTGAATTTTTAAAATAAATTTCTCTGATCTCAAAAAGTCAAAGCATCCCATTTCTTTTGAACTTGAAAGAAAGGAAAGGTTTGCACTTTGATTATACATACAATCTTGTGTAAAATGCATCTAAATCAAGAAATTACCTATCTGGAAAAAGAGGAAGACAAAGAATGGACACTTTCCAAGTGCTGCAGGTAAACATTAATCTGTCCGGCTCCTTTGGAATAAACAGTAAAAGAGAATGAAGAATGCGTTTCCTTCTTCGACTGCATGTCCTTTAATGTTCCTGCACTTACCTGTAATTACCTATTTTCACATCTGGATATTTTAATCTGCACGAGTTACTGACATAAAACATATTTTATTTTCTTTTGATATTAGAACATGACGGAAAAGGACCTGTGATGTGGTTAGTTTAAAAGCAAAAAAAGGACTTTGATAATGTGTAAACTGTCGAAATGATTGAACATCAATGAGGGCACAGGTGTATATTTTAAAGGCCAACTATATATATTTAAACACATTTTCAGCCCTGAATGTATAATGGAGAATCTGGGTTCTTAAAGTAACTCTATTGCTACTTCAAAAAATTTAAACTAAGCTATGCCTGCAAAAAAAAGGTTAAATAATGGGCCACCCTTGCTGCCTTCTCCGCAAAACTCTGCTGTCTTTGAGAAATAATCTTGTTGAAGAAACTTTAATATCCCAAGAACTACATGTGTGTCAGATGTCTTTCCTACTCTGCACACTGCTTTTTTTCCACTGGCCTTAACCCAATTACAGGATTCAGGGACCAGCAGATGGCAGCGGGGAACATCAATGAGGGCAGCGGGGACACCATCATTAGACATTCCTGGAAATGTCCAGTGCAAGTGTTTTTCAGCAAGCTTTGCTCTGGAAGACAACTAGGTTTGACAGCTTAAGCAGAGGGAGGTGCAAATTTTGAGGCTAGAGTGACACCTTTGAATTTCTGTTTTCATACTTTTATTAGCAATTTTTTTAGTCTGAATTTGCATGATTTGACTTGTGTTTTTCATGCATCCATGCATTATTCATGTTGGCCATTAAAAAATGATTTACACTTTGACATCATAAATTGATCAACTGTAGCAATTTTATTAGTAGAGGAGAAAGTGGAGAAAAAGAAGTGAAGATATTGGATCCACCCAGTCATAACTACTGTGACCCTCCCTGATGAGGTTTAAAGCATCAAAACACTCCTTTTCCTGCAGCCATCTTGATCTGAGGTTGTGTATGAACACATGGCAGGTATCCAACTTTTTTTATGGGCTTCCGAATTAAAATGGATAAAAAAATTGAGCTATTTTCAACAACGTGCAGCAGAGCACAGATGGGCACATGCACTCTCTATAACATTGCCTTTGATGACAAATGCGTTTTAGATGTTGCAGGGGACATTGCAATCAGCATTGTTAATTCTGATTAGAAACCTGTAACTTGTCAATCAGCACCTGGGCACACCAAGGCCCACTGCTTTCTGGATCGACAGCACTACCTCTGTTGCTCAAGCCCCTCCACTGTGAGCTGCAGTGTCTAGAAGGGGGAACTGTGAGACACAAATAAAGGAAGATTTGTCTCACTCAGGAAAGGTGAAGTGAGTTTACATGATCTTGTGCATTGCATAGTTTTAGTGACTGCCACATGGGAGCCTTTAGATGTACTTACTGCTGGCCACAGGGCTTGCTGTGACTTAAAACTTTTAAACACTTACCACCAAGAATTCTTCTCTGTCCACCATCTGATTTCCATCTGTGTCAAACATATTAAATGCAATCTTGAAACCCGCATGAGGTTCTGAAAATACCAAATAAATGTGTTATTTATATTTGTAAAACTACATATTTATATGAAAGGAAACAGTTCAGCTTTAACCTATTACCTTTAATTTCCGATATCTTAACTACAAATATTTCAATTACCTTGGAATAATGACACAGTAGATAAGAAATTATTTTATGATAATAAATCATCATAGTACTTGTGGTTTATCTTCTGAATATGACTGATGATATTTTACATGAATATTTTTCATGACATTTCAGGCGGCATGACAAAGAATCTTGAAAAATTCTTGCTGGTGTATTGGTAATGTAGCTCCCTTTTAAAAATGTAACATTCATACTGGTGTACCGTTATCGTTGCTTTGTTGTAAAAATGTAAAACACTTGCGTGTTGTATTGGTATAGGACTCTCCTGAAGAAATATATAGTGAATACTGGTGTACTGGTAATGTGGCTCCTTTGTAAAAATGTACAATTCATCAGTATAGTGGCTTCTTTGCAAAGAAGCAAAATTCATACTGGTGTATTGGTACCATGAGTCCTTTGTATAAAATTCACATTGATGCACTGATAACGTGGCTCCCTCATCTATTAAATGAGGCTGCAGGTGAAATATAGTACAGGCAGTGATAAATTATAACTAATATAGGTAATGGAGGGTTTACAAGTTATGGGTCCATAGGCAGGAATTCCGGTAATGTCATTTCCGGCCTGTGGAACCCACGCCACGGCTGCGCTTCTGGGTCTAATTGCGTTTTTTTATACAATTATGATGTGAATGCAATGACTATGTTTTTAATCGTTATTATTTAATATAGCGATATTACACTATGCGGACTCCCACTCTTGTTCCCCTGTCTGACATTTGAGGCACGCAAGTTTGCAAAGGACAGCATAATAGAACATAGGGAGAGGTGAGTATCGTAGGAGAAAAGAGAGGCAGAGAAGTTGAATATTCCTGCCAAGACCCGGGAGGGTAATATCCGCAAGCATACTTTGACTTTGATGCTGGAAAGCACGAGGTCAATAATATCTGGTGAGCGTATAGAAGCATAAAGTGTTGCATGGAGCACAAAAACCACTGAAGTTACCTGCACTGTTGTTTTTTATGAAGCACTTTATTATGGACTATTTAAGAATATGGGACTAATCACATTTGCACATTATTGGCTTGTAAACACACACATATATAAATTATATATATATCTATATATATATATATATATATATATATATATATATATATATATATATATCACCTATATCTATTTTCTGATATTGTAGAGGTATATGCATGGATTGTGAATTTAATTGATATTGGTTTGTGACAGCGCTGTGGAATAACTAGTTCATGGTCCCATGTTTGCATTTTATTAGAACATCTTATAATTTGCACGGTAAAATCCATAACTCTACCGCTTCATTGAAAAAAATACCTTTAAGCTTTCTATGGGTATGACAAGGCATGCTTGCTAGTTTACAACAGTTTTTTATTAACATTATCAGCCAGTTGACCCATGTTCAGTAACTTTTCACAGCTTCTGCCAGAGCTATATCTAATATTGCTAGCAGGGACACCTTAGTGGTCTCTACTATGTAAGTGAAGGTGAAGTTCTTCCAGAAATGTTATAACTCTTGGACTTTGCTTGTAACATTGCAATGACGTTTCTATCCTGTATATGGCTTATTAATCAGGAGTTTTGAATGGAAAATTAGACATAAGAATTTCATAAACACTGCACAAAACACTTGTAATCACCTTGCTGACATATAGATGAGGATTACATATTATTCAAAGTCTGAGAACATAAAATTCAAAATTACAGTTTACTTTTTTTTTCTATGAAATTCAATGTCAAATTTTTAGTCCAGATCCAGTAATATTACAACAAACACTATATGAAAATGATTTTTTTTTTTCATCTAAGAAGTATAATGATACACATAAAAGCAATTCAACAGCATATAGCAGGGAAGAGAAGGAGAAAATAAAAGGAGAAAAAAATATGCTGGACAGTAGTTTGACAAGAATTTATCAGCTAAAGCCTCATGCACACAAGTAGAAAAAAACACAGCTTATAAAGGCATTTTTCATTTTTTTTTCATGCCTCCAATTTAGCCGAGGGGTTGATTTACTAAAACTGGAGAGTGCAAAATCTGGTGCAGCTCTGCATAGAAACCAATCAGCTTTGGACTTCAGCTTCATTTAAGCTTCGACAAAAAAGCTGATTGGCTTTAAAGAATAAGTTCAACTTAAAAATTTTTTTTAAAAAAAAGCACTTTTGTTTTTGCAGGTAAAAATTTGCATTTCCAATTTTTTTTTTTAAGGAGCCTGGAAAGTATTACACCAGCAATCACTGAAGATGGGTCATGGATGGGCCTTCCAGCATGACAATAACCCAAAACATACCGCCAAGGCAACAAAAGAATGGCTCAAGAAGAAGCACATTAAGGTCATGGAGTGGCCTAACGAGTCTCCAGAGCTTAATCCCATAGAAAACTTAGGGAGGGAGCTGAAAACTTCTAGTTGCCAAGAGACAGCCAAGAAACCTTAAGGATTTAGAGAAGATCTGTAAAGAAGAGTGGACCAAAATCCCTCCTGAGAGGTGTGCAAACCTGGTCACCAACTGCAAGAAATCTCCACCAAGTACTAAGTCATGTTTTGCTTGGGGATCAAATACTCATTTTACTCACTGAACTGCAACTTAATTTATAGCATTTGTTTTATGTGTTTTTCTGGATTTTTGATTGATATTGTGTCTCTATCATTTAAAATAAACCTATGATAAAAATTATAGACCCTTCATTTTTTTGTAAGTGGGCAATAAAATCTGCAGGGGATCAAATAATTATTTTCCACACTGTATGGCCAGCTTAAGCCCTTAGGATGATGACAGATGGGCACTTTTAACAAGAGATAGAGCTATGTAATTAGCAAAGCACATTCTTCCCTGCTGATCGCTGGGTTCTAGCTTTGCCTCAGCAGGAGACAGTGGCATCCTTACAGAAAGTCTGCTGCTTCCACCCAGCTCTGCTCCCAGAGAGATATCTTTGTGCTACCATACAAACAAGGAATTAAAAGAGTTAATTTCCATTTCATTTTAATGGAAACTACACTTGGACTGTAAATTACTTCACTGGATATAATATTTCTGGTATCATTGACAGAGACTAAATTTGTTGGAGAGGTCACTTATTCCGCAGGGACCAGCAAAGATTCGATCCAACTATCGGTAGGCTGATTGTACTAAAGTCGATCCATTGATCGACATCAGTACAACCAGCAATTCAGATTATTTTCATGCAATGAATGCCAGCGGCTATAGGTGCCAGCATTGATCATTGTGTTCTGCCCTGGCAAAGAAGGCTCCAACACTGCAAGAGGGATTCCATTCACTGTATTGATGGGGGAATCAAGCTATTTTCTTTCCATCTACCTGTGTTGGATGGAAAGAAAATTGCATAATCTATGGGATGCTTTACAGTCAGCAAGAGATCCATCCATGCAAGAGGATGACTATTATGGCCAAAACAATGGCATTGGTGTCAGCCATCTAATATCCATGGGTACCCTAAGGTTGGCCATACATTATACAATTTTCCTGTACAATTTTCCTTTAGATTTACTAAAACCATATACACTTTCAATTTGTCTGCAGTCAGGTACGCCCTTACACTACACAGCTGAAGGTAGATCTAAAGGAAACTGAAAAAGAAAATTGTATAATGTATGGTCAGCTTAAGTGTAGTACATTATATAATTAAGTATTAATGTAACCTTTATAAAAATATTTAAGCTACCCAGTCAACATTTTCTGAAGTGCAGCACACTTTTAGAACACACATGGACTATGGCAGGAATAACATACACAAATGTTTGAAACAAAGATTTTCTATGGATTACCACTTACTTGTTAGTATGCAGAGGAGGAAGAGATACTCGGTATATGATAACATTCCTATAAAGGGAAATGAGAAGATTCATATCATTTCAATTCTCTTATATAGTAAGAAATATATTAATAGACAGTAAAAATACAAGCAGTCACCTTCTACCCTGTAACTCAGTGTGGCTTAAAGAGGCTGAATTAAATACTAAAGCCTGGTACACACAGGCCTAATATCCAGTGTTAATTTTGAAATTTTCGATTTAGTTTTAGACTTAGGACTAAAATGGCATTTTAGGTTTAGTCTTGGAATAAATTTGTCAGTGGGCCATAGTGTGCATGAACACTGGCCGATACCCCAGAGGGATGCTTAGAGTGGAGATAGACACTTTAGAAAGTATATGCTTTTAATAAAGTAAATGTTTTATTCAAAAAGAGAATGTACATGAATATAAATGCTGGATAAGGTTCAGTATGTTTACATTCAAGGTTGGATAGGTTTGTACAGTTATTAACATGTCAACAGCAAAAACATACAAAAACGTTGTGACAATAATAAGAACTTGCTTGGTACATATATGATAAGGATGATGCCAACATGTTTCGGACTTTGGTCCTTTGTCAAGGCAACTAGATATCCTTTAGATTCACATCTATGTATATGTGAAGTATCATAGAGTTAGTATAAATTAGGTAAAGCGTATAATACAGTCAAAATACATTGCTATGCACAGCTGTTATGATACAGAAAGATGTAGGAAAGAAGGTACTCACATGTAATGCCAGTGTTTATTTTTGCCACAGGGGAAGCCACTAAACGTGGTATCAAGAAGTATATAGGTGGGTTGTTTTGTAAAAACAGAGTAGAGATGGCCACTAAGCGTGGACAGCTTGCTGAGAAACCCTCAAAGGCTACAAGGTCCAAATGCAGGGCTTGGGCGGAGGCCCAGGTCCTGTAGCAGGCAAAAACGGGCCAGACAGTGTATGACTGTAAAGATAAAGTATAAAAATCTAATGAAGGTAGGCTGTGAATGGGAGTACATCTACAACCAAACATGGCAATGTATTTACCTGGATAAAGATCGTTGAAAGTGAGGGGTCAGTCAGCTCTGAATCGTCAGCAGCATATACTGAGGCCATAAAGTATGAAGGTATATAAGTGGTCATGAAATAGCAATCAGCTGGATGGAGGTGTGGATATTCAGCTGAAAGGAATGCTGATTGGCTAGTTTGTCTGAGGAAAAGGCGCCATGGGCGCCATAGGTGTGTTTCCTATGTGGACCTCTGACGGGGCGGCGCCGGGCGCGGCCGCATCATGACGGCGGGGTCACGTCCAGCGTCGTGACGTCACCGACGCGGGAAAGAGCCGCTGACAGCCTGATGCGCTCCACTCTGGAGTGCAAACAGGAAGCGGACAGGATGGGAAGTCCGAGGTGACAGCGGAAAGTTGGCGCATGCGCAGGACAAAAGTTGCGCATGCTTACCAAATCTTACCCGCGCCGGGTAGTCAGAATGAGGGGGAGCAAGCTGATATGGATGTGCATAAAACCTGTTGGATAAAAATTATGGCAAATAAACACGGGGAACATGTGCAGTACCTGCAATGTGGATATTGATCAACATGGGATAGTATTTGGTAATATATGGCGATTGGATCAGGTGGGCAAATCACATATTGACAAACACAATGCGGAATACATATTTTAACAGAGATATGTGGGTGTTTCAGTGTGGGGAAGAGGTTAGAGATCTAATTCACAGACTCCGGTTTCAAAGCCCTCGAGATAGGGTTTGAAGTTAAAGGCCTCATTGAGGCCAGGGGGTAGGGTGGCATTGAGATGGAAAATCCATTCCCAAAATCTCATTCAAAGCCTTAGATCATATCCCACCTCCTGCCCGAGGTGGTGACTATAATAAAGCGCTCTTACAAAGCGAACTTCGATGGATTTTACATCTCAATGCCACCCTACCCCCTGGCCTCAATGAGGCCTTTAACTTCAAACCCTATCTCGAGGGCTTTGAAACCGGAGTCTGTGAATTAGATCTCTAACCTCTTCCCCACACTGAAACACCCACATATCTCTGTTAAAATATGTATTCCGCATTGTGTTTGTCAATATGTGATTTGCCCACCTGATCCAATCGCCATATATTACCAAATACTATCCCATGTTGATCAATATCCACATTGCAGGTACTGCACATGTTCCCCATGTTTATTTGCCATAATTTTTATCCAACAGGTTTTATGCACATCCATATCAGCTTGCTCCCCCTCATTCTGACTACCCGGCGCGGGTAAGATTTGGTAAGCATGCGCAACTTTTGTCCTGCGCATGCGCCAACTTTCCGCTGTCACCTCGGACTTCTCATCCTGTCCGCTTCCTGTTTGCACTCCAGAGTGGAGCGCATCAGGCTGTCAGCGGCTCTTTCCCGCGTCGGTGACGTCACGACGCCGGACGTGACCCCGCCGTCATGACGCTGCCGCACCCGGCGCCGCCCCGTCAGAGGTCCACATAGGAAACACACCTATGGTGCCCATGGCGCCTTTTCCTCAGACAAACTAGCCAATCAGCATTCCTTTCAGCTGAATATCCACACCTCCATCCAGCTGATTGCTATTTCATGACCACTTATATACCTTCATACTTTATGGCCTCAGTATATGCTGCTGACGATTCAGAGCTGACTGACCCCTCACTTTCAACGATCTTTATCCAGGTAAATACATTGCCATGTTTGGTTGTAGATGTACTCCCATTCACAGCCTACCTTCATTAGATTTTTATACTTTATCTTTACAGTCATACACTGTCTGGCCCGTTTTTGCCTGCTACAGGACCTGGGCCTCCGCCCAAGCCCTGCATTTGGACCTTGTAGCCTTTGAGGGTTTCTCAGCAAGCTGTCCACGCTTAGTGGCCATCTCTACTCTGTTTTTACAAAACAACCCACCTATATACTTCTTGATACCACGTTTAGTGGCTTCCCCTGTGGCAAAAATAAACACTGGCATTACATGTGAGTACCTTCTTTCCTACATCTTTCTGTATCATAACAGCTGTGCATAGCAATGTATTTTGACTGTATTATACGCTTTACCTAATTTATACTAACTCTATGATTCTTCACATATACATAGATGTGAATCTAAAGGCTATCTAGTTGCCTTGACAAAGGACCAAAGTCCGAAACATGTTGGCATCATCCTTATCATATATGTACCAAGCAAGTTCTTATTATTGTCACAACGTTTTTGTATGTTTTTGCTGTTGACATGTTAATAACTGTACAAACCTATCCAACCTTGAATGTAAACATACTGAACCTTATCCAGCATTTATATTCATGTACATTCTCTTTTTAAATAAAACATTTACTTTATTAAAAGCATATACTTTCTAAAGTGTCTATCTCCACTCTAAGCATCCCTCTGGGGTATCGGCCAGTGTTCATGCACACTATGGCCCACTGACAAATTTATTCTATGCAAATTTGGGATGCGATAGACCACCTGTATTCCTACCTCACCTGCCCAACGTATATATTCTTTTTTTACCCCCTTGATGGTCACCCCATCGAAATCCCCTACCGGGCAAGTGCAGGTTATACCTTATTTCCATATTTTTGATACCCTTTTTACCACCCTCCTAGAGGGCATACTCTCTATAACAGACTGCACGAGCTTAGAATCAAACCCTCTTGTTTTGATTGCCTACAGTATAATATTTTATACAGTCTTATATCATTGCTATTCTATCCTACTATACATACGCTTTTTCCCTTGATTCAATATGGCTCTATACCTTGGAGACGAATGGGACACACGCATGTCAAACACCATGCACAATTTTGAGTCTAATGAATATGTTCAGTCACAACTCAAATATACTTTCCTTAATCTTACACACACAGTCCAAAAGAAAGCTTCTCTCTTTTGGCATATAAAATCTTTCAAAGAATACATTGCTCATGGTATTAATCCCTTTGGCCTCCGGGTACAAATCTTCCCTACTTTTCAGGACATCCGCCCAGACTTCAAGGTTTCCTGGGAGATTGTCCTGAAACATTGTTCGAATGAACTTATGAAACTACTTATTGCTGAATACGAATCTCAAATGACTCTTTTAGATACCAAACTCGAACTGATTAACACACAGCTCGCGCAATTTCAGACACACCCTCTCTATATTTCATTAGACGAACAACTAAAAACCCGTTTTGATAAATTCAATCATGACATTCTTGCACAGAAAGACAAAAAATTATTTCGTGACAAGAAAGCCTTTCATGAAGAACGTGCATATAAATGGAACTATACAAATCGCATGACTCGTTCTAATACTTCCACACGACCTATTCCCAAAGTACCTATGTCTCGTTCCACCACTGACAAGACTCACACTTCTGCCCACCAACCCCACAAACCTAACCTCCCTCTGGGTCTTCGCAAACCCAAACGTGAACGCACACCAAATTTTTCGAGTGACGATGTGTCTGACATGGAGGGGACCCCCGGCGCCTCCCCCCTTGGGGACTCGCCGTTGGCCCCCTCTAATGCCAAGACAGTTAGATCGCACTCCCTACCCTCTGCATCTCAAAATGCAGATTTTTTAGACAAAATGAGAACATCACTTTACACTTATCAACAACAAACGTCTCAAAACCCAAAACCCAAACGACCAACGCACTAACACCCTCCTCCAACAACATTATTAATCTTTCTTCTCACATACTCACACGTCACGAAATTTCAGTCCTTGAAAAGGGACTTACTTTCTGTCCAGTCTCACAGCTTGACAAATTCACTGCCATTAAAGATATACACCTTTTCATTCGCAAGCTACTTCTACATAGTATGTACACCCCCAATCCCTTCACTGACAACGCTATACACACTGCTACAGAGACCACTGCCCTCCAGCAGCTCATTGAGCTCCTTGAGGAAAATAACCCACCAGATTTGATTGACACGATTGATCTAGATAACCTCCTCAATAACTTTGAGGATGATATACCCAATCACCCCTCACATCCCTTTCATCACATTTCTCTCAAGAAAAAATCTAGTTTTTTTCCTTCACCCAGTACTAATCCACGCGCTGCACTTTTCTTACAGTCAGTGACTAACGAAATACGACACCTTAAAACTTCTCCGACCCATTCCAGTAATAAAAACTTTACATATAATCAACATTTGGCCCTACAAAACTTAAAAACTAATTCATCTATAGTGATTAAACCGGTAGACAAGGGCGGAAACATTGTTGTCCTAGATAGAACAGACTATCTTGAGATGTGTCTCAACATACTACGTAATCGTGAATGGTATGCCATAGTTTCCAGTACATCAATCAGGTTGTTCCAACAAGAGCTGTACACTCTTGTTGACGACGCTTTTAGACAATGCATTATTGACAAGCCTACTACAGAGTATATTAGGACCAAATTTCCTAGAGAAGCAACTTTTTATGCCTTACCTAAGGTACATAAAAACCTTCCCAGACCACCAGGTAGACCCATCGTCTCTGGACGTGGCTGCCTTACTGACAATCTTAGTCGTTATATAGACAAATTACTTCAGCCTTTAGTACAGGCCCTACCCTCATACATACGTGATACCACACATTTACTTCAAGGCCTTTCGGACCTCCACGTCGATGCCGACACTGTCCTGGTCGCCATCGACGTCGAGGCCCTTTACAGCTCTATACCCCATTCTTTAGGCCTTACAGCCATTCAACACACTCTGTTTAATGCCAACATATATCCCCGTGAGCTGTCTCTATTCATCATTAGAGCACTCAAATTCATCTTAACTCATAATTTTTTCTCTTTTAATGGTTCCCACTACCTCCAGGTACAGGGCGTCGCCATGGGCACTTGTTGCGCACCGGCGTACGCCAATCTGTACCTGGGGGAGTGGGAACGTGACTTATTTAGAGATGATGCTGCCAGCATCTACACCAAACATGTAGCCTCTTTCCGACGCTACATAGATGATATCCTGATCCTATGGCAAGGCCCAGTTGATACTTTACACCAATTCCTTCAACATCTCAACACGTCCAATTCCCTCAATTTGAAATTTACAATGACTTATAGCTACAGCTCTATTTCTTTCCTTGATCTTATGCTCAGCAAGGATAGACATGGACATTTACAAAGTCAGTTGTTCCGCAAATCGACAGCTGGCAACACCATTCTTGCTGCTTCCAGCTTTCACCCACTGCCTTTATTGAAATCCATCCCTTTTGCCCAATACCTTCGTGCCCGACGAAATTGCTCGACGGATACCTCTTTTGAACACGAGGCCTCCGTGTTGAGGAATAGACTTCGAGCACGCGGCTATAAAAATAGCGTCCTCAAAGACGCGTACAAAAAAGCGAAATCTAAACCACGCTCTGCCTTACTTACTCCAAAAACTATTGGGCCATCTACACAACCTCCCCTCAGAATTATTACAAATTACTGCCAACAACACAATGAAATTACTCAAATACTCTTCAAACACTGGCACATTATTGCCACAGACAGGACCCTCTCCCCCTTTGTCCCGCCAAAACCTTTGATCACTTACCGACGCGCTCCATCCCTTCGAGACAAACTCATTACTAGTGAATACAAAAGCAGTAATAAATCCCAGAGACAACTCAAGGGCACATTTCCATGTGTAATTCTTTTACAGTTCATCCAGATACTATTCCCAAAATCTCATTCAAAGCCTTAGATCATATCCCACCTCCTGCCCGAGGTGGTGACTATAATAAAGCGCTCTTACAAAGCGAACTTCGATGGATTTTCCATCTCAATGCCACCCTACCCCCTGGCCTCAATGAGGCCTTTAACTTCAAACCCTATCTCGAGGGCTTTGAAACCGGAGTCTGTGAATTAGATCTCTAACCTCTTCCCCACACTGAAACACCCACATATCTCTGTTAAAATATGTATTCCGCATTGTGTTTGTCAATATGTGATTTGCCCACCTGATCCAATCGCCATATATTACCAAATACTATCCCATGTTGATCAATATCCACATTGCAGGTACTGCACATGTTCCCCATGTTTATTTGCCATAATTTTTATCCAACAGGTTTTATGCACATCCATATCAGCTTGCTCCCCCTCATTCTGACTACCCGGCGCGGGTAAGATTTGGTAAGCATGCGCAACTTTTGTCCTGCGCATGCGCCAACTTTCCGCTGTCACCTCGGACTTCCCATCCTGTCCGCTTCCTGTTTGCACTCCAGAGTGGAGCGCATCAGGCTGTCAGCGGCTCTTTCCCGCGTCGGTGACGTCACGACGCCGGACGTGACCCCGCCGTCATGACGCGGCCGCGCCCGGCGCCGCCCCGTCAGAGGTCCACATAGGAAACACACCTATGGCGCCCATGGCGCCTTTTCCTCAGACAAACTAGCCAATCAGCATTCCTTTCAGCTGAATATCCACACCTCCATCCAGCTGATTGCTATTTCATGACCACTTATATACCTTCATACTTTATGGCCTCAGTATATGCTGCTGACGATTCAGAGCTGACTGACCCCTCACTTTCAACGATCTTTATCCAGGTAAATACATTGCCATGTTTGGTTGTAGATGTACTCCCATTCACAGCCTACCTTCATTAGATTTTTATACTTTATCTTTACAGTCATACACTGTCTGGCCCGTTTTTGCCTGCTACAGGACCTGGGCCTCCGCCCAAGCCCTGCATTTGGACCTTGTAGCCTTTGAGGGTTTCTCAGCAAGCTGTCCACGCTTAGTGGCCATCTCTACTCTGTTTTTACAAAACAACCCACCTATATACTTCTTGATACCACGTTTAGTGGCTTCCCCTGTGGCAAAAATAAACACTGGCATTACATGTGAGTACCTTCTTTCCTACATCTTTCTGTATCATAACAGCTGTGCATAGCAATGTATTTTGACTGTATTATACGCTTTACCTAATTTATACTAACTCTATGATTCTTCACATATACATAGATGTGAATCTAAAGGATATCTAGTTGCCTTGACAAAGGACCAAAGTCCGAAACATGTTGGCATCATCCTTATCATATATGTACCAAGCAAGTTCTTATTATTGTCACAACGTTTTTGTATGTTTTTGCTGTTGACATGTTAATAACTGTACAAACCTATCCAACCTTGAATGTAAACATACTGAACCTTATCCAGCATTTATATTCATGTACATTCTCTTTTTGAATAAAACATTTACTTTATTAAAAGCATATACTTTCTAAAGTGTCTATCTCCACTCTAAGCATCCCTCTGGGGTATCGGCCAGTGTTCATGCACACTATGGCCCACTGACAAATTTATTCTATGCAAATTTGGGATGCGATAGACCACCTGTATTCCTACCTCACCTGCCCAACGTATATATTCTAGGTTTAGTCTTCAGCAATTGTTTTTGTTTTAGTCGTATTTAGTCTACTAAATCTCCAATACATTTTAGTCGACTAAAATCTCCAGTACACTTTAGTTGACTAAAATCATTTTAGTCGACTAAAATCATTTTATTTATTTTCAATCTTTATGTATTATTATCCACATTTATTTAACACTTCATTGTAAAAAATAGCAAGTGAGTAGGCTCTTATCCTGTTATAAAAGTGCACATTAAATAGGTCTTATACATTTTATCCCAAGGGAAACGGAAAAGAGACAAAAAAAAAAGAGAGAGGGAAGGAGGGGGGCAGAGAAAGCATGGCCAAAAATTAATAATAAAGGCCTTTATACATCCTCCTCCCCTCCCTCTATTATATATTACATCTTATTCCCTTATCAATACCTTTTACTCCCCATTCCCTCCCCCCCCCCCACCCCCCTATGTTCATGCGTGGATTCCTATGTACCTATTCCCAATCTTATCAGTTCCTCTTCTATCCTGTGTGGGGCGTCGTTATAATTAAGCCCTCTACTCCAAGGGGCTAATTTTTACCAGCCAGGGATGCCACATCTTCTTAAACTCCTTGAGGTTACCTCTCTTTATATATACTGTTATTTCTCTACATAAGATCTCATTTACAGTCCTAATCCAATCACTTACGGTAGGGGGTTCCCTTGATTGCCATTTGGTTGCAATCAATTTCCTGGCCTGGAACAAGCATTTTAGGATTGCTACTGTTTTGCTTTTCTCCTCTTCCAATTCCCTTCTATATCCCAGTATTAATGCCCTAACTTCTCTCTCAAGCTTAATCCCAAATACCTCATTCATGCCGTTAATCACTCCCGTCCAATAACGGTGCAATTTAGGGCATCTCCACAACATATGCAGGAGATCACCAGTTCCTTGACATCTGAGGCAGCTATCGTCAGCTCTCCTCCCAAATTTAAATAACCGTTTAGGGGTATAGTAAGCTCTATTTATCAACATCAAATGGGATATCCTCTGCGGGGGGGAGACTGACACCATCGGACCCATCTCCAAAATTCTCTTCCATTGTACACTGGTTATTACGCCTAAATCCTCTTCCCATCTTGCCTTTACATATTGGAGTTTCTCCCCTGTATTCGCTTCTTGACCCATTTGTCCGTATAACTCGGATATTAACCCTTTAGTAGAGCCAACTTCAAGTATCTTTTTAAAAAGGGGTATTTCTGTCCATATTAACGGCTGTTTCAGGAATTGGGCCTTTAGCGCATGAACTATTTGTAGATATGCATAGGCCGTATACTGCGGTATATCATTTTAGTCGACTAAAATCTAATGTGTTTAGTTAATTAATGCATTATTTAAGCATTTCTCTAAAATTTCAAAACTCATACACCCCTGGAGTAAAAAAGAGACTAATATGTTATTATTTATGGTTTGAACAAACACAGATTTAGCCGTTATATAACATCTTTACTCTGTAAAACAAAGTTTTCGTTACAAAAATATTGCTTTTTTGAGTCACAGCTTCATTTCTTGCTATAAGTGCATGCTACTTTTTTGTTGTTGAGAACAAGTATCCTAAAGTCCACCCACACACAATTAAATCACTGTGTGGAGAAATGCTTACAAGTGAGACATGCCAAAGAGGAAGATCTTAAGCGTTATAATAGACAATAGGAGTAATATGGTGGCAGCATTTAAACAAACCACAGCAGCAGAAGAAGAACCACCCAGCTCTAGAGAGGAAGATACCCCCATGACAGAAAGTGACTAATGATCTGTGGTGAGCCATTTTTATTATTCTTTTACATGATGACACTACAGTCAATTATCAAATGGATATGAAATGAATGCTCTTGGGGTTGTCTGCTTTACTGGTGCATCTTTGTTATTTTTCCTCTTTATTTGTATCTTGTGTAAAAATATTCCCATATAATGTAATGCACAGTGCCCTAAATGCCATTGCCAGTGGTGCACAGTGCTGGATGGTGGTTGTCTGAGGGATGGCCTGTAATGCACAGTGCCCTGGATGCCACTGCCAGTGGTCAGATGAGGCCTGTAATGCTGCACAGTGCTGGATGGTGGTCATCTGAGGGGAGGCCTCAGGCCTGCTGTAACTGCTGTAATTGTAATGTACTACACACTCACAGTCTCTGTTCGGGAGTGGTACAGTCTCGTCGGGACTCGGGAAGCCTGGCTGTCTGTAATGTACAGCGCTGCTCTGGTCTCTGGCAGTTGCGGTGCATACAGTGGCTTGCTTGCTGGGAGCGGAAGCAGGGGGAGCTCCATGAAAACTGTAAGCTAGTTCACAAGGGTAAAACGTCCCTGCCTCACATTTTCATCATAGTTTTCTTCAGTGGATGAAATTGTGCTGTACTTTTCATTTAGTTTTCGTCACTATGAAAATGCCGCAGACTAAAACATTTTCGTTGATGAAATTAACACTGCTAATATCGTTTGGTTCAATAGAAAACAGCCAACATGTGGCCCGTGTGTACACCAGCCTGTATGACAGAAGCCGGCTGTCGAATGGCCATGCTGGAAAACCAGCATCTGATTGGCATCTGATCAGTGCTGGCAGCCAATGTATGCGAGCGCTGGCCAGTGTGTTCTGGTGGGGGGGAGGGGGCAGACTAAAGGCATCTGGATGAGCAGACTATTCTCCTTGA
Organism: Lithobates sylvaticus; assembly: GCA_028564925.1. NCBI lineage: Eukaryota > Metazoa > Chordata > Amphibia > Anura > Ranidae > Lithobates > Lithobates sylvaticus. The sequence continues at coordinate 645,518,887 of CM053026.1, forward strand.
TCCATGGGATGACGGCTAAGATAAACTGTTTTTCAGGTGTCCAATCCAGGCACATGGACTGCAGAGATCATGGGACATTGAGTTCCAGTCCAAGAAATTATCTGGTTCACTTCCTTCAAGGCAACCAGACTGCTGGTGCTCCCTTGATGGCTGATGTTGTCTAACTGCACCTTGTTTGGATACCCCTTCAGAAGAGGGGTCTAATGCTAGAAGGCCAGCTTGACTACGCTTAAATTCAAGAAGTTTATAGGAGCTTGTCTTACCTCAATTACTATGGTCCTTGGACAGTTAGGGATTGGAACACAATGCCGAGGCTTTTGCGGACAGAGGCAATCAAGCTTTTTAGAAAGCATGTTGCTTGAAACTTCCTCTTCAATATCATGAAAATCTAGGGTAAAATGTTGGGACCTGCATGGAGATGGTTGTAATAAAGCCATAGTCATAGCCATAGTGAGGAAATGTGAAATAGATGCAGAGAATTTTGCCTTAGTCACTCTAAGGTTGAGTCTTGTGCGAGCATTCAGCAGAGTGCATATTCACTTGCGGTTTATCATTGGCTCCCTTTCACCTGATTTCCTCCACAGCTACAAGTGAGGGTATTCCACTGTGAGGTACTCATGGAATAGCGTACGAAGTAAATGGTAAGCATGTCCATAAAGAGTACATGGTAAAACAGACCATCCTGTAATGAACCTTCATAGCAAGTGGGGCAGAAGTAAGTATCTTACTGTGATGTAATACCTGGTCACCCACCTGAGACTGAGCTCTGAGTAAGTAAATTATAGCACCAGGTTCAATTTTTTTTTTTTACTGTAGAGGTGAATACAATCTGCTTTAACTGTAACAGTAAGATATACAGGATTCTCCTGTCCTTCCTGTCTACGATGCTGTAAATAAAGGCTTTACCCATCACAGTGGGAATACCCCTGAAGGGGTCTTCAGGGACTAGGTTCCATAGTGATGGACCACAACCCTGGACCTGTATAGAACCCTGCGGCTAACACAATGCAATGCCAAGGTGAGCGCCCATGCAGGATCCAGTGCCTGAAACAACATTACAAGCCATCCCCATAGTTTGTACAGTACACTGCGTCTATGTACTGTAGGTATTAGAAGACAGTGATGGCTTGATTGAAGAATTGAAAGAAAAACACTCTAAGGCAATTATATGCAATTAGCGGACCTCCAGCTGTTGCAGAACTACAACTCCCATGAGGCATAGCAAGACTCTGACAGCCACAAGCATGACACCCAGAGGCAGGGGCATGATGGGACTTGTAGTTTTTCAACAGCTGGAGGTCCGCTAATTGCATATCCCTGCTCTAAGGGATCATGCCTAAAACCCATGGTGTATGAATATTCTGCCCATGTCATGTACTGTTTGAGTAAAAAATTCAGATTTAAAACCAATTACTTTTTAAAGTTTTAAATCATAATTTAGCATGCTAGTTGGCTTTGGTCTCAGATAGTCTGATGCTCACACTGAACCAAAGTTGTACTTCATCTGTCATTGTTACTAAACATAAAAGTTATATGTACAGATTGCAACCTATCTCAGACAGTGTCTGAACATAACACTTTCTCATGACCTATGGTCTTAAAGAGTAGTGGACATTATATTGTTTTAAGACTTTTTTTTCTTGATGTTATACAAGACTTCATACTGTATACAAGGTTAAAATCACTAAATATACAGTATATTAAACAAGGTCTACCCAACCTTTGCCTACCTAATTCACCAATCAGCCATAACATTATGACTACCCACGATATATTGAGTAGTGAAGAGATAAATACTAAAGCGCTGATATGCATGTTAAAAATCCAAAAATGGCCAAAACAATGTGTATTTAAGATGATCAAATGATTTAGCTGCAGCCAATACTGAAGTGCTCCCACACTCAAAATGCATGAAATATAGTGTACAATCTGTAAACAATTGGTGCGCTTATATTTATACATCTGGATTTTTTCCTGCATTATTTCATTGCACTAGTTTTTCTATTCTAGTTTTTAGGAACAAGTCATGTTCCAGGCACCACATTGCACTTTATTGCACTAAATATTTAATATTTATTAATTCACGTATGGATTTTCGTTTGTTTTAAGATCTACTATTTATTATTATAAGGTTGATTAAGCGCACCAATTGTTTACAGATTGTACACTATATTTCATTTGATATATTGAGTAGGCCCCCCTTTTGCCACCAAAATAGCCCTAACCAGTCAAGGCATGAACTCCAAAGTTAACATCCACATGAATGGTAGGACCCAAGGTTTCCCAGCATAACATTGCCTGGCTTGCCTTTTTCCTATAGTGCATCCTAGAGTCATCTCCTCCTCAGGTAAGCGACGCACATGCACCCAGCCATCCACATGATGTAAACCCTGATTCATCAGACCAGGCTACCTTCTTGCGTTGCTCCATGGTCCAGTTCTGATGTTAACATGCCCATTGTAAGCGCATTTGGCTGTGGATATTGGTCAACATGGGCACCCCGCCGCAGCCCTACACACAACAAACTGCAATGCACTGTGTGTTCTGACACCTTTCTATCAAAGCCAGCATGAACTTTTTCAGCAATTTCAGCTACAGTAGCTCTTCTATTGCATTAGACTACACTGCCAATCTTAAACCCCTTCATACATCAATAAGTCTTTGGTATTCATGACCCGGTCACCGGTTTTCCTTCCTTGGACAATTTTTGGTAAGTCCTAACCACTGCATCTCCAAAGGGATGAAGCTAAGAGGAAAATAATACTGGGAGTACGCTATAGGCCCCCTAACCCAACCATAGGCCCCCTAACAATCACAATTTGGATTAGCAGCAAGGATGGGAAGTGTTATCATAATGGGGGATTTTAATTATCCAGACATAGACTGGGCGGAGGGAACCGCGCATTCATCTAAGGCTCGCCAGTTCCTAAATGTCACGGGTGTGGAAATACGGGGCAATTTAGGTAACAGCGATCACAGGTCAATTGGCTTCCGTATAAATCACACAAATAGGAAACATAAGGGGAATACAAAGACACTGAATTTCAAAAGAGCCAACTTCCCTAAACTACGAACCTTACTAGAAGGCATAAAATCTTAGGAACAAAGAACACAGAGGAGAGATGGGTTTGCTTTAAGAGCATATTAAATAAAGGCATTAGCCAATGCATCCCATTGGGTAATAAATTTAAAAGAGCGAACAAAAGTCCTGGATGGCTTAACTCCAATGTAAAAATGCATATAAAAGCAAAGAAGAAGGCCTTCAAAAAATACAAGGTTGACGGATCATTATCAGCATTCAGACTTTATAAAGAATGCAAAAAGAAATGTAAGGGTGCAATAAGGACGGCTAAGATAGAACATGAAAAACACATAGCGGAGGAGAGAAAAAAAAATCCCAAGAAATTCTTTAAGTATGTAAACAGTAAAAAAGGGAGGACAGACCATACTGGCCTCATAAAGAATGAGGAAGGGCATCTGGTTACAAAGGATGGGGAGATGGCAAAGGTATTTAATTTATTCTTCTCCTCAGTCTTCACAAGGGAATCGGGGGGCTTCAGTAACCAAAACTGCAGTGTTTATCCTCATGGAACATCAATGGTTAACAGAGGACAGACTTAAAATTAGACTTGGAAAACTTAACATTATTAAATCACCGGGACCAGATAGATGGCTTGCACCCGAGGGTACTTAGGGAACTTAGTTAAGTAATTGCCAGACCATTGTTCCTAATTTTTACTGACAGTCTGACTGGAATGGTACCAGCTGAATGGAGAAAAGCCAATGTAGCAACAATATTAAAAAAGGTCCCTGAATACATCCCTGGAAATTACAGACCAGTTAGCCTAACATCAATAGTATGTAAACTCTTGGAGGGGATGATAAGGGACAATATACAAGATTTTAGTAATGAGAACGGTATCATCAGCAGTAATCAGTAGACATGTGCATTCACTTTTGTCCGAATGCATTTTCGTCCGAATTTCAGGTATTTTCGTTATAATTTTAACAAACGATAACGAAAGTGCAGGATCCAAAAAACAAAAGATCCGACATAAACAAATGCTTTATTTTTGTTTTCGTTGTGACAACAGTTCGATATGGAGATTCGACGCTGACAATAACAATCTGTGTCCATCGAACCTGTGGTTGAATGTGCCTAGAATTAACTCTATTAGTCCAAGATTATTCTACATAGAGAGAAAAGATTTGACGTAGAGAAAAGATTCGACGTAGAGAAAAGATTCAATGTAGAGAGGAAAGATTCAACGTAGAGAAAAAAGATTCAACGTAGAGAAAAAAGATTCAACGTAGAGAAAAAAGATTCAACGTAGAGAAAAAAGATTCAACGTAGAGAAAAAAGATTCAACGTAGAGAAAAAAGATTCAACGTAGAGAAAAAAGATTCAACGTAGAGAGAAAAGATTTTATGTAGAGAGAAAAGATCGCTGCTGGAATTGGGTGGGGAAAGTAAAATAAAAATAATGATGATGATGAATGTTATTGGCTGATTGTAACCAAAGAGGAGGAGCAGTAAAATAGCTAGAACTAAGTACACGTACATCCAACTTACTTTCGCTTACAATTGCTAGCAGAGAGAGACACACACTGAATCATTTCAGAAGACAGTCAATCTTAGCTGGTTCGTTTGTCAGAGAACCTGAATTATTTAGCAATTAAGCATAAGCACAGCAGCAGAACAATAGTGAAGCAATCTACAGTTCAACCTAACTTTTTCATAATAATCTGCTGCTATTGTGTTAGTGTTATGAACTTGATAGTGATACTAGTGTTGCTAGTGTTGCAATAGCCTCAGAGGCTACCCGTGTTGTGGGTGTGGGGGGGGGGGGGTTTATTATTATAGATTCTATATTATAGATTGAGATTCTATATAGATTCTATATACCCTATCTTGTTACCTGTCTGATCAGTAATCACCATCACCAGTCCATTTTCTGTTTAAACTATATACATTCAACATGAACAACAAAGATTCGACAAAGCATCGAAAAACATACAAACGTTGAATCTTTGGCTTATGGTGTCTGTCGAAAGTTCTAAGAAGATTTGACGGAGCAGCTAAACTATACAGAGTCATAAAGTTTAGCTGCTCCGTCGAATCTTATTTGAACATTTGACAGACACCATAAGCCTTCAATGACAGATTCGACCTTAATTCATTTGGATTTTTGTACGAATGCAATTTTTAACGAAAAACGAAATAGATAAAACAAGTTTCGGGAGTAACTAAATAAATTTATTTTTCGGGCGAAACTAAATTCCAAAACAAAATATTTCAGTGTGCACATGTCTAGTAATCAGCATGTATTCATGAAGAATTGTTCTTGTCAAACCAATCTACTAACCTTCTATGAGGAGGTGAGTTGCCAGCTAGATAAAGGAAGGCCCATAGACGTGGTGTATCTGGATTTTGCAAAAGCATTTGACAAAGTTCCCCATAAACGTTTACTGTACAAAATAAGGTCCGTTGGCATGGACCATAGGGTGAGTACATGGATTGAAAACTGGCTACAAGGGCGAGTTCAGAGGGTGATGATAAATGGGGAGTACTCTGAATGGTCAGGGTTGGGTAGTGGGGTCCCCCAGGGTTGTGTGCTGGGACCAATCCTATTTAATTTGTTCGTAAACGACCTGGAGGATGGGGTAAACAGTTTAATCTCTGTATTTGCGAACAATACTAAGCTAAGCAGGGCAATAACTTCTCCGCAGGATGTGTAAACCTTGCAAGAGGATCTGAACAAATGAATGGGTTGGGCAACTACATGGCAAATGAGGTTTAATGTAGAAAAATGTAAAATAATGCATTTGGGTGGCAAAAATCTGAATGCAATCTATACACTGGGGGGAGCACGTCTGGGGGAATCTAGGATCGAAAAGAACCTGGAGGTCCTAGTAGATCATAGGCTCAGCAATGGCATGCAATGCCAAGCTGCTGCTGCTAACAAAGCAAACTGAATATTGGCATGCATTAAAAAGGGGATCAACTGAGATAAAATGATAATTCTCTGGCTCTACAAGACTCTGGTATGGCCGCACCTAGAGTATGCTGTCCAGTTCTGGGCACCAGTCCTCAGGAAGGATGTACTGGAAATGGAATGAGTACAAAGAAGGGCAACAAAGCTAATAAAGGGTCTGGAGGGTATTAGCTATAAGGAAAGGTTGCGAGCACTGAACTTATTCTCTCTGGAGAAGAGTCGCTTGAGAGGGGATATGATTTCAATATACTGTACAAATACCATACTGGTGACCCCACAATAGGGATAAAACTTTTTCACAAAAGGGAGTTTAACAAAAATCGTGGCCACTCATTAAAGAAGAAAAGATGTTTAACCTTAAACTACGTAGAGGGTTATTTACTGTAAGTAACTATTAGATAAGCACCTGAATGACCGCAACATACAGGGATATACAATGTAATACTGACATATAATCACACACATAGGTTGGACTTGATGAACTTGTGTCTTTTTTCAACCTCGCTGACTATGTAACTATGTAAAATCCCACATCCCATAGGGATTTCAGTTTTGGAGTTGCTCTGACCCAGTATCTATTACAATTTGGCCCTTGTCAAAATCGCTTAAATCCTTACACTTTGCCCATTGTTTCTGCTTTCAACATATCAACTTCAGGGACAACATGTTCATCTAATATATCCAACCCACTTTCAGATGCCATTGTAATGAAATAATCAATGTTATTCTCTTTACCAGTCAGTGGCTGTACTATTATGGCTGATGGGTGTATTTCTGCATTAATGCATATTCATAGCGAATGCTCATATGAATATTAGTTTAATTAAAAGAGTCTAAAGGTTAAAAAGGAAAAAAACTTAGATTCCAACTGTCTTTTATTTATTTTTTAAATAATGCTACACTAGTAGCAGAGCCCCTCTGATATCTGCAGCTTAGTGCATCTGACCTGTCCACCCTATTCTGCAGCCAAACTGTGGGGCATGCACTTAGAATGCTTTGTTCTTAAGTGCCATTTGCACAATGTTTTAGGTTTTTAGAAAGGATCATGTTGTCAGTCAATGATGTTATAACGGCCACACTGAGCACTCTGATCTTACAATGGCTTTACACCTTAAATGGAAGGATTGTTTTCTAACAAACACAAACACATCACCTTCTTTACGTACTGTTAAGCTTGTGTATCACTTTGCAGTGACGTGGGCATTAGCCACATAATTGACTTGATAAGTGCTTTAGAAACCAAATGGGAAAAAAAACATGGGAGGCAGATTCCCATCTGGCTATCAGATGTATCCAGAAGCGTTTTGATAAAGTGGTGTAAGTCTATAACGTTGGAATATGTTCAAGCCATTTGTTTTATATTGGGATTTCTTTGTTTGATGCCACGTTCTTTGTTGTGAAACAAAGACAAGCTGAGCAACTGTCAGGCAACATGTCAGCTGAAGTGAAGGCACCTATCTTAGTGTTCCTGAAAGCATTCCGTGCTTTTGTTTGTAGCACTAGATTCTGGCCTTGGGAAAGAGATAGTTCTGCTTGATTGCTCTGAGTGTTATGGGAGAAAGACACTGGAATGGCTATATCTCTGAAGGCAGGTCCACCACAGGGATGGAACGGAGGTCACACAAAACAGGGTATCCCAAATAATGTTAAGGGCAATACAGCTATAAGAAATAGGGATTTCAAAATTTGTTTTGCTCTTGACAACCTATTGGGTTCCCCCTCTCGTTATCAAGAAATTAATAAAAAATATAGATCTGAGTTGCTTGTAGCCTTCAGACTACATATGTAAGGGTATAAATAAGAATAAGTACTCTAAGGACAAAACGGCACTGCCTGTACTGTTTCCTTTACCACATGCTGGAAACTCTTGCAACTTTCTTTCAGCAAAATTGCTCTCTGGAGAACTGTACAAATTAGAGCTTTAATCCTTGGCTTTGAAGATCATGGGATGAGCTGGTTTTGTTGCAATTGAATGAACATCTGTCAGGAAATGTGAATGCACACAAACTTGCAAGATGGCCATGAACTCCAACAGCACAACCCCAGGTCCAGGCCTAGAGCAATCAAGATGTGCTACCAGCTGATAACTGTAAAACACTCTCCAGTATGTCTCTAAAAGCTGCTAGAAAGGAGGCACATTGTAATCTCCATATTGATATACTATAGGTGTATATATGTCACAATATCAACAAAAACTCCTGGCTGCCAAAAGATCTGATGAAAACCCAGTTCCCTGCGTAATGTATTTTTTACCATTCACATGTTTTTCCTGAAAATGAATTTAACACCAAAAGAAAATGATACCTTTTATCTGCAGACACAGGAAACATTTTAAGAGATGGAAGATATAGACACATATATTCAACAACTCTTAAAACAGAGCCTTTCTTAAACTCAGGGCATAAAATGCGGCCAATTAATTTTAATTGCATCCTTTCCATGAACCCAATTCTTAAAGGGGTTGTAAACCTCCGCGTTTTTTCACCTTAATGCATCCTATGCATTAAGGTGAAAAAAAAAAACTGGCATTAACCGGCCCCCCAGCTCTCCCCCCCCCCCCCCGTTTTACTTACCTGAGCCCTAGAACTTTACCCGACAGGGACACACTGTCTCTCTGTCCAGGGTTCTCGGCTCTTGATTGGATAGATTGATAGCAGCGCAGCCATTGGCTCCTGCTGCTGTCAATCAAATCCAATGACGCAGGGGGCAGGGCCGAGTCCAGCATTCGGCGGCTATGGACGCCAAATGCTGGACTCGGGAGAACGCACTCAAGGTAATCCCCCAGGAGAGCACTTCTCCCAGGGGGTTATCTGATGTGGGGAGGAGCCGCGAGAGCCGCCGGGGGACCCCAGAAGAGCAGGTTCAGGGCCACTCTGTGCAAAACGAGCTGCACAGAGGAGGTAAGTATGATATGTTTGTTATTTTAAAAAAAATGAACCCTTACAATCACTTTAAAGAGTAGAAACTGAGGAACATCTCCTAAGAATCTGCAGACTGAGTTTTCTCAGACCAACTAGCAAACTTGTGCATGTACCAGAATGGGCAAGGTATGGTTGGTGAGAGTATGGAGAGAATTGCAGGTGTAGTGGTGAAAGCAGGAGGTTGTGATAGAAGGGGTGGTCAGGCACATTGTGTGGTGAGAAAAGAGGTGCTACAGGCAGCTTAGGCAGTGAAGGAATAAAGGAGCAGGTATGAGGGAAAGGGTACAGTAGGCATGAATGGGTGAAGCAGGCACACATAACTAAACTCTCAAGGTCAAAGGGGAAACACATAACTACTTGGAATCTGTGAATAAAGGGGCCACACCTGTATGGACAGTAAGTGATAAAATTGATACTTCTTTTGGGGCTCTTGTGGTAAAGGTGTCCACCCTGATGGTGGAGGAGACACACCTATCCAAGCTTTATGGGTTTAACATGTGCTCATCCCACTTTAACATCTGATGGGTTATAAATATGTATAAAGCTATTTGTATTTGAGCACAGACATATCTTCCTTCTATTGCATGATGTGGGTCAGTGACCAGACCCGAGTCTGTACCTCTTCTATAACTGTCTATATGTCTTATATGCCCCATATTAGCACTATATCCACTGAAGTATGTTATAACCAAGCAAGTAGTTTTCATTTTGCAAATGTAGGGACTAACCAGAGAGGGGTTATTTTGACGCAGTTGGTCTGCTTAAATATGCATTGCAATGTAGGCAAACCAAAAAAACATTTTTTATGCAAAATTTACTAGAAATATCTAAGAGTGTATAGCAGTGCGGTCAAACCCCCTTAGCACCTGATGGGTTATACAGTGCCTTGAAAAAGTATTCATACCCTTTGAAATTTTACACCTTTTGTCATGTTACAAGCAAAAACGTAAATGTATTTTATTGGAATTTTATGTGATAGACCAACACAAAGTGGCACAGAATTGTGAAGTGGAAGGAAAATAATAAATGTTTTTCACGATTTTTTACAAATAAATAATTGAAAAGTGTGCCATGCATCTGTATTCAGGCCCCCCCCCCCCCCCCACCCCCCCGCCCACCCCCCCCCACCCCCCCCCCGCCCCCCCCCCCCCCCCCCCGAGTCAATACTTTGTAGAACCACCTTTCACTGCAATTACAGTTGCAAGTCTTTTTGGGGCTGTCTCTACCAGCTTTGCAAATCTAGAGAGTGACATTTTTGCCCACTCTTCTTTGCAAAATAGCTCAAGCTCTGTCAGATTCGATGGAGAGTGTCTGTAAAATAGCAATTTTCAAGCCTTGCCACAGATTCTCAATTGGCTTTAGGTCTAAACTTTGACTGGGCCATTTTAACACATGAATATTCTTTGATCTAAACCATTCCATTGTCGCACTGGCTGTATGTTTAGGGTCATTGTCCTCGTGGAAGGTGAACCTCCGCCCCAGTCTCAAGTCTTTTGCAGACTCTAACCAGTTTTCTTCCAAGATTGCCCTGTATTTGGCTCCATCCATCTTCCCATCAATTCTGATCAGCTTCCCTGTCCCTGCTGAAGGAAAATATCCCCACAACATGATGCTGCCACCACCACACATAGCATTTTTCTTTTAGGCCAAAAAGTTCAGTCTTGGTCTCATCTGACTAGAGCACCTTCTTCCACATGTTTGCTGTGTCCCCCACATGGCTTCTTGCAAACTGCAAACGGGACTTGTTATGGCTTTATTTTAACAATGGCTTTCTTCTTGCTACTTTTCCATAAAGGCCAGATTTGTGGAGTGCACGACTAATAGTTGTCCTGTGGAGAGATTCTCCCACTTGAGCTGTGGATCTCTACAGCTCCTCTAGAGTTACCATGGGCCTCTTGGCTGCTTCTCTGATTAATGCTCTCCTTGCCCGGCCTGTCAGTTTAGGTGGAGGGCCATGTCTTGGTAGGTTTGCAGTTGTGCAATACTCTTTGCATTTTTGGATGATGGATTGAACAGTGCTTTGTGAAATGTTCAAAGCTTGGGGTATTTTTTTTTTATAACCTATCCCTGCTTTAACTTCTCCATAACTATATCTCTGACCTGTCTGGTGTGTTCTTTTTCTTTCATGATGCTGTTTGTTCACTTAAATTTTCTAACAAACCTCTGAGGGCTTCACAGAACAGCTGTATTTATACTGAGATTAAATTATACACAGGTGGACTCTATTTACTAATTAAGTGACTTCTGAAGGCAATTTATTTCACTAGATTTTAGTTAGGGGTATCAGAGTAAAGGGGCTGAATACAAATGCATGCCACACTTTTCAGATATTTGTAAAAAAAAATTGAAAACCAAGGGATTTCCAGAGTGCATAGGGCTCCACAGTAATTTTCTAGAAGTTACAGATACTTCAGGGTTCTTCCTCTTGATCTGGAACATGCCCTCAGCAGAGTGTCCTGCTGACCATAGTTGTGGTATAGCAAGCATAGGGAGAATTCCTCCAGGTCACTGCATCCCCAAGCCCTGGAGCCTTCACTTCCCACAGCCCCACTCTTCATACTGCTCTCTCCCCAAGGTTGGGTGGCTGAAGAGACCTTGGTTGCCAGCAAGCATACACAACCAGGGGCGGACTGACCATTCGGCCACTCGGGCACTTCCCGAGGGCCCCGGGCCACTAGGGGGCCCCATCAGGGTTGCCAGCCTCAGTAAAACCAGGGACAGTATGTAAAAATCTGTATTTTTTTTACATCTGTTTCTGAAATGTCCCTTACCGACATCCTTTTGGTCTAAAAATCCAGAGATTATACCTCTCCAGTACCTTCTCAGCCAATAGAAACATGTCTGTGTATACTGTGTGTACATGTATGTGTATACTGTGTGATTGTATACTGTGTGTATACTGTGTGGCCCCATAATCTCTGATTGCCTGGGGGCCCCATAATCTCCTATTGCCCGGGGGGCCCCATGAGTTGTCAGTCCGCCCCTGTACACAACATCATCTCTGGGTGTCCGAGTGGATGAGAGGGAGCTCTGTTTGAATGGGGGGGGGGGGTGTTTCCTCGGAAGTGGAGCGGTCTAAGAGGGAGTGCATTGGTTGGGAGTGATGTGGGTGAAGTAATGACAGAGAAAGTAGAACAAGCACTTGGGTCAGTAGTGAATTGGAAGGGTGACTGATCAGGGCTTTGCAGTTCTTTTTATAATTGGTCAATACAGTGAAAGAGGAGGGGAGTGGAAAAGGAAGGAGAAGAAATTGCTTCTGTGGGCAGAATCTTCCACTTGCAAAAAAACCCCGCTGATTTAGACATTGTCCTCAATGGAATTAATACAGAGAAAAAGGAAACTCTTGCATTTAAATCATTAATGAAAAAAATAAATAACTGTTTTAGTTATGTGAATTGCTACATTTTACTATTGATTGGAGTTTTACAGGTCCAATGAACAGTGGGGGAGATTTACCAAAGCTGGTGCTCACAGAATCTGGTGGAGCTGTGCATAGTAACCAACCAGCTTCCAGGTTTTATTGTCAAAGCTTAAATGATCAAGCTGAAGTTAGAAGCTGATTGATTACTATGCACAGCTGCACCAGATTCTGTGTTTTTTCCATTAATTTATATATGTGGATGCGATTGTGTTCATATCATTTTATCAACATGATTTAAAGTGATTGTAAAGCTTATTTTTTTAATAATTACCTGCTCTGACCAATGGTTTTGCACACAGCAGCCCCAATCCTCCTCTTTTCCGGTACCCTGCTGGAGCTCCGAACTCCACCCCCTCACAGAGTGACGGGCAAGCCACTTGCTATGGGAGCACTCCTGCGTGCTCACTCCCAAGCCCAGCACCAGCTCTGTCACCACTGGCACTAAGCCAATGAAGAGTGGGGTACAGCCAAGAGAGCCTTGGTTCTCGTGCACATCGCTGGAATGAGATCAAGCTCAGGTATGTATTTAGGGGAGCTGTATGCAGAAGTTCTTCTTACTGCCTGTGGCACATTAGCAAGTCTAGTGGCACGATATCACAAATTCATCACACACGCGCAGGCGCTGCATCGTCACTCATTGTCCAATGGCTGAATGAGGGAAAACTAGCAGCAGAAGGAGCATCAGAGAGAATGACACAGAGCTGCAATTACTGGAACGTGGCAAACAGCTGCACATACCAGCACATTATAGCAAGTGCTACCACTGCACCTCCAAGCTTTAAAATTGACTTTAATACTTACAGTCACTGATCCAGAACAAGTATGCAGATTAGGAAAGGCAGAGAAATGCCCAATTTAATTATCAACATATTTGTTCAAGGTTAGTGATGCAATGTCAGACAGTCAGCTATTCATATTTCTCACGGCAAAGGTTTTTGTAAACTGATGGGATCTAATCTGTTCATTGCATGTGCCTTTCCCTGAACGCACCCAGGGTGAGTTTGGGGACACACACTTGCATCCATACAGATATGACACTGGGACACAGTGGCTGTTTTTACTATTAATGGTGGCGATCAGCAATTTTTAGTGGGGCAGCGACATTGCGGCAGACAAATCTGACACTGTATAAATGACACTGGCAAGGAAGGGGTTAACATCATGGGCGCTCAAAGGGTTAAGTGTGCTCCTAGGGAGTGCTTTCTAACTGTGGGGGAATGGATGCACTAGAGCAGGGGTCTTCAAACTTCCTAAACTAAGGGACAGTTTCCTGCCTTTCAGACTTTAGGAGGGCCAAACTGTGGTCAATGGGAGTATAAAATGCCCCAGCATCGATGGGAGTCCACAATGCCTCAGGCTTGGTATTCAGTGGGAATTAAAAAGAATGTGGTCAGTAGAAGGTGGAATAATGTCTCATCGTTGTTATTGGAGGGAGGAACAGTACACCATCGTTGGTGTCCGTGGAAAGAATAGTGCCCCATCGTTGGTGTCTGTGGAAAGAATAGTGCCCCATTGTTGGTTTAAGTGGGAGGAATGATGCCCCATCATTGGTATCAGTGGGAGGAATAGTGCCCCACTGTTGGTGCCAGTGAAAGCAATGGTGCCTCATCATTGGTGTCAGTAGGAGGAATAGTACATCAAGGGCCGGATAAGATCAGCCACATCTGGCCCTTGGGCCGCAGTTGGGAGACCATTGCACTAGAGGAAAACATATCTCCATTTTCCTCTGCGACAGAACGGCGGCCTACCTTGTTTACATAGGCAGAACGCCATTCTGCCTCTCCTCAGAACGATTGGTGGGACCTGGCGGCCATCGTGGCCGCCGGACCCGCTGATGGGCTCCCGCTGTGTCCAATCACAGCAGGAGCAGGGCACCGGTGGTGTGCACGCACCCCGGATCTTGTGTACAAAATCACGTACAGGTATGTGATTTTGTGCATCTGGGCCGCCTTGCCGCAGTATATATGTGGTGGGAGGTCCGGAAGCGGTTAAAGTAAAACTAAACGCAAAGCATTTTTTTTTTTTTTTTGGATAGAGTGGAGAGGGATTGGAACCTGCTGTCTGTTCCACCGTTAGGGTAGATGGTCCCGTTTACCATTTTCATTGTAAAAAAAAGTAAAAGAAAATCCCAAATTTTGGGTTGTCCCCAAAAAAGTAATAGAGGGGAAATCTTCCAATGGGGACACTAGTTCTGGTGACCTGGGGGTCCCCAAAGGATTCCCTTAATTCAAAGTAATGTCCTCTCACTTTCTGTTCGACTATGGGACAAGAAGTGAATGGAAATCTCAAAAACGGGACACAGATGGTAAAAAAAAAAATCTGACAGGAGTTATAACCCTCCCTTACTTTATGGAATATGAAAAACAAAAGTTTTGCCTATAGTTCTACTTTAACCTGTTGCCGACCGCGGCACCTCTGTGCAAAATCATGTGATTCTGCATTTCCGGGTCTGCGGCGCTTCCGCTCTCTGTCGACGACCGCTTCCGCTCCTGCTGTGACTGGACACAGCGGCAGCCAATCATCGGGTCCGCTGGGACCCGCTGATCATTCCCGACAGAAGCGGAGCGGGGGTCTGCCAACTTAAACATGGTAGATGGCCGTTCTGTTAGTAGGGAAGACAAAGATCAGGTGTTTCTGCTAAGCAGGAACACGGATCTCTGTCTTCCCAAAGTTAAAGCACATCCCCCACAGTTAGCAAGCACTCCCTAGGGAAACATTTAACCCTTTGATCGCCTCTTAGGTTAACGTCTTTCCTGTCAGTGTCATTAGTACATGACAGTGCATATTTTTTTTAGCACTGATCACTGTGTTAGTGTCACTGGTCCCCAAAAAAGTGTCACTTAGTGTAAGTCGTTGATTGCCGCCATTACTAGTAAAATAAATAAATAAAAATTCCATAAGAATATCCCATAGTTTGTAGACGCTATAACATTTGCGTAAACCAATCAATATGCACTTATTGAGATGATTTTTTTTTTTTTACCAAAAACATGTAGCAGAATACATATTGGCCTAAATTGATGAAGAAAATTCTAGTTTTTACTTTTTTTTTTTTATTGGCTGTGTTTTATAGCAGAAAATAAAAAATATTGTTTTTTTTCCCAAATTTATGGTCTTTTTTTGTTTATATATGTATATGTGCGTGCACTGCGCTAATGAAAAACACCTGTTTGTGCTGCCACTTAATAGTCAATAAACATGCAAATGAGGTGAAACAACTGTCAATGTAAAAAAAGACAACTAATTCCACAGTAGCACACCTCAGTGATGCCTGCCAGTGCCTCCTGATCAGTGCTCCCTAAGAGTGCCATATATCAGTGCCAACTATCAGTGCCCACTATCAGTGCCACCTCTGAGTGCCCATCAGTGTTGCATTTTAGTGCCACCTATCAGTGCTGCATATATGTGCCTCATCATCAGTGCCGCCTCATCATTGCCAATCAGTAGTGCCTCATCAGGGCCCGTCAGTGAAGGAGAAAACATTCTTATTTACAAAAAAAAAAAAAAACATTTATTTGTAACGCAAAAAATAAAAACCCCAGAGGTGATCAATTACCATCAAAAGAAAGCTCTATTTAAAAAAAAATTATAAAAATGTTGTTTGGGTACAGTGTTGCATGACTGCACAATTGTCATTCAAAATGCAACAGCGCTGAAAGCTAAAAATTGGTCTGGGCAGGAAGGGGGGAGAAGTGCCCTGTCTTGAAGTGGTTAAGGTAATCGATTTATTAAAAGTAATGCAATTACATAATAAAATTCAAATCCCCTTGTTAAAATTCCAAACATGCCAGGTAACTCAGTGTTGTGATCTCCTCATAGCTTCCTTCACACACATGGAGTCACTGTCTCAGCGTTGCCGTGTAGACAATATTTAGGAGATTTGTAGATTAATAATGCACTACTGTGGAATTATTGGTCTCTTTTTTTCACACTGACAGTTGTTTCACCACATTTGCATGTTTTTTTCTTTATAGTGCAAAAAATAAAAAAACACAGAAGAAGAAACTCCGCGGCTCCGGCCTAGTCCGGATCACCGGCCCTATCGGCGGGAGCTCGCCCTTATCCAGGCACCCACGCGGCCCGGATACCCTCACACCGGACCCCCCCTACCCCCCCGCATCAGCACCTGCATACATCACCTGGGGGAGCCGAGACCAGGCAAGCCAGTGGCTCCGGCCTAGTCCCGGCGGCCATCTTGGTACACCCACTCCATCCAGCTACTACAAGGACATCCCCAGGACCTCCAGAACCCCCCCAGCAGATACTACGGGCACTCCATCCACCACAGGTCAGTCCCCCAGGTGGGGCAACATCCACAGCCGCCATCGCCTCGGCTCTAGCTTGTTAGACGAGGAAGAAACCGGCTGTGGATGAGACTCATCCCACCTCATCCCACCCCCCAGCTTATCCCTTCCTCCTTTCTGCAGGCCGGCGTGCCCACCCCCTTCAGCACACCCCTACCCAGCAACCGGACTTCATCGCAGAAGCACCAGGCAATACAGCAAGCGCTTCAGGGATTATCTCCAAACAGGTAAGCTCTCGGGATTCCCCCCCCCCCTACTAGCAGTTGATCCAGGGCACTGTGGTCCGACCGCCTCTCGGGGTCAGGAAGGAATTTTTTTCCCCCCACTGAGCAATTGGCTAGCACAGTTAGGGGTTTTTTCACCTTCCTCTGGATCAACGAGAGGGCGGTAGGTTCAACAGGCCCCCATCACCCCTACAGGAACTATTCACTCCAACTAAGCAACACACCGCAGCTGTCATCAGCAGCATTCTTCTGGTCCAGGATCTCTCGCGACAAGCAGAGGCAGCTGGAACAGCCAGGAACCCAACCAAACCAATTCCTCACACATAGGGCACTACATGATCAACTTGCTGGCTTATTTAGCCTCTACGCGGCAGGAAGTCTGATACCTAGACTGATAACAGGACAAACCCGGATCCGGATCAGGATCATCATCCTCACACATAGGGCACTACATGATCAACTTGCTGGCTTACTTAGCCTCTACGCGGCGGCAAGTCTGATACCTAGAGTGATAACAGGACAAACCCGGATCCGGAACAGGATCATCAGCTCAGTCATCCCAAGACCATCAACTTCATCCTCTGGCCATGTGCTACTTTAAATATTCAGCAGAAGTCCTCCACAGACTAAGAAATACCACCGCAACATTGCCAGCTCCCATTCAAAAAATTCTACGAAAAGAACGTCTATTAAAGACCGACCTACAATCAACCTGCAAAAACAGGAAGATACCAACCCAACCACAACAATTAGCATGCGCCATGATCAACACCAGATCTGCAGCCAAACACAGACTAGAAGTACACGACTTCATCACCCAAAACAATATAGACTGCCTCTTCATCACGGAAAGCTGGCTAACACCCGACTGCAACACCATCCTCACCGAATTGGTGCCGGAGAACTACAGGATCCTAACTGAACATCGGATAGGAAAAAAAGGAGGAGGCCTAGCAGTGATTTTTAAATCGCACCTGGCACTCACCAAACCAATCTTACAGAACCCAGTGCCTTTTATGGAAACATTGACGCTACATCTTCAATCAACACCCCATGACACCACCCACATTCTACTTTGCTACAGACCACCAGGACCAAAGACCAATCTGCTTACACCCCTCACGGAGTTTATCTCAATACACACACTGAAATCCAAAAACCTCCTGGTACTTGGAGACTTCAACCTCTGGGCAAACTCTACCCAAGACCCTATCGCGACCGCCTGCATCAGCCAACTGGAAGAACTGGGTCTCCAGCAACTGATAAAGACCCCCACACACGGGTCAGGACACACTCTGGACCTCATCTTCAAACAAAATCTGGACATCAACACAGTAGACAACATACCACTACCATGGACGGATCACCACGCCATCAAATTCAAAATCTCCACCAACATCACCCACCAAAAACAGAAACCTGCAACAACAACTCATTGGACCAGATCGCAGAAAAAACTGCACTCCGATACCTTCAAAACCACCTTATCAAACAAAATAGCAACTCTGAATTTAACCCACTCATCGGAGCAAACTCTCAGCTCCCTAAACAATGTATTACTACAATCAGCAGACTCAGTGGCTCCAAAACGCAGAACACTCATCAAGAGGAAAAACGCAGGATGGTTCAATAGCTCGCTTACGCTACTCAAGCAAGAACGCAGAAGAGCCGAAAGAGCATGGAGAATAAATCCCACCAAGGGAAATCACACAAAATACAAAAGGACTGACACAGAATTATCAGAAGGCAATCTTCAAAGCAAAAAAAGATAATTTCTCAAATACCATCTCAGCGGCCTTAAACCGCCCCGGGAACTTTTTAAAATAGTCGCTCAGTCGATGAACCCGGCATGCTTAGAGCCCCCCGCAAATGAAACCCAAGATTTCTGCAATGAATTATCAGATTTTTTCATCAATAAAATCGACAACATCAGGAAAACAATTGATCAGAAAAAGACAACCGACGGCAGGCAACCAGAGCAAAAAGTCGATATCGACACAAACATCCCACAACCACCAAAGTTTTCTCTGATCCCAATCACCACGGATACCACTAAAAACATCATCAAAAATCTCAGAGACAGCACATCCTCTATTGACATCATCCCCACAAAACTCCTGAAAGAATGCTCCGACATCCTGGCTCCCACCATAACGCACCTCATAAATCAATCGTTCAAAGAAGGGATTGTTCCAGGCGCCCTCAAACAAGGCATCATCAAACCCCTGCTAAAGAAACCCAACCTCGACCCCCGGGACCCTAACCACCGCAGACCGATAACAAGCTTGAACAACATCTCCAAGATTATGGAGAAAGCGGTAGTACAACAGATACAACGCCACCTGGACACACACACACTCCTGGACCCGTTACAATCAGGATTCCGCCCAGGCCATGGGACAGAAACCGCACTCCTGAAGATTTGGGATGATGCCCTCGAAGCAGCGGATGACGGAGAATCATGTCTCCTGGTACTGTTGGACCTCAGTGCAGCGTTTGATACTGTGGACCACAATACTCTACTCATCCGCCTTACAGAAGTAGCAGGAGTCACCGGCTCAGATCTACAATGGTTCGGATCCTTCTTAGGAAATCGCTCTCAGACAGTGAAACTAGGAGCTTTCACCTCTGAAACCCGGGCAATCTCCTGTGGAGTCCCTCAAAGATCACCCCTGTCGCCAGTGCTCTTCAACATCTACATTCGCCCACTCCTCAACATCATCAGAAGATCAGACCTCTGCTTCCACTCGTACGCCGACGACACTCAATTATATTTTCGTATCACCGGACAAAAAGACCATCATCAGCAATTAGGAAAATGCCTCACTATGATAGATGACTGGATGACCACTAGCTCCCTCAAACTTAATGAATCAAAAACAGAACTTCTTATTCTACATGCAAATCATAACCCCCGAACCAAGATCCCTTGGACACCTCCTACCATCTTTGGACAGACCATCACCACTAGGACCAAGGCCAAGAGTCTCGGAGTCATTTTTGACTCAGAAATGTCAATGGATGCCCAGATAGGAGCAGTAGTCAGTGGATCTCACCACCTGCTCCGCCTGCTACGCAGACTCATCCCCTTCATTCCAAAGGAGGACAAAGCAGTGGTAGTTGGAACAATCATCAATTCTCGACTGGACTACGCTAACTCCCTTTACATAGGATTACCCCAATATCAACTTGCGCGCTTACAACTTATCCCAAACACGGCGGCAAGACTGATAACAGGGAAAAAACCCTGGGAATCCATCTCCCCTTCCCTGAGGAACCTACATTGGCTAAACGTAAGGAATCGGGTCGCATTCAAGACGCTCTGCCTCACCCACAAATGCACACATGAAACGCTCCGCAATACCTTCGCGAGAAAATAAAACACTACACACCGAATCGCAGTCTTCGATCGGCTAATCAAAATCTTCTCCTCATTCCTAAATCCCGCTACAAATCAAAGGGGGGACGGAGATTCGCTGTCCAAGGACCACGGCTATGGAACGCTCTACCAACCGACATTCGCATGGAAGAAAACCATCAGGCCTTCAGGAAGAAACTCAAGACCTACCTCTTCTAGAAGCTCGACAACCAAACGCCAATACAGCGCCTTGAGGCGATTCAGTTCGCATTGCAGCGCTATACAAGTTATTCATTCATTCATTCATTCATAAAATACCACCAAAAGAAAGCTCTTTTTTTTGGGAAAAAAAAGGACATCAATTTTATTCGGGTACAGTGTTGGACGAATTGTCAGTTAAAATAACACAGTGCTGTATTGCAAAAAATGTCCTGGTCATGAAGGGGGGGTAAACCTTCCGGAGCTGAAGTTAAGCATTCACCTAGCCCTATTGTTGGCGGAATAAACTCATCGTAAACGAAAGATGATAATCACTCAGATCACATTTACACTATACTATATGGCCAAAAGTGGACACTGGGCCTTGACAGATAAATTAGCTTGTTGGATATTTTATTCAGAAATCAGGGGCATCAATATGGACTTGGCCCCACCTTTGTGGCTATGATGGCCTCAATTCTGAAAAAGCTTTTCACAAGATGTTGGAGAGTGTGCCCATTCAGCCAAAAGAACAGTTGTAAGGTTGAGTGTTTAATAGAGTTGAGGTCAGAACTCTATGCAGGCCACTCCAGTCCTTTTACACCAAACTCTTCAAACCATGTCTTCATATGGCTTGGTGCACGGTCATACTGGGGCTCAGTCGTACTAGAACTGAAAAAGTCCTTCCCAAGACTTAGAGTTTGGAGGTGTACAGTCGTACAAATAATATAGCATTCAAATTCTCCTCTGTGCAAACACCAGAACTCAATAAAGAGGAGGGGTGTCCACAAACATTTCACCATATAGTAGGTCTGAAAATCAGTTTTTCACAATCTTTTTGCCATATAGTATATGTCTTTGGGCATCTGCAACGTGTGTAGAAGCATGTATAGAAACCCACTGGCTGACAGATCTCAGAGGAAAAAATTGATCTGAAATAAAATTTCTCTGATAATTGCTACTATTCTTTCAATATGAGGCAACACTCAAATGGGTCTGCTTAGTGAAAAAACATTGCACACTCTGCCAAAATGTCTGTGCAAGCTTATGCTTTGATCATGCAACATCAATTAACCAACAACCATCTCATGTCAATGCTTAGCCTAACATGCAAGCATATCTTTAAGACATGGGTAGTGGGACTTCTGTACCATGAGACCCCACATAAATTGTATGGTACACTAGGCCTAAAGCTTCAGCCCTGGCTTTACCTGCAGGAATGGTGCTGACAGCTCAGTGTGTGGGCATCCCATCAGGAATGCCGATATCTTGCTTACTTTTCTTTACGGATCAAAGGTATGGGGCCATTGAGAAGTGTGCTAAGCCCAAAGCTCCCTAGCAGACCATAACAAGACTAGTATGTCTGCGCTGCACAAAATGCTTGAGTTTGAAGAGTTTTCCTTCTTCAAGTGACTGACAAGAGCATTTATGTATTAAAATGTTGTGAAAACATCCCGCTAGTTTGCTTATCCCGAAGTGTGATTAGTATCTCTAAGTATGACACAAAGCTTGCACTTACATTAATATAATAGTATTGCTTTCTTTAGTGGCTCAAAACCATGCACTGAATTGCTCAGCTTAACGCTTTGATGAATGCGGTTAAAGCCTAAAATCCAGAGGAAGGAAAATGCTTTAAGAAGAAAAAAAAAAAAAGTTTTCTTTCAAGAAATGAAACACAATGCCTCTCTTTGACTTAAATCTGTCCATGATAATCAGGGAGAATCACATACAACTGTCTATCTGTGTCCAAGAGGCTAAGGAGAATGTCAACATTTCTTCATACCTTTCTAAAGGCGCTTTGTTTTGGGGAGCCTTCTTTGCTATTTTGTGGAGACTTGCTCTGGTTTGAAACTCAACACCAGGATTAACAGGTTTCATCCCAGCACAGGTATTTGGCCGGAGTACAGAAATCTCCCTACCGCCTAAATATGCGCGGCGTGCAGACTTTACATCTTCAAAGATGTGAAATGATAGGAATTTGGATACACCAATAAAGAAAGAAAAAAGAGTGTTAATCGCCTGCACTGTGCTGTAAGTAAATAGAGTTGTTTGAACTTAAATTGTGCCAGCTGAATATTTGTCACAATAAATTGATTATTGTGGATTGCTTATAGGCAAGATACCAATTAGGGAACAGACCAGGCTCTTAGACCGGCGACTGTGGCACTTGGCAAAGGGGGTGATATGCCTGTTACGTATTGGCTGCTGTTTTAGGACTGTTTCACACTGGTTTCAGTTTGTGTAAGAGCAGTGTGAACAGCAAGCTTTAACAAAGCATTTGCAGAGCTTTCATCAAGCTTTGTTGAAGCTTTTAGGCTGGGTTCACACCAATGCGAACTGGATGCGGGTTCTCTCTGCATCCAATTCGCATTGTAGGAGATTGTGACTGGCTCTCTATAGAGCTGGTTCACATACCTCCTCTGCAGCTTTGGTGCGAATTTGCACAGGGGTCCTGTACATCTTTTGGTCCATTTCAGGTGCGAATTCAGCCCAAAAATTCAGGCTGAAATAGGACCTGAAACAGTGAACAGGGATGCACCGGATGCCTGCTGTGAGCCGCATGCGGCAATAGTGTGAACCCAGCCTTAACATACCATTCAGCTCCAGTTTGTAAATGTTGATCACAGATCCTAGTGGGAGGGTTTATTGCCCCTTCAAACAAGCTGCTAGCAGGCTTCAGCACATCTTGAAGCTTGTTGAAAGCCTGCAGAAGCCTGCTAGCAGCCTGTTTAACCACTTAAGGACCCAGCCTCTTTTTGAGATTTATTGTTTACATGTTAAAAACATTTTTTTTTGCTAAAAAAATTACTTGGAAAAAATGCACTTTTTTTGATTAACCACTTCCCACCCGGCCAATGTAGATATACGGCCGGGTGGGAGCCGTCTACTTCTGATAGGACGTTCAGGAACGTCCTTCAGAAGTAGCGGGATCGCGCGCGCGCGTGCCCGCGCAGCGGCGCGATCCCGATGCGGCCGTGTCACCCGGACACGGCGCATCTCGAATCGGCAGGAGGGCACGGTGATTGGCCCTCCTGATCACATGACGGCCGTGACGAATCACGGCTGTCATGTGATGTAAACAAACAGCCGGTTGCTAGGCAATCGGCCCTCCTCTCCTCACACGGAAGTCGTCGGTGAGGAGAGGAGAGCGGATCGCTGCAGCCGGCTGGTGATCAGTGAGTATGAGATGTTTTTTTACTCACTGATCACCAGTCTAGGGTCCCCCATAGTAAAACACACATGTCCCCACAGTAAAACACACATGTCCCCACAGTAAAAACACACATGTCCCCACAGTAAAACACACATGTCCCCAAAACACACATGTCCCCAAAACACACATGTCCCTAAATAATAAAAACACATGTCCCTCACATATGTCCCACTAAAATCACATGTGCCAATGATTATCTGCACACATATGTCCGTGATCACCTGCACACCCCTTTTACATGATCATTTGCGTACATATGTCCGTGATCACGCGAACCAATTATTATACACTTAACGGAATTTTTTTTACAAAAAACATGTAGCAGAATACATTTTGGATTAAATTTATGACAAAATTTGATTTTATTGGATTTCTTTTAAAAAAGAAAGGAGAAAATATTGTTTTTTTTCAAAATTTCCGCTATGTTTTCGCTTATATCGCAAAAAATAAAAAACGGAGTCGCGAATAAATACCACCAAACTAAAGCTCTATTTGTGCGAACAAAATGATAAAAAATTCATTTAGTTACAGCATTGCATGACCGCGCAATTGTCACTGAAAGTGCGCGAGCACTGAAAGCTGAAAATTGGTCTGGGCAGGAAGGGTGTTTAAGTGCACAGTAGGCAAGTGGTTAAGATATAAGACAAACAGTTAAGTTAGCCCAATTTTTTATTTTATTTTTTTTTGATTAAAAAATAAGAAAAACATTAAAGTTAGCTCAGTTTTTTTTTATATTGTGAAAGATAATGTTACGCAGAGTAAATTGATACCCAACATGTCACACTTCAAAATTGCGCCCGCTCGTGGAATGGCAACAAACTTTTACCCTTAAAAATCTCCATAGGCGACGTTTAAGAAATTCTACAGGTTGCATGTTTTGAGTTACAGAGGCGGACTAAATAAATCCTCACTAAGGGAAACAGGCAGTGGAGCCTTGCGGGTTCACTGCCCGTTTTCTAGTGCGCAAGTTGTGCGGTGCTTTGTGAATGGGGTGTGCTGTGTTCTGGGACACACACAGTTCCCAGAACACAGCGCACCCCATTCCCCAGAAGACAACGCGAGGAGGAGAAGTCTAAAGATCACCGCGGAATAGGAAGAGGCAGATTAGGATGATCTACCAAGCAACAGGCATTTCTGGTAAGTTAAAAAAAAAAAATAATTTTCAAATGTTTTTTAATGTATTTAAAAGGATTGTTTTTATGTATTTATTATTTTTTTTTTTTTTTTAGGATGGCCCTCCACTTTAAGAGCTATGGGTGGAAGTGACGTCAAAACGTCACTTCCGCCCATAGCTCTTAAAGGGGTATTCCCTCCACTAACACCAATGATGAGGCACTATTCCTTTTACTTACACCAGTGATGGGGCACTATTCCTTTCACTCACAGCAATGATGGGGCACTATTCCTTCCACTAACACCAATGTTGTGGCACTATTCCTTCCACTGACACCATCTTCCCCCTTGATACAAACAATGGTATGCCATTTCTCCCACTGACACGGATGATGGGGCACTATTCCTTCCACTGACATCAGTGATGGGGCACGCTCCCTCCTCACACTGACCATCAAGCCTGAGGAATTGTTAACTCCCACGCTGGGACATTTTCTACTCCCATTGGCCACAGTCCACCCCCCCCCCCCCCAAGTTTAAAGAACAGTAAACTGGTCCTTTGTTTAGGACCCCTGCTCTACAGTATAGCCCAATAAGTGTGAAGGAGAAACAGGATATTTTAATGCTTGTTCACACCAGGTACATTGAGCAGTGTTAATCAATGAAGACTCAATGCAGGTGCACATATAAAACAACATGATACGCATGGGACACTCGCAACCGCACCCCCCCATTTCATAGCCACTGAAAACTCTTGAATTTAAACATTGAGAATACTCCCTCCAGCACAACCCCAATTAGCCTCAGCGTCTGCCAAAATTTAGCGGGTAATCCACGTCTGGGATTGCTCATAGGCGAACATTTGTACCTGTAGAACCACACGGCAAATCCATAACTCCGTTTCCCCTACCAGGTATAATTTAGTCTGAAATGAACTCCCTTCCTTATACTGGTGTATTGTGTTGATATAAACATCTCTTTGTACCGCTGTTGTTCAAGATCTCTGTTAATATCTTGTTTTATTTTTCAATAGGTTATGAGAAAAAAAAAATCAAATTGTTCTCTATGTGCCCTGTTCACATCATACATGTACACTGTTTACAAATGCAGTATGTTGCAATGCACTACAGTGCATAATAGACAAAGTCATTCACCGTACTTAACCCTATTATGCCATTTGAGCTGACATTCAAAGTCAGTGCTCTGACTGGGGCTCCTGTAGACCAACCAACATTCATATACAGGTGCTCAGAAGTTTACATACCCTGGCAGAATTTATGATTTCTTGGCCATTTTTCAGAGAATATGAATGATAACAAAAACTTTTCTTTCACTCATGGTTCGTGTTTGGCTGAAGCCATTTATTATCAATCAACTGTGTTTACTCTTTTTAAATCATGACAACAGAAACTAGACAAATGACCCTTATCAAAAGTTTACATACCCCTGATCTTAATACCTAGTACTGCCCCCTTTAACATTAATGACAGCTTTTGTGGTATTTTTGCTCTTTATCTTCTCAGATGGTAAAGCTGCCCATTTCTCTTGGCAAAAAGCCTCCAGTTCCTGTAAATTCTTGGGCTGTCTTGCATGAACTGCACGTTTGAGATCAACCCAGAGTGGCTCAATGATATTGAGGTCAGGAGACTGAGATGGCCACTCCAGAACCTTCACTTTATTCTGCTGTAGCCAATGGCAGGTTGACTTAGCCTTGTGTTTTGGATCATTGTCATGTTGGAATGTCCAAGTACGTCCCATGCGCAGCTTCCTGGCTGATGAATGCAAATGTTCCCCCAGTATTTTTTGATAACATACTGCAATCATCTTGTCATCAATTTTGACCAAATTTCCTGTGCCTTTGTAGATCACACATCCCTAAAACATCAGCAATCCACCTCCGTGTTTCACAGTAGGAATGATGTACCTTTTATCACAGGCCTTGTTGACTCGTCTCCAAATGTAGCATTTATGGTTGTGGCCAAAAAGCTAAATTTTGGTCTCATCGCTCCAAATAACTTTGTGCCAGAAGGTTTGGGGCTTGTGTCTGTGCTGTTTGGCGCATTGTAAGTAGGATACTTTGTGGCATTTGCGTAGTAATGTTATTTTTCTGGCGACTCAACCATGCTTCTTTCTTCAAATGCTTCCTTTTTGTGCATCTTAAAACAGCCATACCACATGTTTTCAGAGAGTCCTGTATTTCACCTGAAGTTATTTGTGGGTTTTTCTTTGCATCCCCAACAATTTACATAGTTCCTGGAAAGTTGAATTACTATCTGGCAGTTGTGGCTGAAATTTTAGTTGGTCTACCTGACCGTGGTTTGGTTTCAACAGAACCCCCCATTTTGCACTTCTTGATTAGAGTTTGAACACTGCTGATTGGCATTCTCAATTCCTTGGATATCTTTTTATATCCCTTTCCTGTTTTATACAGTTCAACTGCCTTTTCCCGCAGATCCTTTGACAATTCTTTTGCTTTCCCCATGACTCAGAATCCAGAAACGTCAGTGCAGCCTGGATGAAAGATGCAAGGGTCTGTCAGGAGTCCAGAAACTCATTGACCTTTTATACACACACACTAAATTACAAGCAAACAGATCACAGGTGAGGATGGTTACCTTTAATAACCATTCAAACCCCTTTGTGTCAACTTGTGTGCATGTTATCAGGCCAAAATCACCAGGGTATGTAAACTTTTGATCAGGGTCATTTGGCTAGTTTCGGTTGTCATGATTTAAAAACACAGTTGATTGATAATAAATGGCTTCAGCCAAACACTAACCATGAGTGAAAGAAATGTTTTTGTGTTATTTATATTTTCTGAAAAATGGCCAAGAATTCATAAATTCTGCCAGGGTATGTAAATGTATGAGCACAACTGTATATATACTTAAAGTGGGCACCCAATAGCATCTTGCAGCTTTATTCTGATTCAAAGTTAAAATCCATGACTATGCCACTAACGTGTTTCAGCCTACAGCAGCCTTAGTTACAGCTGTGAGTAGTGCTATATTCATGGATTTTAAACTTATAGAAAAATAAAGCTGCATAAATCAAGAACATGTCTGGTGCCAGCTTTATTTTATGTACTATGTTGACAATTTTTTTGTTTGTTAGCAAGGTGGGGGATAGCTAAAACCTCTGAGCTTTTATTGCTGTTTAGGTCCCCACAGTGGTCCCTAAATTCCTATAGCAATGCCAATATTTTACAATGATTTATTTTATTTTTTCATGTATCCAACTACTGAAGGATAAAAACGGATTGGTTGCAGATAACAAACAATGAACTAGATGGGGGTGAAAATGAAATGAGGACACTGCAATAAAATAGAACTTCACAATTTCAAAATAATACTGTGTGACTACACAGGTTGAAACTTGCATTGAAACTAGGGAGCTGCAATTTATTATTATCTGATAATAACTTTGTTTTAGGCTAAAAGATATAAGTGTTTCTTAAAAATCCTAAATGACACAAAATTACATAGTGGCCATGAGTCACGCTCACAAAATGGGCAGTGATGGCAGCGAAAGGAAGCTTCCGCAATGACATCACTAATAGGCAACGACAAGAGATTTCCATGCTCTGAACAGAGGATTAATATGTTGGTTGGATGGATTTTGTTTCATGTGTCTGATATGTCGTGTTTAATCTGAATCTTATAAAAGACCAGTGCACATAAATTACAGGTTGACTCACATAAAAGAACTTGTATAAATAGTCAAAGATGAATATGTAAATGCAATTGAAGAAATCTGAGAGAAAGGGTTTACCTACACACAAGATGTCTATTGGATTGTTCTAAAAATGTTAACTATACCAAAGTATTTTATTTTTTATCTTTTGTCTTGAATTTTTCCTAAAGGCCCATACACACGATCGGACTTTTTGACAACAAACATGCAAATTAGCTGTTTTAAGGCAACATCCGACCGTGTGTAATCTTTTTCGGTTTTCATCTGACTTTTGTTGGCTGTGCGAACAGACAAACTTTCTGGCAACAAAAGTCCGATGGAGCAAAGTCTGATCGTGTGTACAGAAAACCATAGGACTTTTGTACAAAGTACAAACACGCGTTCTGAACCAATGCAAAAGATCAGACAACAATACAGAAGTTGACCAAAGGTGGTGGTAAAGAGCAGAAAAACCACGTGATTTGGTGAAAGTTGGCTGAAAAAGTCCTGCCGTGTGTGTGCAATACAAGTTCACGGCCGACACCCTTTGTACAAAAATCCACGGGAAAGTTTGTACAAAGTCCAATCGTGTGTTTGAGGCTTTAGAGATCAGCTTGACATAAATACATTTTAACGTTTATGAACAATTGAATCTATGTATAGTTTGTAATTGATATGTTCATGAGGCCAGCCATGTTTCCTTGTAACATTGGGTTGTACCTTACTGCTCCTTCTCATAGTACATGTCAGGAAAGGCGCATTCCTATGTGCAGAAGAATGGTTCGTGGCCAGATCTTAGGTGCGCATGCACAGCAGGCTGCGCATGTGCAAACAGCCAGGCGGGCTATTTAAACTGCACTAGGGCCTGGTGTCAGTGTCGTTTGTTCTATTGTGTTCCTGAAGTATCTGAGTATCTATTCCTGTATTGATTATCCGTTGCTGACCTGATCCTGGTCCTGACTGCTTGAACTTTGCCTACACATACCCCTGGCTTGTCTCTGTACTTTGCTTCAGTCTCATTCCTCTGCTTGTTTGCCTTC
Source organism: Lithobates sylvaticus (assembly GCA_028564925.1). Taxonomy (NCBI): domain Eukaryota; kingdom Metazoa; phylum Chordata; class Amphibia; order Anura; family Ranidae; genus Lithobates; species Lithobates sylvaticus. Next base: position 645,548,347 of record CM053026.1, read on the forward strand.
ACTTTACTGATCTCAGCCTGATCCCCGACTTCTCTTCTGCCTGTTGTCTTAACCTGATCTGCCATTTGTTGCTGACTTGGACTGTTTGACCCTGTCTTGTGCCTAATTATTACTGCACCTGTTGTCTGAGCTCTTCCCTGGCTCCAGCTCTGCCACCAGCGTGTCTGGTCCTGTGGTCCTGTGTTCCAGTTGCACACCAGCACAAGCTAGCAAGAGACTTACCTTGTGCTCCAGCATTCCATTACCTTACCAGGCACTCTGGAACCAGGGTTGTAAGAGAGGTCTGTGTCAACGCTTCAGGATCCACCACCAGGTACGTTACAGTAAAAGTCAATGGGTTATCGTATCTTGGAAAGCAATGCTCTCCCTGTGTGGCTGATGTATTTTCTCAACAGCTGAGAGCAGAGAGGTTGCATGGGACTAAGTCATATACAGTATGGTTTATTACAAACTTTTTTTTTTTTTCTAAAGCGGAGGGCCACCCTAAAATAAAAAATTCCATTAATATTCTTAAAAAAATAAAAAAAATAAATATATTTTTTTACATACCAGAAACCCCTGTTGCTAGGCAGTCTTCCTAATCTGCCTCTGCCTATTCTGTGGCACTGTTTCTTCAGTTCCTCCTCTTTGGCGAGCGGCCCCGTTGCCTTCTGGGACATGTGTGTGTCCCAGAAAACAACAGGACCATTCACAAAGTGATGCGTGACTCGCGCATGCGCAGTAGGAAACAAGCAGTGAAGCCGCAAGGCTCCACTGCCTGTTTCCATTAGTTAGGATGGCGGCGCTGGCACCAGATCCAATGTACGGATCGGCCTTGGGGGGGGGGGGCGCGACATCACGGGCTCGCTGGACAGGTAGATTTTATTAAAAGTCAGCAGCCACAGTGTTGCCGACTTAAAAGAAAAAAAAAAAAAAAAAACAGCGGCCCTCCGTTAAGTGGAACTTCACTCTCTCAATCAACATTTTTTAATCCTTATGCTGCTTGCAATAGTAAATAGGTCAGAAAGTATATCAGATGTACTTGTTATAAACGTTTTTTCAAATTTCTTCAGTTACTTCCTGGTTTCCTTGCTTAGGTAAATGATCCCATGAGTCTTCAGGAGGAGAGGAGGGGTTTTCTCAGCTAAGCACAGAGGCAGCACAGTGGTTACGTGGTTAGCACCTCCGCTTAGCAGCACTAAGGTCGTCATTTTGAATCCCAACCACAGCACTACCTGCCTGGAGTTTACATGTTCTCCCTGTGGGTTTCTTCTGGGTACTTGGCGCCTGTCTAAATTGGCAAAATGTGAGTTACAGACTTTAGATTGTAAGCTCCTTGAGGGCAGGGACTGATGTAAATGTAAAATATATACATAAAGCGCTGTGAAAATTGACGGCACTATATAAATACCTGCGCAGCTCCCTGATATTTAGGCAGGGTTGCTATCAAATTTAGTTGCCAGGAGATAGTTGCCTTGGTCAATTGTTAGGAGATCAATTGATTCCTCTCTAAATCTGGACTTGTTGCACCCTTTCTCTTCTGTCACTGGGTGGCACTATGCTAGCGACATTAGATAAGACAGGGGCTTTGCAAGCTCAGACAGGAATGGATGGGGTGTCTCAGCCAATGGGCAGGAATGTTCTTTGGTCCCTTGGCCTGCTGGGAGAGCCTATTTATTTGGGTGGAGTCAGGTGATGGAGGTTCTGTGCCACCTGGACGGCTGTCTGGGTGGACGTGTGTTGTACTGCCCCAGGCTGCTAGGCCAGGAGCCTGAGGCCTATCCTGGGGACATCTGGCTGCTAGGCTGTCTGAGGCCTATCCAAAAGCAGAATATCAGCATAGGGTTGGGACTGCTGGCTTGCAGTCCAACCAGAAGTAGCAGTTCAGCTGGACAGGGAACCAGCTGTGGTCGGAGGTAGAACGGGAAACTGTTGCCACTAAGGGACCAACTACCTTGTTACCGGAGACCACTGTGAGTAATCTGAAGCCAGTACCAGAGCAGTCTTCTCACCAGCTGGGGTTGGTGAAGAAGTGGGAAAGCTTCAGTGAGTGCCAAGCCAGGGACCCAGTGGGACAGCAGAGGTGACGCTTGCGGAGCATCAGTGGGTGCCAAGCCACAGACCCAGCAGGGAAGTGGGGGAGACGCTTGAGGAAGATGCTGAGCACTAAAGTGGAAGAGCACAGGGGATCCAGTGGCTATTGGATCCGAAGCCTAGTGAAAGACTGGGAGTTCATTGAGTAAAGGCCCACAGTGAGTGAGTAAGTAAGCGGAGAACTGTTTGTGTTGCCAATAGTTCAATACAACTACCGTTAGTAACTGCTACAAGATTGTTGCCATAGGAGACAGCGGTCCTACCTATACAGAAGTAGTGTCCGGCTGAAGGCCTTCACCTGTATAGCTATCCATCACCAATAGAGATCTCGGAGTCTGCCAATTATCATTGCATATACTTAAGGGTGTCCTGGCCCTAACCCTCTCTCCCACAGTTTTGTTCAAGAGACAATAAATCTCTTTGCATTCAAAAAGTGTCTGGCACCCACCTTTTCATCTTGCAGTACACCCACCATGCCTTGTAACCCACTCTACACAGAAGGATGTCAGCTGTCCCTGACTCTGGAGGTTACCATTAGGCCTCTAGAGGTCCCGGACTTTGCTACATTTGGCTCCCAACGTGGGGCAAATGCATTATTCCTACAGCAGTTGCCCATAGTAACCGGCTACAGCTACATCAGGATTTCGTCTGGCTTCGTGGGAAAGTGGCAAGTAACATATTTACTTCGTATAGACTGGATCGTCTGTAGACACTGCGGGGAACCCCTGCTTGAGGTAGTCTCACCAGCCCAACCAGGCATTGAGAGTCCACCTGCTATCACCCAGCTTGTGAGAGAAGCTGCTCCTCTTGTTTCTGTGGCTGCTCCAGACCCAGTCCTCCGGTTGTCCCTCGAGGCCGGGGTTGGGGTTGGGCCCACCTGTTATCCTTGATGGTGGAACCACCGGGGAAAAGGATGCCGGAGTCAGGTATGCCTGAAAAGGGTGAAGGTAGTGTCCCAGTGGGGGTTGGTGATACCTGTGGCCATTAAGGGGGACAATGCGGTTATGCCAAATAAAGCCAGATCCACGCGCAACTATCTCTCGGCTGAAGAATGTTCCACTATCTCAAATATCCCATCCGATCGGGTCTCTAAACTACTTTTAGACACTTTGTCATTGACTGGGAAGTTGACTGATAGCGATGAGGAGCAATTGTGTGATTTAGGAGGAGGATGAAATTCCCTCTGTGCCCGCGGCTAGTGTCAAAGTTGAACTGTCTGCCAGTGCAGCTCCTTTCGTATGCATTACTAAGTCCTTTTAGGAGGATCGCGGGGCAAAATGGGTTCCTAAAGTTGCAGTGAGCAAACCAATCTCGTTGATTAAGTCTGACTTCAAGCCAGATATTGATGCCGGATACCCAGCTCAATGGCACCAGATGCACGGGTTCTAACCGGGTATGACTACCCAGGCTGTCCAAGACACAGTGCATAATTATTAGGAAAGTGGCTGAGAAGTATGGATATCTGTATCCCTATATAGCAGCCCATCTAGAGAAAGAGATCCAGGACAAGGAAACACAATGGGTAGATAAAGCTGTGCAGAGTTTCCTTCGGATGCCTTTGTGGGTGGATTTTGAAGTTGTCACCCAAGATAGCTGAGAGGTATACCTCAGTATTGCAAACTCGAAGCTATGGTCACAAAATTGACTCAATTTGATTATCCGCAGGCAATCAAGCAACTGTTCATTTAGCTGTTTGCATGGAGTTCCACTTTACAGGTGATACTCGAAAAATTTGAATATCGTGCAAAAGTTGATTTATTTCACTAATGCTACTTAAAAGATGAAACTAATATAGGAGATAAACATGCAAAGCAACATAGTTCAAGCCGTGATTTGTCATAATTGTGATGATTATGGCTTACAGCTCATGAAAACCCCAAATCCACAATCTCAGAAAATTTGAATATTACATGCAATCAATAAAACAAGGATTGTACATAGAACAATATCGGAACTCTGAAAAGTATAAGCATGCATACTGTATGTACTCAGTACTTGGTTTGGGCCCGTTTTGCAGCAATTACTGCCTCAATGCGGCATGGCGTGGAAGCCATCAGCCTGTGGCACTGCTAAGGTGTTATGGAAGACCAGGATGCTTCAATAGGGGTCTTCAGCTCTTCTGTATTGTTCGGTCTCATGTCTTTCATCTTTCTCTTGGCAATGCCCCATAGATTCTCTATGGGGTTTAGATCAGGCGAGTTTGCTGGCCAATCAAGCACAGTAATCCCATGGCCATTGAACCAGGGTTTGGTGCTTTTGGCAGTGTGGGCAGGTGCCAAGTCCTGCTGGAAAATCAAGTTAGCATCCCCATAGAGCTTGTCTGCACAAGGAAGCATGAAGTGCTCCAAAATCTCCTGGTAGATGGCTGCGTTGACCCTGGACTTAATGAAGCACAGTGGACCAACACCAGCAGATGACATGGCTCCCCAAATCAACACAGACTGTGGAAACTTCACACTGGACTTCAAGCATCTTGCAGTGTGTGCCTCTCCATTCTTCCTTCATACTTGGTTTCCAAATGAGATGCAGAATTTGCTCTCATCAGAAAAGAGGACTTTTGACCACTGAGCAACAGACCAGGTCTGTTTTCCTTTAGCCCAGGTAAGACGCTTCTGAAGTTTTTTGTTCATCAGGAGTGGCTTGACAAGAGGAATATGACATTTGAAGCCCATGTCCAGGATCCGTCTGTGTGTGGTGGCTCTTAATGCACTGACTCCAGTCTCAGTCCACTCCTGGTAAAAGAGTCCCCAACACTTTTGAATGGCCTTTTCCTGACAATCCTCTCCAGGCTGCGGTCATCCCTACTGCTTGTGCACCTTTTTCTTCCACACTTTGCCCTTCCACATAACTTTCTATTAATGTGCTTTGATACAGCACTTTGGGAACATCCAACTTCTTTTGCAATTACCTTTTGAGGCTTTGCCTCCTTATGGAGGGTGTCAATGATGGTTTTCTGCACAACTGTCAGGTCACCAGTCTTTCCCATGATTGTGATTCATACTGAACCAGACTGAGAGACCACTTAAAGGCTCAGGAACCCTTTGCATGTGTTATGGCTTAATTAGCTGATTAGAGTGGGACACTTTGAGCCTAGAATATTGCACCTTTTCACAATATTTTCTCAATATTTTAATTGTTTGAGATTGTGGATTTGGGGTTGTCATGAGCTGTAAGCCATAATCATCACAATTATGACAAATCTATCTTGCTTTGCATGTAGAGTATATCTCATATATTAGTTTCACCTTTTAAGTTGCATTAGTGAAATAAATGAACTTTTGCACAATATTCTAATTTTATTTTTTTAGAGTATCACCTGTATATCAACCACGGATCTTCAATTTGGGAAACTCAGAACACTTATTTGCTGATGGAACTTCCTATATAACGTGTAAGCAAAACAGCTCATGAGTAAATCTTATGTTCTAGTGTGTAATGTGTCATGAGTTACACAATGCAAACCATGGAAATATCCTAAAACAACAAAGGAAAGAATAACATCTTATTGGCATCTCCTCTCTAGAGGCTGACTAGGAATCAATGTACAGCTCACATTGCAGTTCTAGTAAGTGACAGATTAGAAACAGGAGTGATTGTTAGCACATCTGCAGAGCGTGATGAAGGGCCTAGCTATCAGAGACCATTCATGTCAGACCTGTCATAGTTTTCCAGGTATAAAATGACACAATACAGTATCCTATAATAACAGGTATTCTGCCTATTCCTCTTATGTAGATAATTCACTGTTATGAAAACAAACTGGCACTTTAAACGCGCAGACCGACAACAACGTACTTCAAAGAACGCCTATGTTTTAAGCTATTATTTCTACAACAAGTTTGGTACAGCTGTTTTTTAAGCAGCAAAACACAAACACCGTATTGCAACAAAGGGAAAGGAAAATCTGTGTTCTTGTGAAATTGGCTTTGGCAATTGGTTTAAAGGGGCAAGAACAAACTATAAGCCATGGTCTTCCTAATCCACAGACAAGAAGAGATTTGTCCTCCTGGGGGCATATATAAAAGTTGACAGTATGAGCAGTACAGAGCCATGCATTGGTCTGCTACAAGAAACAAACACATGCATTAGGTCTTTGACAAAGAAGGTAGTTCTGATAAAAGCCAGTCCTAAAAATGTACACAGTACCATTAGGCCACTGAATCCTGCAACTCCCAACTTTTTACCTAATTTCAAAAAAGGCAAACTTCCTTTTACATAGGGATGTTTTTTTACCCCAATATGTAAACATGTTAGATAATTATGTTATTGTGGACTACGAAAGAAGTATTTTTTTTATAAAAAGTTTTATTTTAAAGCTACCAACCCATCTAATATTTATAACCATCATTTGGGAACACCATGCAAAAATATAATCTTGAGATTCCAGATCAGGCCTCCTGTTTAGCCCAATTAAGTTCAAATGCTGTGACCTGGCTGATCCTCCTAGGTCCTCCATTTATCAATATGAATAGTTTGTTAGGAAGTACATAGGTGCATGTACTCCAATCAATGCAGATTTGTAGAGGCTGGGGTCAGAATCCTGGAAGAGAGCATTTGTCTTCTGGGTCCCCTGGGAAGCTACATATCAACATAAGCCAGTCCATGTCCCGAAGCAAGTCAGAAGGAAACCTGAGGACTTTGGTTACCATACATGGGTTAGTTAATGGGCTTGATTTATTATATCATGTGGTGTTTTTTATGTACTTATTATCAATTAAAGGTTAATTGCACTAGGGTGGATGTGCTCTCTGTTTTGGCGTTTTAGTTTTCATAGCTTATTTAAGTTGAGAGCTGCTAACAGGTGCTGTGTGCTTTGGCCCCTTTGCAGAAGAGGATCTAATTCTAAACCGAGTGAGACTTATTTGTACTGTATAGCACAACTACTGGTTTAAAGGATGTTATCTTCTGCGTCCCTGAATTTTTTATGTAAGTTGTTTGGGTGCTTGAACCTCCTAGTGTCGACTCCTGCTAAGTTATACACAATTATATTGTGCTTAGTAACTCATAGTGGAATAAAGGCTAATGATACTCGCAAAACCAATGATACTATCACAGTCATTTGCACATAGCTGGTCCAGTTGTGGTCAACACCACCAACATACCAACATGTTTTTGGATTGTACAGAAAACCACTGCAGATGGAAGAAACCCATAAGAAAAAAACAAAAAGCCCGATGTAAATTCATCCGCTCCGGGTGTTCATCATGCTTGATAGTGCAGCTATTACTTAGTGATTAGTTTAGTTGTCATAGGCAAATAGGTACATTACTACATAATTCCATTATTTGACAAAACAGTCATCGTACATTGACAGAAAGAAACCCAGTGAGCTGAAACAATAAACAATCTTGGTATTGAAAACATAACTAGAACAATGTCCAAGGCATTCTGATAAGCACGGGATTGTGGTACATGTCCATATCCAAACATCCAACGGATATGGTAGTAAAAGAAAAAAGTAAAAAAAAAAAAGTAAATAGAGTGACATTATCAAGAGGAAGTACATACCATGACACACTGGAGTTTCAATAAGGAGAAACTATGTGGGATCAGAACTGAGAAATGCCTAGTCAGGCTACCAAAAAGGGTAAACCAGTCGATGAAGACATTTAAAAACATAGGGTCAAACAATAGGGCGGGAAGACAGAAGGGCAAAGAGGGGAGGCAGTGGAAAGTAGGTGAGGTTTTGGATATGTGGGCAGGTGGTAACTTAAGACAGGGAGGTGACAGGGAGGGACAGAAACCAGAAGGGTATAACTCTCCCGGGAAGAGAGTAGAGGGCATATACAATCATTCAGGTTGTGCAAGCGCCTCAAAATAGGCATCAGTGTAAACAAAGTGTTGCCAGGGTCTCTGATGTATGCCTGAAGGTCTCTTCCATTATTATGTAGCCATAGCTATAAGATCTTCCATGTTCCCAAGTTCATTTACTTTAGAAAACCAGAGAGACTTCGTAGGCGGATTTGAATCTTTCCAACAAAGCGGAATACAAGCCTTCATTGCATGCAGCATTTGAATAGAAGGGGAGGCCTTATACTTTTTAAACAGGTCTCTCTGACAGGTCTAAGCTGCAAGGTCATTATGTAGGTCGACCGCAGTGAGTTGTTTGATTATACCAGTCACCTCATGCCAAAAAGGCTGTATTTTCAGGCATTGTCAGAAGATGTAGACCATCATACCTCCTTTCACTGCCACATCTCCAGCAAGAGCTGAGGACTTGGGGAGAGATATGGTGGAGGGTTGTAGGAACCCTGTACCATCTGGTGAAAATCTTATAACAGGTCTCTTGCACCCAAGTAGCAATAAAGGAATGTTGGCCAAAGTGAAGAATCTTCTCTCTTTGTTTAGCTGTGAATTGGATACCCAGTTCAATTTTCCATTTCGTGAGGAAGGGCAGAGTGTAGCTGGAGTCTGGATGAATTAAAGAGACGTAAATAGAGGAAAGGTAGTGTAGGACTGGTTCCTCTTTATGACACAGGTTCTCCAATTACGTAAGAAGGCATGAGATGCCCAGAGGTTTAGAGAGCTTGCAGAGGAAATGGCGAAGCTAAAGGCCACGCCAAAAATCAAAAGGAGGTCCGCCAATCGAGTGAGATCAGTGGCAATGAGGTCACTATCCGATGACAAAAAGCAAAAGGGAGCAGCAACTTGGCTTAAGATGTTGAAACTGCACATTGTGGAGTATTGGGGCAAATTAAGGGTTGCCCAGGATGGGAACCATAGGAGAAGGTAGCAGGGAAATTTGTGAGCAGCGCAAGGTTTATTGTGAGATCGCTAGATCGCTACTAAGAGTAGGGTGTACACAGAGTTCTTTAGGCAGTGGGGAAACGATCCAAGGCCAACTCATACCTGTACTCTGGGAGTCTTCAAGTTCTACAGACACCCAGTGCTTTGCCTCGCCATGGCAGCAAGATGGACTGCCTTATAATAGGCTTGGATTTTGGGTAGGGATAGTTGTTGTAGACAGAGGTGTGGTTTCTTGTGGGACCATACAAACTCTTGAAACAGAGCTGACTTTTTTTGAAAAAAGAGAAGGGAGGAGAATGAGGAGAGCTTGCAGTAAGTAAAGCACTAGAGGGAGCATAGTAATTTTAGGGGCGTTGCACCTACCAAACCAAGTTAATGTTAATGAGTGCCAGCGCAAGAGGTAACCCCTGAGTTTGAGTAGTAGTGGCTCAAAGTTCGCAGACTGCAGGTTAGCAGAATCCGGCATAATATTCATGCCAAGATAAAGGATCGAGTCAGTAACCCATCAAAAAGAAAAGAACGGCCAAAGACAGCGGATTGTATCGTGGTCAATGGAGATATTGAGAGCTGAAGATTTTGCTAGATTGACTTTAAAGTGTGCCATACGTTTGTATGTGGATCCAGCATAAAGAAAATCAAGACGTCGGTGAATTGTCGCCACCTAGTCAACACTGGATGCTTTATGGTAACCAAAGATACCAGAGTTGCCACAAACCGTACAGAGAAAGGGTTCTAGGATTATAATAAAAATGAGAGGAGAGAGCAGGGCACCCCTGTCTCTTCCTATTACTGATAGGAAAAAAGTCAAATTTGGTCTCGTTTACCTTTATGGCTGCAGAAGGATGGGAGTAAAGGGAAGAAATCCAGCGAAGCATGGCAGTACCCAGACCAATGTGCTCCAAGGTCGCCTGCATAAATTGCCAATTGACCCTGTCAAATGCGTTCTTAGCGTCTGTTGAAAGCAAAAGAAGTGGGCGCCTGGAGGTCTTGGCCATGTGAATAATGTTAAGAACGCTGATCGTATTATTGAGGGGCTCATGGAGAGGGACAAAGGCCATTTGGTCTCTATGTATTAGTCGAGGATTGTGTGGAAGCTGCCTATTTACCAAGATTTTACAAAGAGCTTCAGGTCATTGTTCAAAAGGGCTATCGGCCGATAGCTTCCACGTTTAGAGGGGTCCTTGCCTTCTTTAGGGATAAGCAAAATAATATCAGAGTCTGTGTGCATGGGCTTTACTTTAATCAGAGAGTTGAGTGCAATTACCAGATGCGGAGAGAGCAGTTCAAAGAAGGCCTTACTTATATTAAAAGTACATTACTATGAATGGAAATATATAAAAGGTCCAAGCAGATTCAATAATGAATACGACAAATTTAAAAGATATTAAAGTCCAAAAATATGCATCCTAATTAAAATTGCATACATACATTGATGCGGCACCCCCCCCTTGGAATATGAGTGGCCAAAGAACACTTGGGATCATCCAACCGATCTTAGAGAAACTATGGTTAGGAGACTTTCCATTTATACCCTTTATTGGTAATTATATCCTATGTAACTTTCTTATATATACATGAAATCCCCTGTTTGTTTAATGTTAATGTTAATAACTGAAATGCTAAAAACACAAATTTTTATCAGCAAACCAATTCCCTGAGGAAGACCTTAACTATTCAGGTTGAAACGCATCAGTATTTCTATACAACAGGAATTCGATACATAATTCTGTGTATAATTTTAGGTTTGCATTTTTTGTGTACTTTTGAATGGCAATATATCCCCCGACCAGAGCTCATATTTTAATGGCACTGTTATAATGACAACTTTTCAAAAAATAACCATTTTTTTATTTATTTCTTTAATCTACTAACACTGCTGCAGAAAACCACCACTGGGTGAACCTTCCCATATTGCATACAGACATTTTTCTTTTTTTGAAAAAACAAATATTTGAGCTCTACATAAAAAAAAACACTGAATGGATAAATAAAATGATCTACCTGTATCAGCTAATGTTTTGTTTAAGGGACACCATTAAAAAAAAAAAAAAAAAAAAAAAAAAAAAAACTGAGATTGGGACAGCTGAAAATCCCTTATCTTACCCTGACTCTGCCCTGGGAGCAATGGTGGGCTCCTCAATAAAGTTATCTGTCATACTGTTAACACCTACAACCTATCTTTATTAATACTTTAAAACTGCTTGAAGTCGAAGAACTCCAGTTACAACACACTGAGTAAAACTCAATCACTCTCAGCAGATAAAATACAATACAGCCCTGATTAGATATAGACTCACTACAGCTTGTATGCCTGATCATTGAGTAATGATATGGAGCTTTGGAAACTGACATTATGTCACAAGTGGGTTTTCTAGGTTTTTGTTTCTGAGCAGCACTGTACTGTATACAGAATACTTTATTAATCCCAAAGGGAAATAAAGTATTCTGTATACAGTGCTGCTCAGATACAAAAAAACTAGAAAACCCACTTGTGACGTGATATAATGTCAGTGTCCAAAGCTCCATATCATATCTAGAGAGAGTGATTTTATTATTTTAATAAAATAATCAGATCTGTACCAATAATGTATCTGTCCTTTGTCTTTTGGGGACCTCTAAGTGGGAGTTAATGGTATATCATTTGGGAAAGAGTGTTTGGTGATTCATTGGTCCACAGTCCCGAATAATGCTGTATGGAGATTGTTCCATACCTAAGTGTGTGCTGACCTCTAGCTTGTTGGGTAAATAAGGTATTACCTCTACTATGTGTTGGTGGTGTAAATCTGCAAAGGAAAGATTTTAACTCAATGTATTGCACTATATATGGATTTGGTTTAAAATGCAGATCTGACCTTTTGATTTGGGGTCTCATTTTCATTTTTTTGGGTGGAGGTCACAAGTTTTTGAATAACACAACAAAAGCCTAACTTCAGGTACTGCAGTTCTGAAGGATTTATATTTGTGGACTTCATATTATTCTTACTGCATTTTGCCAGTATAAGAGTTTTTCAGTTACACAAATGTTTACATGAATAATAATTTATTGGTTAAGTGCAGATTATATATATATATATATATATATATATATATATATATATATATATATATATATATATATATATATATATATATATATATATATATATATATATATATATATATATATATATATATGTATATATATATATACACACACACACACACACACACACACACACACACACACACATATACATGTGCATTTGTTTACTACTTAAAATGTATGTAAAGTCAAAAACTATAAAAATAATATTTATATCATTATTAGTTATATATTTCAAGTTACCTTTATCTCCAAGCGTCCTGAAAAACCTAGATGATCCCTTCCATACTGGTGGAGTGTCCAGCAGCAAATTATTCAAGTCCTGTAACAAGAAAAATATCACCTGAACCATCAACCTGAAATACAATATCTTACGCACATTTTACCAAATACTAGACATGTTAACATCTGGCAATAAAGTAATTTTTGGGTGGGATTTTTGTACTTACCATAAAATTATTTTCTTGGAGTTCATAAAGGACATAAGAACGGTAGAATTCAGAAATATTTAATTATACTGCTTTCTTTAAAAGGAATTGAGCCGGACTAACAAAAAAGACATTAACCAGCTAAGTATTTTTCCTTCCACTCCCCAGATGCTTCAGTTTTCAGCAAAGCAGCATTAGAAATAGATCATCAACACAGAGGAGGTGGAAGTTGTGCCTCTCGTTAAACTCCAAGAAAATTATTTTGTAGTGAGTAAAACACAGTTAAGTACTGTCTGTAAAACTTTTTTTATTTGCATTAACAGTTATATTTTCATCAAGATTTTGGGGGTCAACCCCTTTCTTCTAATGTCCAAGCAGTGCTGATACACAGTTTAGCAAGATTTGTGTATAAGGACTGCTTGGACCTCAAAATCTTGTTCTAAAAATGTACCTGTTAGTGCAAAAAAAAAAAAAAAAAAAAAAAAATATATAGCTCTCAGGGTTAATAGAAAAGGAAAAATTAACACCAATAGTGCAGTATTTTTGGTTAGTGTGTAAACAGATGAACCAGCCCAACTTTAAGGAATGCACTCACACAAATTAAAGATAAAACCAGCATAAAACCATAGCAGGAGGTTCTGCTGATAAAGCCACCTATTCTTATTTTCAGTTATTTCTACTATTGTTTTAGATCATCAGTTTTTTCACTTGGACTTTTTAATGTTACATACAGTTGTGCTCATAAGTTTACACACCCTGGCAGCATTTATGATTTCTTGGCCATTTTTCAGAGACTATGAACGATAACACAAAAAACTTTTCTTTCACTCATGGTTAGTGATTGGCTGAAGCCATTTATTATCAATCAATTGTGTTTACTCTTTTTAAATAATCATCACAACAGAAACTACTCAAATAACCCTGATTAAACATTTACATACCCCAGTTCTTAATACCGTGTATTGCCCCCTTTAACATCAATGAGAGCTCGAAGTCTTTTGTGATATTTGTGGATGAGGCTCTTTATCTTCTCAGATGGTAAAGCTGCCCATTCCTCTTGGCAAAAAAGCCTCCAGTTCCTGTAAATTCTTGGACTGTCTTGCATGAACTGCACGTTTGAGATCAACCCAGAGTGGCTCAATGATATTGAGGTCAGGAGACTGAGATGGCCACTCCAGAACCTTCACTTTATTCTGCTGTAGCCAATAACAAGTCGACTAGGCCTTGTGTTTTGGATCATCGTTATGTTGGAATGTCCAAGTACTTCCCATGCGCAGCTTCCTGGCTGATGAAAGCAAATGTTCCTCCATTATTTTTTGATAAAATACTGCATTCATCTTGCCAACAATTTTGATCAAATTCCCTGTGCCTTTGTAGCTCACACATCCCCAAAACATCAGCGATCCACCTCCGTACCTTTCATAATAGGCCTTGTTGACTCCTCTCCAAAAGTAGCATTTATGGTTGTGGCCCAAAAAGCTCAATTTCGGTCTCATCACTCCAAATGACTTTGTGCCAGAAGGTTTGAGGCTTGTCTCTGTGCTGTCTGGCATATTGTAAGCAAGATACTTTGTGGCATTTGCATAGTAATGGCTTTCTTATGGTGACTCAAACATGCAGTCCATCTTTCTTCAAGTGCCTCCTTATTGTGAATCTTGAAACAGCCACACCACATGTTTTCAGAGAGTCCTGTATTTCACCTGAAGTTATTTGTGGGTTTTTCTTTGCATCCCAAGCAATTTTCCTGGCAGTTGTGGCTGAAACTTTAGTTGGTCTACCTGACCGTGGTTTGGTTTCAATAGAACCCCTAATTTTCCACTTCTTGATTAGAATTTGAACACTGCTGATTGGCATTCTAAATTCCTTGGATATCTTTTTATATCCCTTTCCTGTTTTATACAGTTCAACTACCTTTTCCCTGCAGATCCTTTGACAATTCTTTTGATTTCCCCATGACTCAGAATGCAGAAACGTCAGTGCAGCACTGGATGAAAGATGCAAGGGTCTGTCAGGAGTCCAGAAACTCACTGACCTTTTATACACACACACTAATTACAAGCAAACAGATCACAGGTGAGGATGGTTACCTTTAATAGCCATTCAAACCACTTTGTGTCAACTTGTGTGCATGTCATCAGGCCAAAATCACCAGGGTGTGTAAACTTTTGATCAGGGTCATTTGGGTAGTTTCTGTTGCCAATATTATTTAAAAAGAGTAAACACAGTTGATAATAAATGGCTTCAGCCAAACACTAACATGAGTGAAAGAAATGTTTTTGTGTTATCATTCATGTTCTCTGAAAAATGGCCAAGAAATCATAAATTCTGCCAGGGTATGTTCTGAGCACAACTGTAGATGGTTTAATGAAGAATATTGTATACTATTAATATTTTTTTTTGATGTGACACTATATACACTTTTTTTCTTTTTTGATGCAACACAGTTACACCGTTATTTCATGATAAGTTTATTCTCATGATAATTACTGAGCAGCACTCCTTACACCAGGAAAAGCATGCTTTCCATGTGCAATGATAGACCTTATTGTATGTAACATAGACTTCATCTTTCTGGGACATAGGAAAGACCTAACGAACCCTAAGAAGCCCATCTCTTGGGGTCTGAGCTTCAACAGCCAAGCCGTGAAAGGTAGCTACTATGTAGCATGAAGGTAAACTGGTCATTAAAACAGAAGACCCAGGGGATGATAAAGAGCCCACAGGGCATCTGCTAGGAGCCTGATGGGGTCAGAATACCACACCCTCCTGGGCCAGCAGATGAAGAAGGAGAGAAGGAAAGGCATAGATCAGGTTGTACTGATCCTAGAGAGCCACAAGGACCTCCACTGCTTCCACTAGCAGATCACTTCATCTGGAGACAAACCTGTCCAGTTTAACCTGGAGGACAGGGGGACACGTAGATGCTGTACAAGGTTGGAATGTGAAGTTTTTTCCAAGACAGAATCTGTTCTATTTCACTTTATGTAGTGAGACTTTTGATTACTCTCTGATAATTAATGTACATCACTGCTGTGGAGTTGTCGACTGACTGTGCAATTGAGGAGTCCAGTGTTGAAGTGTTGAAGGGACACAGAAAATGCTCAGAGTTCCAGTATGTTGATAGTCAGACAAGCTACTACTGGAAGCCTAGTTCCTGCACTTTCAAGCTATCCGGGACACGTTCCTAGCCTGTCAGGCTGGCATCCATCATGAGGACCTTCCATGAGAGTGAAAGAAAAGAGGTACCCAATTCCAGGGTTGGGTAGGAGAGCCAACAGCTGACACTATACCTTGCTGTTCCACGCAATCAGAATATTGAGCTGCAATGGTCAGGAGGGAAACTGGACTATATCAAAAGAGGTTACCATTAGACTTTCAAAAGCATAGAGCTGGACACCTCCTGGACTGTAAGCTTCAGATCTGGTAATGAACAGTCAGGGATTTTTCTTGAGGATGGAAATCTCTGGACAGCCATTGTCCAATTTTGTGGAGTCTGCAGCATAGATATACTATGTGTATGCATGCTAGCAGATTATTCAGTGGTAGGCAATCATATTCTAGTAGGCCAACAATTTAAAGCCTCTTCCACAAGCATCACCTGGATATTCCAGTGTGGGACACAATGCAGCTCAACTGTTAGCAAGTCTGTGGCTACAGCTAACTAGCTTTGTGAGCAATAGTTGTTGTTGCAAGTGGTGAGGTGGAGTGCCTTATAGCATAGGGCATGTTCTCTGCTCCTGGCCTATCACTTGGCAAAGAGCCCCTGAGGTCAGGGTGAATCTTGAGGAAAGGGTGGTGGTATGTAATTAATAAGTATTTTTATCAGTCCATGGGAGGTTTTTGGCTCATCTTTGCAGGGTATGTAGTTGATTCTAGTACTCCAGATGCGCCTCTAAAATCGGTTCTTTCTCCAGCTAATCTGGTAAAATAAAGCATTCTCTGTAGCTAAAATAAAGTGAATATCTTTTGACAGATAACATAGAAAAAACTTGTGCCTGTGAAGCTCTGGTAGAAAAAGCAACCTGGAATATATAGATGTATAATTCTTTTAACAATATCTCCTTCTCCTCTTAAAACACTTTACTCCTTCATCCAGTACAGAATGTTATGGGCTATTCCCATCTTATAATTTTTCTTTTCCCACTCATTCTTTGGGGTAAACATAGGTTCTTCCTCTCCTGTTTAATTCTAATAAATATACCACACATTATGTAACAATACACTTCATTCTATACTTATTTCAGATAGCTCGTGGTCACGCTGCCCACTTCCATTTGACCATCCAAGAGATATCCTACTCTCAGGGACATCTGTCCCCTGAGGGTCTTTTTCAGCATCTTATCTTTGGATATACCGCCTCAGCTCCTGGGACTAAAGACTTGTCCGGCCGGCTTGCAGCCCTCATCGCTTTCAATCAGACCCATAGATGATCTGTAAGTGTCGGTGGATATTTTTCGCCCCACATTGTTTCATTTACCTTTCCTTCGCTCTATTCCCCCTACACTCTCCTGTTATCTGAGACCCTTTACCAATAGTAAAACCTTATCAATTTCAGATATACACCAGCATCTGCTCCTGAGTGGAGATTTCCATGAAACTCGTCGAGCCATTCTGATGCTACTATCATATATACGATATGGGATCATTCTATCATTTTTACTATGTTTTATTGTATTATGCTGTAAAAATCATGATTCTTTATATACCTACTATGTGATATATGGATTAATGTGCCTGATGTTTTACAATGTTACTACCATTTAATATTATGCTATAAATGTATTGTGTATTATATGTGAAATAAATGCTATCTCTTTGCATATATTGTCCTGTGTGCTGGATACTGAGAGATTCAGTGTGTACAGCTACAATATACAATTAATTGGTAAGACGCCCACTGTCCAGTATCCCTTTTCAGGTGCATGCTTCATATAAAGTCCCAATTTCTCCTTTCAGTCTTACTGCCAAACAGGGATGGAGGCACTGGACCTATATTCTTATGCCTCATATAAAAGTACCAAACTCCCTATCTCTCCCTTCAATCTTATTCCAGTACAGAATGAGGTCAGGCAGGGTGGTCAGAATAGAGAGAAAGAAGGTAGACAGAATGACGTAGCACAAAGTTCACACAATTGACACCATAGGCCACATTTTCAAGCAAAAGTCATGCCAACTATTTCTGTAGATAGACGCAGCTATGAATATAGTCGCTTTTAGCAAATAAATTATATTTGGATATTCAAAATTTTCATTAAATGAATTATTAAATATTCCAAAAGCCATTGGCTCTCTTTATGCTCTTTTGAAACAACTACAAACACAAAAAAGCCTACCCTGAGAAACCTATAAATGAGTAATTCTATTGTAGAAGAAGTAAAAGCATAGCAGAATACACGCGCCTATTGATTTACAAAGCTGAGGACAGACATAACTAGACAGAGAGCTCAAATGCCATCATCAGTTCTTGGCAATTTGTCTACCCCACCAGCAAATGGAAAACATACCCACTTTCAAACTGACATTTGTGCGCATTTTCAGATTTGTATTTATAATTCATTACAGCAAATGTTCAGCACAAAAAAAATGAAAATGCAGCCCACTGAATTATTCAGCAATCCCTGTTCTGTGTTTGAAGAAATTATTGCAGGATTACAAAGTTATTTCTTATTTCTTTAAATCAGAGACAAATGGGACATAAGTCATTAAAATGCATTAGGCTTGTGTTAAAAAAATCCACTAAAGCAGTTTATAGTTAATGATACTGCAATTCCATTATAAGGTTCTCTGAATGCATTTTGCTATATTTAGTGGACTGAGCGCCTTCGTCTTTTTAAACAAACTGCAGCTCAATAACAGGAAAAAATATATAAAAATATAATGAACTGTATAACTCATATTATAGTTAAATGAGAGCTCAAGTATTAAAATGTTCTATTCCTGGTTTGCTGGAACCTGATGCATAGCTGAACGTCCCCTGTATGAGAATGAGATTGTTGTAGGTCATTTTACATACATAAAATAGTTTCATATCGACCTTTTAATTTAAAGGATAAGTTCACCAATATTCAGGGTAACATGCTATGAACGGAACAGCCTCCACACCTCCCAGATTCCCAGATATGACAGCTAACAGGGATCTCCCCCCCCCCCGATAGCTATCACAATAAAAAATAAAAAAAACGTGGCGGCCTGGCCGCATCACTCATTCACAGTCTCCTGTGAATGGAGCTTTTGACGCTGTTGGCTTGTAGTTTTCAATGAAGTTCATTCTCTCTTTTTTGTCAGATTTAATCTGCTTGCCCTTATGGGATGTACAGGCACACAAATACACTGTCAGATCTGCTGGAGGCCTGCATGGCTTTTACAGGCTCCAAAATAAACGGACGCACATTTTTTTACCTGCAAAAAAAATTTGCATTTATAATTTTTTTCTAAAAAGTGAACTTATGCTTATCGTTATTGTTTTTCAGCAGTCAAGAACATCCTTGAACCTCTTTGAGCCTGCTGCATTACAGGAACCATGGCTCTAAAATCTCATTATTATTGTTAACAATTCACCATAATAAGAAAAACCTCCTCACACAAATTGGCACTGCAAGCCAATTAGACAATAACCCCTTCTGACAGTGCTTCTTATAGGAGTAGAGTTTTTTATTTTTTTTGTAATCACCGTAAAATCCTTTTCTCTCAGTTCATTGAAGGACACAGCTGAACTTATCATGAGTAGATTCATTTTCTCACCTGACCAAGAACATCCTTAGCTTGGTGGCCTCACTCCCCTCTCCTGCTGGCCAGGAGGAGGTTCTCCTTCTCAGTTGGCAAGTAGGGATAGCTATCTCCTCCAGGGACCATCAGCCCTGAACCAAGAAGTAATTAATCACGCCCCCTCCCCCACAAAAAGGGTGGCATCTGTGGCTATGATCCACCAACTGAGGGAAAGAGCGACCTCGTAGCCAGCAGGAGAGAGGAGCAAGGCCACCAAGCTAATGATGTTCTTAGCTGGGTGAGAGAACAAATGAATCTGTGATGAATTTAGCTGTGTCCTTCAATGAACGATAGAGAATCTTCCATCAGGTTAATGAGGAGATGAACTTAAAATGTGAAGATCTGCCATCTCATTGGTAGGAGAAAAAATCAACTACCACCAATTTTTTCAGGTTAATGAGGAGATGAGGTTAAAATGTGAAGATCTGCTATCTCCTTGGTAGGAGAGAAAATCAACCAGCACCAATTTTTTTCAAGCAAAAGCTTCAAATTCATGAGCCCCAATGTTTGTAGGGAATAGGTTGGCAGATGAGAGGATTACAATACAACTTTAAATACTTTACGAAAAAAAAAGACAAATGCCTTACCCTTGCTATGCAGTAAGTGGCCACTGGTGCCTTAAACTTCTTCTCATCAATACTACCTGCCAAACAATCTCTACTGCAGCCCTGATAAAAATCCTGCTGCTATATCTCGGTATATGACACATACATAGCATATGTTCAATGAATAAAATCAGAAACTGTACACACACCTTTAAATATTCTCTAAAAGAAGCTAACCCAATAAAAAAGTCAAAATCATGGAAGTAAAAAATGCAACACTTTAATGTGCCCTTAGATGTTCCTGAAGATATAAAAATGACAAAACGCATAGGCAAGGACTAGCTGACACTAAGTATGCAAAAATCATGCTTCAGGAAAATTTAGCCTTTGGCTATGGAGTCTTTCCCGAAGCTGCAGTAGGGATCAAAAAGTGGGCAGAAACGGTGACTGTGTGATCGAAGGGTATCGGATAAACAGCTGGATGGTAGGTGTAGTTTTTGTGAGAGGTGTGCTTTAATACGTTTGTTAATCCACATATTTTAAAACGGTTCCATATATTATTCTCCTGAAGTTTCTATGTCTTGGTGCCAGAGAACTTTCAGGGACTTCAATGACAATACTTGCTTCTGAGATTTGGCCAGTATATGGATGGTAAAGGACTTTCTGATAAGGATAGGCAAGGATGGTGAATTATATTTTCACATAAGACTGCCATTATCCCAACATAACCATCACCAGCATTATTAGCTACTAATAGGACTTCTCTGTTAAGATTATTAGTTAAAAAGTACCGGTAGTTCTAAATTCACATAGGCTGCTGCAAAGTACAAAGTCTGATTTCTGTGGAGGTATTGGCGATCAGACAAGTATAATAAGTTTACCTTTCTTGCACGTAATCTCTAAAGACTTACTGACCTTTCATGCTTTTATACAATCTAAAAAACTGCAAATATTCCACAGCAGCTCATTCTTTTTTTTATCATTTATTTTACTAAAATAAAAAATAAAATAAAACAACGATTCTCAAATTAAAGAGGAACTTAACTAGATCCTCCCAGTGTTTTTTACCTCGGTGTTATGAACAATTCACATACTCACTCAGCCATCAAATGCAGCGTTGTCCTGCTGTGATCTGCCATGCCCTGCCACACACTGGGTTCCAGACCACTGCATGAAGTATCCTGGGATAAGTTACATGCATATCCCTGGAGGCTTCAGAGCAGAGGATGCATTATTCTCACCTGGGCAAGAATGGCACCGGGAGCAGGACAAACTAAAAAAAAATTAAAAAGCTAAACAAATTTTTTTTTAACAGCTTACATTGCAGAGAGATAAGGAGTGCGAGGATGCCTAGTGCATCTGCTGAGTGACGGTCACCTTTAACTGTAGCTGGAAAACTATTTTTATGACTATAATCTGTAGTTAAATACTTACTTGTCTTGAAAGTGTTCTCCACTTCTTAGCATCTGAAAAATAATACAAATGTTAATAAATCATACATAAGTGTCCATCCATTTATAAAAACAAAAGTGAAAGATGTTCAAAACAACCCAATAGGGCTGATTTACTAAAACTGGTGTACACAGAATCTGCTGCAGCCGTGCATAATAACCAATCAGCTTCTAACTTCAGTTTGTTCAAGTAAGCTTCAAAGTCATTGTAAAGTTTTTTTTTTCCTATAAAAATAACAAACATGTTATACTTACCTGCTCTGTTGCAGTGGATTTGCACAGAACAGCCTGGATCCTCCTCTTCTCGGGTCGCTCTTCTGTGCTCCTGGCCCCTCCCTCCTGTCGAGTGCCCCCACAGCAAGCAGCTTGCTCTGGGGGCACCCGAGCCAAGTCACAGCTCCCTGTGTCCATTCAGACACGGAGCTGTGGCCAAACCCGGCCCTGACCCCTCTCTCTCCTGATTGGCTGACTGACTGACAGCAGCGGGAGCTAATGGCGCCACTGCTGTGTCTCAGCAAATCAGGAGGGAGAGTCTCGGATGGCCGGTACACTTGTGGACATCGCAGGACAGAGATGGTGCTTAGGTAAGTATTAGAGGGGCTGCTGCACACAGAAGGCTTTTTATCTTAATGCATAGAATGCATAAAAAAACCTTCTGACAACTCCTTTAACCACATGGCAACCAGTGCACAACGATATACGATGGCATGGCTGGGCAAATGGGCGTACAGGTACATTCCCTTTAAATTGCGTCATTGAGGGCGCGCGGGCCCGTCGCGTACTCTGTGACCGCGCCCACAGGTCCCGCAGACTTTATGTCCACCAGGGGCCTGCGATCGTGACACGGAGTGGCAGAAGGGGGATATGCCTATGTAAACAAGGCATTTCCCTGTTCTGCCTAGCAACATGACAGAGATCTACTGCTCCCCGTCATCGGGAGCAGTGATCTCTGTAATGTTCTAGCGAGGCAACCCCCCCCCACAGTTAGAATCACTCCCTAGGACACACTTAACCCCTTGATCACCCCCTAGTGTTTAACCCCTTCCCTGCCAGTGTCATTTACACAGTAATCGGTGCATTTTTATAGCACTGATCACTGTATAAAGGACAATGGTCCCAAAATAGTGTCAAAAGTGTCCGATGTGTCCACCATAATGCCGCAGTCACGATAAAAATCACAGATCGTCGCCATTACTAAAAAAAAAAAAAAAATGGCATAAATTTATCCCCTATTTTGTTAAGCTATAACTTTTGTGCAAACCAATCAATATACGCTTATTGAGATTTTTTTTACCAAAAATATGTAGAAAAATACATATCGGCCTAAACTAAGAAAGAAATTCGTTTTTTTAAATATTTTTTGGGGATATTTATTATAGCAAAAAGTAAACAATATTGCTTTTTTTTTTTAATTGTCGTTCGCAGAGGTGATCAAATACCCCCAAAAGAAAGCTCTATTTGTGGGAAAAAAAAGGACGTCAATTTTGTTTGGGTGCAACGTCGCACGACCGCACAATTGTCAGTTAACGCAAAGCAGCGCCCTATCGCAAAAAGTGCTCTGGTCAGGAAGGGGGTAAATCCTTCTGGGGCTGAATTGGTTATCAATAAAACCTAGTAGCGGATTGGTTACTATGCACAACTGCACCAGATTTTGTGTGGGCCAGTTTTAGTAAATCCCCAATGTATGATCTGTTGCAATCTCACTCACAAAAATCCATTTACATTTCATATCTGCATATCAGGACCTCTCCTTTATTTTTAAGAGTTTGAGGAAGGGTTATGACCTTTGCAATTTGTTTTATGCTTTTTCCAGGATTTAAGAAATTAGAAGACTGCGGTGACCAGGGCAGGAAGGCACATCAGTGAAACAGTAATACAGATTTCACAGATGTTCTTTGCTTCTCCCACTCTATTACAAAGGGTATTTTTGTTGGGGTGGCCTATTTAGAGGGATTTCCCATCACTCTTCGGCACTCTGATCACCTGTCACGGTGATGGTAACTGAGTGAAAATCTTCTCACAGCGGAATCGAACAGTAGTGAAAATCTGACAGAGGTTGCAGGTTTGCTTGCAATTGGGTGTTAAAATGCAAAATATTAAAATGAACTTATTTGGCACAATTGTTACATATATTTATCTTGACTGTTCCCATGTTAACACCAGATAACAGATTTGACTCTCACTTTGGATGACCACATTTGTTGCAGATTAGACCACTCAAACCTAAAAAGGAGAATAGTTGTACAGGCAGTCCACGAGTTACAAACATCTAACTTACATACGATTCATCCTTACAAAGGGAGACAACAGGAAGTCAAAGGAAATCTACCCCTAGAAGACAAATTCACATTTCCAGGACAATCCAAAATTTTTCAAATCCAATTATTTCAGGGACAGAAAGTGAGGTGAAATTTTCAGAACTGAGGCAGGGACGGCAAAACAAACTGTGCTATGCATTTAAAACTTGAAAAAAAAAAAAAAATATATATTTTGGCTGGAGCTGCAAAAAAAAAAAAAAATTTTTACCTATTCCAACTTACATACAAATTCCACAAGCCCGGCTGCATTCATTGTTCTGTGAATGAATGAACTACAATAAATACAATACTACAATAACAGAAAAAGGCACAAAAGGAAGACCATAGGTGGGACCCGATAGGATTTATTTAAAAGACATAAACGCCATAGGCGTATAGAAATAAAGTAAAAACTAATCAATGAATAAAAAGTTGCAGCCGGCCAGCTGCAACTTTTTATTCATTGATTAGTTTTTACTTTGTTTCTATACACCTATGGCGTTTATGTCTTTTAAATAAATCCCATTGGGTCCCACCTATGGTCTTCCTTTTGTGCCTTTTTCTGTCCATGAGCTACAACCTTATTACCAAGTGAGGTAAAGAACATCGGTCGGTAGCAGACGGATTTGGGAGTTCACAGTCCTGACCAGCAGAACTAGCAGAGTCTACACAGACTGGATCGGTCCTGGAAAAATCTTGAGGAAAAGGCCCTGGCTGGACAATAGCCACAGGCATAATATCTTCGGGAGCTGGTAAGCGCAAAATTCAGATGGTGGTGGGATTCACTTCACAAAAGTCACCTCTATTATTGCTGATGCCATCACAATTTGAACTGCTATTCAACACTGCACCATTTTTGGGACATTTGTGTGTTTCAGTTCACGGACACTTTCTTTTGGACATTATTTGTCACGGACCTATTATTATAAATTTATATTTATATATTTTTTAAGTTACTTTATTATCACATTCAAAGTTGAGGTGTATTTATGAATATATTATCACTCACATTTAATTTTGATATTTGTAGGTTATAGCGCAATTTTTGCTTTTTTAATATTTACAGCGCAACTTTTTTGCATTTATTAATATTAATACTTGTACAATTTGATTGATTCTATACAGAGGCTCACTTCCTGAAGGATCATTGTCTTGCATCGTTAGATGTCTAATCTTTGCAGTATAGACAATCTCTTCTGTTACTGGTCTTTCATACATTCTCAGAAATTAAAGTGGTACACGCGTTATGCCTGCACCACTCTTCTAAAACGAGAAAACAGAGCAGATGTTGCTCTTAATTACCAAAAGTAGTGCGGGCCCCTTTATTAATTAGGTAAGAGAAAATCCCCTAGGGGTGGGACTTTAAATAGAACACCAGTCTCACAAAGTTTTTAATAAACCATAATATAGATGTTTTATTTGATAAAAAATTCCTCCCACGATATTTAGCAGCAGGATGCACAGTATACAAAATGCATGACAAAATGCGTATACATAACATACAAAACGAGATTATACAAAAAATAACATAATACAAAACAACATAAAAAGAGAACACAGATACGGTACTAATACTCTCCCGGAGGTGTGAGTCCCCCGTAAACTCGACGCGTTTCCAGTTACCCAGATGCGGGAACCTTCGTCAGGAGTGGGGAGTGGGATTTATATCGGAGAAGTACCTGTCGCTCTAAAAAAGAGAAAGAACCATAAACAGGGGAGTTGCTATCGTTATAGGGCATTATGGGGTCCAGATCACAGTATTAAGAAAGGGGGATGTATATATTCTAAAATTGTGTTACATATCCCAAATGTCTGTATATATCAACTATAACAGATCATAGCATTACTGTTTGTATAGTAAAATTATCTTAATATCACATTCCCCCTTTGGGAACATATGCGGCATGTCAAATAAAAAATACACACACTATATTGTCACGTACCAATTGAAGGCGACATTCATGGACCGGTGGACTCTATACCAGCGGACGAGGAGGATGGAGTATGTGTCCCCCAAAGAAAGGAAGGAAAAGTAAGTGTGGCAGCACACACTAGGTAGGTATTTAGGACGATCCTGCATACGGGCTTTCTGTGGTAATGACCAAATCTGTTCATAGTGGACATCAGGGGAGAGAGTGTTAGTAATTCCTCCCTATAACTATAATAACCATGCCCAAAGATGCTGAAAATGCCACAGTGTCTAATTCAGAAACAAAAAACGATGGAAAGATGTGGTTGTGATATACAGATGGAAATATCAGTGGCCGATAGAAATAGAGCGTAGAAGATTTCCCGCAAAACGTATCTCGACCATATATTACTCCCTCCTCTTCATTGAATGGGGGGATGGGTGTAACACATCTGGCATCCCTCTATAAACGCAAACTTAGTACCAGTTATGGTCGTTCCAAAAATACTTTTATTGTTTGATTATTTTTTCTGAAATTGCTACACAGTACTTATTTTTTATTTTCATATTTATGTTTTTCATTATTTCTGCATTGATATATAGGTACAAATGACTGCTTTATACCACCGCAGAAAAGTCCCTGGTTCACTGACCCCTATTTTTCATCTTAAATATCCGGGTCTATTGAATATATGATGGTTTGGGACAGACACATATTGTCCCAGCTTATTTAGTTTTTATTATTTATTTTTTCAATTATTTTATCCGTTATACTTCTCATTTTGCATTATTTTCATTTTTTGACCTCTAGGGATACCCGAATGAACTTCCCTCGGGCTTCCCATCAGTACCCTGGATGCTTCTATGTGTATGTTCTAAGTACAGATCATGGCATTGTAGGTATTTTTATAATAGTCAATTTTATGAAGGAACTGTTTTTCCGCCTTGTTTGGGATCCTTTTTCCTTCAAAACTTTCCCCCTTCTTTGGATACTATGAGCATGTCAAAGGGAAAAAATCTTTTACACACACTAATACGTCTGGTTGAGGGCGTTTTTACTTTTTCATGGCATATAACATATATCACTCTGTTGGACAAGCTCTGGCTGAATATGTAGGAGGGCAGTGTGTGGACAATTGGCCGCTTGGTGCTTTCTGCACACACCCCCCCCGAGATGCCGACATTATCTCACAATCCGGCTCACTCGCATTAGCCCAGATGATGTACGCATGCGCAGATCTTCCACACGGGTTCCGTAATGGTACGCACCCGTGTGTACCCCTGCGCATGCGCAATGTGCTATGCACGTCCGCTGTATGGTGACGGCGACGAGCGCCGAGCGCCCAGTGCGACGCTTCTGCGCATGCGCGACGCACTCTGCACATCTGTAGTATAGATAGGGGTAATGGATGCGGAGCGCCCAGTAGGACGCTGGTATATGACGTCAGACATGCGCCTTCCACACCGCTTCTGGACCCTATTTAAACCCAGCCTCTGTCTGTCCTCGTTGGGCAGCAGAGGGACACCTAGGGTCGGATCGCAACGGCATTGACTCAGGGGACTTTCTACAACAGGGACAGGGTAAGCCCACTCTCATACTTGTGGACATGGTTAATCCCAATTCAATCCTCCCTCCTGGTCTCCTTTCTTCTCCCTCATTTTCGGGATCGGATCCATAGAGACCCTAACCCTCCTCTTTCATTTGCTTTAGGTTCTAAGCACCCATTAAGTGGGACCACCTTGTCCACCTATTTGAGACACTAATTCTCTGGGACGAGGATTGTCTTCCTAAATATACAAATGAGATATACGTAAGCATCCCCTGGATATGAGTGTTGGATCTATGTTGGGGAAGGGTTATTTTCTATACCACCTTTTTGTCATGTCTGCACCGTCAACTACCTGTGTGGACTATACGCAGTCCATACCTGAATGTCTCCTATCTGCCTCTTGGGTGATATGTATCTTGGGCACCCCTCTCTTCAATGAAGAGGAGGGAGTAATATATGGTCGAGATACGTTTTGCGGGAAATCTTCTACGCTCTATTTCTATCGGCCACTGATATTTCCATCTGTATATCACAACCACATCTTTCCATCGTTTTTTGTTTCTGAATTAGACACTGTGGCATTTTCAGCATCTTTGGGCATGGTTATTATAGTTATAGGGAGGAATTACTAACACTCTCTCCCCTGATGTCCACTATGAACAGATTTGGTCATTACCACAGAAAGCCCGTATGCAGGATCGTCCTAAATACCTACCTAGTGTGTGCTGCCACACTTACTTTTCCTTCCTTTCTTTGGGGGACACATACTCCATCCTCCTCGTCCGCTGGTATAGAGTCCACCGGTCCATGAATGTCGCCTTCAATTGGTACGTGACAATATAGTGTGTGTATTTTTTATTTGACATGCCGCATATGTTCCCAAAGGGGGAATGTGATATTAAGATAATTTTACTATACAAACAGTAATGCTATGATCTGTTATAGTTGATATATACAGACATTTGGGATATGTAACACAATTTTAGAATATATACATCCCCCCTTTCTTAATACTGTGATCTGGACCCCATAATGCCCTATAACGATAGCAACTCCCCTGTTTATGGTTCTTTCTCTTTTTTAGAGCGACAGGTACTTCTCCGATATAAATCCCACTCCCCACTCCTGACGAAGGTTCCCGCATCTGGGTAACTGGAAACGCGTCGAGTTTACGGGGGACTCACACCTCCGGGAGAGTATTAGTACCGTATCTGTGTTCTCTTTTTATGTTGTTTTGTATTATGTTATTTTTTGTATAATCTCGTTTTGTATGTTATGTATACGCATTTTGTCATGCATTTTGTATACTGTGCATCCTGCTGCTAAATATCGTGGGAGGAATTTTTTATCAAATAAAACATCTATATTATGGTTTATTAAAAACTTTGTGAGACTGGTGTTCTATTTAAAGTCCCACCCCTAGGGGATTTTCTCTTATCTATATAAATAGGGATGAGATCACCACCCATCTATATCTATCTCACTGGGGGAGCTAACCTTAATCTTTTCCTTTATTAATTAGGAGCAATTTGCTCGCTGTTCTATGACATACAGGGCACAGGCTACTTCAGTTGGAGCTGCATGCTCCGAGTGTGGGAGGGAAGAGGAGGGATGTTAAATTTGCAGGCTTGGCTCATGCAGTGTAATCACTGCACAAACAGAGAGAGTGATGTGAACTGTGCTGACCGATCACGTCTTATATAACAGGTCCTATCTGGTGGAGATCTGTCTCCATTTTCTATACTGTAAACTGCCGTAATTCCTTTATTATATAATGGCACAAGAACCTTTTTCAATTCCGTCCATTGTTCTGAAATCGGGCTAGCACTGTCTTATGTTGGTGTCTATAATTTTGTTTCTATTGTGATATACAAGCATCAGTGGAGACACCTTTTTCATATATGAACTCTTACAGGAGAGAATTTCCCTTCCTAGGGATAGATTTCCTCTCACTTCCTGTTGTCTCCCTCCGTTTGTAAGTAGGAGTCGTTTGTAAGTCGGATATTTGAAAGTAGGGGACCGCCTATATATATATATATATATATATATGTATATATATATATATATATATATATATATATATATATATATATGCTGATTAATAATAATAATAATAAATTGAAAAGACTTACTCCGTGGTTCATCTGTAGTAACTGATTCTAGAAAATCCCTTGGAGTCATATATAACTGTCCTTCATATTCTAAAGAGGCAAATACACGGAAGCGCTGTTCTCTGGAGCTGGCAAACATGTCTAGATCTTCGAGGTCTTGTCTGTCTGCTGGGCTCTGTGGGAAGGAAAACAATCATTACACAGTGCAAAAACAGTTGTAGAAAATGGAGACATGGGCACTAAAAACTTTTATGGATAAAAAGCTTTTCCCATGGATTAATTAGAAGATTTCATATTCGTCAAATTTCCCATGTAATTAACCACTTAAGGGCCGAGCCTCTTTCTGAGATTTGTTGTTTAAGTTAAAAAACATTTTTTTTTGATCGAAAATTACTTAGAGAATACCCTAGAGAATAAAATTGCGGTCGTTGCAATACTTTCTGTCACACCGTATATGCGCAGCGGTCTTACAAGCGCACTTTTTTGGAAAAAAATACACTTTTTGAATTATAAAAATAAGACATCGGTAAAGTTAGCCCAATTTTTTTTTTTATATTGTGAAAGATAATGTTACGCTGAGTTAATTGATACCCAACATGTTACGCTTCAAAATTGAGCCCGCTCATGGAATGGCGACAAACTTTTACCCTTAAAAATCTCCATAGGCGACGATTAAAAGATTCTACAGGTCGCATGTTTTAAGTTATAGAGGAGGTCTAGGGCTAGAATTATTGCTCTCGCTCTACCAATCCTGGCGATACCTCACATGTGTGGTTTGAACAATGTTTTCATATGCGGGCGCTACTCCCATATGCGTTCGCTTCTGCACGCAAGCTCGTTGGGACGGGGTGTGTTTAAAAAAAAATATTTTTTCTTTTTTTTTTACACTGTTTTAGAAAAAAATAAAAAAACTTGTCACTTTTATTACTATTATAAGGAATGTAAACATCCCTTGTAATAGAAAAAAAAGCATGACAGGACCTCTTAAATATGAGATCTGGGGTCAAAAAGACCTCAAATCGGATAATTACATTAAAATGCAATAAAAAAAAAAAATTTAAAAAAAATTGTAATTTAAAAAAAATTAAAAAAAAATTTCCCTTTAAGAGCTATGGGCGGAAGTGACATTTTGACGTTTCTTCCGCCCTGCAATGATATGGAGACGGGTGGGGCCATCTTACCCTCACTTGTCTCCATCTCAGGCCACAAGAAGGACCCGGTCGCCTCCACTGCTCCGGCGGCTCCGGGAAGCAGCGCAGGGCACTGAAGTGTGGCGGGAGGGTGGGGGCCTCTCCCGCCGCCGATAAAAGTCATCTTGAGGCAAATCCGCCGCAGAGACTACTTTTATCTTAAACCGGACCGCTTACTGAAGAAAAAGATACCGGGGTTATGGCAGCTAGCCATTGTGTAACGACGGTGGGCGGTCCGGAAGTGGTTAAATGCAGTAAATTATTGACAAGAAATTTTTACAATGCATTTTTACAAAAACACAAATAATACTTGACGAAGGATTTCAAAACCACTATAACTTTCAAAAGAAAAACCAGCACAGCAGAGGTAACATGCTTCGAGGCTCAAACCCATGACTATGGAGTTGATTTACTAAAGGCAAATAGGCTGTTTACTTTGCAAGAGAATTTTCCCAGGGAATTGGTATATATGGTGAAGTTTCACTTTGCAAAGAACACCCAATCAATCACATGTAAGGAAATAAGAAAAAAACTGTTTTGCTTATACACGATTGGATGATGGAAGTCAACAGAACTTCATCACATCAATCACTAAGATCTAGGGAAAATGCCCTTGCAAACAGCAACTTCACTTGCCAAGTGCACAACCTATTTTTCTTTAGTAAATTAACCCCTACAAGTCAGTGCTCTAATGTCTTGTTGACCTCTGAAAAACAACTGGCTTATTTTAGCATTGCTAGGGCCTTATGCCTTCAGGAACAAATGCCCGTAACACCGGTATTCTGTGTTCCAGGCATTAGTCCATGAACACATGAGGTCTTAAATGCAAATACCACTAGCTACAGTATACAGCTGCAGTGTATTTCAACCTGTTATAGCATTTGATAGACTACAGGCAGCGGGACTGGATGCTGCACTTGTGCCTTCCAGTCATGTGAAAAAAGCTGGGAATGGACCCACACAGGCAAATGCCTATTGTGCATGTGGCTTAACCACTTTCAGACCGGACCAATTTGCAGCCAAAGGACCAGGCCCCTTTTTGCGATTCGGACTGCGTCGCTTTAACTGACAATTGTGCGGTCGTGCGACGTGGCTCCTAAACAAAATTGACGTCCTTTTTTTCCCACAAATAGAGCTTTCTTTTGGTGGTATTTGATCGCCCCTGCGGTTTTTATTTTTTGCGCTATAAACAAAAATAGAGCGACAATTTTGAAAAAAAATGCATTCTTTTTTATTTTTTGCAATAATAAATATCCCCCAAAAATATATAAAAAAAAATTTTTTTTCCCCTCAGTTTAGGCCGATACGTATTCTTCTACATATTTTTGGTAAAAAAAAAATCGCAATAAGCGATTATTGATTGGTTGCGCAGAAGTTATAGCGTTTACAAGATAGTTTTATAGCATTTTTATTAATATTTTTTTTTTTTATTAGTAATGGCTGCGATCAGCGATTTTTATTGTGACTGTGACATTTTTGACACATTTTTGGGACCATTGACATTTATACAGCAATCAATGTTATTTAAATGCATTGATTCCTGTATAAATGACACTTGGCAGTGAAGGGGTTAACCACTAGGTGGCAGTGTAGGGGTTAAGTGTGCCTAGGGGTGTGTTTCTTACTGTGGGGGGGCGTGGCTGTCAGCTAGTGAATGCTGATTTCTGCTCCAATCACAGGGAGCAGAGATCGGCGTCACTAGTTGCTAGGCAGAACGGGGAGATGCTGTTTATTTCCGCATCTCCCCGTTCAGCCTTCCCGTGAGACGATCGCGGGTGTCCCCGTGGCGATCGAGTCCACGGGACCCGCGACCGGCCTCACGGGGGTCCCGACCGGCGCGCCCGAAGGCACGGCGGCATCTTAAAGGGGACATATATATATGCCCTTATGCCTGTCCGTGCCATTCGACGTATATCGTCGTGCGCCGATCGGGAAGCGGTTAACCAAAATAAATAAAGAAAATGTTTGGAGAACCACACTATACATGCTCTTAAATTTATGCAATACACAAGAAATAAAAAAATAAAAAATGTTATTAGGCCCCTGTCACACGGGCTGTCCAATTAGTCCACTGCGTACCCAAATATGTAGCAGCTCCGGTGGTTAAAGGTTACAGATTTATAAATGCTACCGGAGGCCTAAATTAAATATTTCTTGAAATATCACTAGATTGTCTATAATGAACTCTTGGTAACATTTAGAGCACAGCAATGCTGTCCAATCTACAGAACTAAGCAAACAGATTTTCTGTTTAGTCACCTTACAAACACATCACTTAGTTTATTTTGTAACCTAATTGATTTGAAGCAATTCAATGAAAGGTAGCAATTAAGAGATCTTTGAACTGCCGTCAATGGTTCTTTTTAAACCAAGCGCAAATTACTGCACAGAAAAAGTTTGTTGCAAAAGGAGAATCCAGACACATTCAACAAAGAGAAAAAGCTTAAAGAATGTTTGCTTTTAGTGTCCATTCCAACGAAAGATGGATATCTAAAAAGTACAGAGACAACCAAGCTAGCCATTTAAAAGTTGTGAATGAGTAAAAGGAAATTACTCACAATTTGCACTTTCTAGTAAGAACACTGTAGATGTGCAAGTAGAAAAGTAATTTGAAAGTAAACCAGTAATTCAAAAAAGATATACAGTATCTAATACACATATTAAAGAAGAGTAACACAGCACTGCAGAAATACATGACTGATTATATATTTATATATACTGCATGTTGGGCACAGGGTTTTTATTCATAGAACATGGGTTACATGCAGGGTACCTTCAGGTGATTGGACACTAGCAAAAAGCTTTGCTAGGGCTGTCTCTGGTGCTCATATAAATTCCAAATTTTAGCAAGTAATAAGGAGTGAACAAAGGAGACAGAAGGGAGGATCTATGTCCTACTGTACTCCAAGATAAGGATTTTTCAGGCAAGTCAAAGTTCCCTTTATCTTAATACAGTACACCATGGGACATACCGTACAAAAAAGAATTCAAGGCATGATATATTTTTTACATGATTACACTAGTCCAGCTTGGACCAATGTAACTATGTACAGGTATATGCCATACCTGGCTGATGTACCAGGAAGCTAGAAATCACTGAAGTAGACACTGCTACTTTAGTGATCTCTACTTGCTTCCGGGTCACATGCTGAGCAGCCGCCCTGATTCATTCTGAATACAGGAGGTCAGCCGCTCAGCACAGCCCCCGTTCAGAGAATGAAGAAATGGGGTGGTGACATCACACTCTCTATAATCAGATCTAAGAGGGGTGTCTGGAGTAAAGAGAGCACTAGGCTAGGATACTAAGGTAGCAAAGAAGGCTGAATTTGGGGGCTTATATGAGCAACTACCCGAAAAAAAGTCTTGATCACTGTGAAGCAAGAAGCTTCTGGAAAAGAATGGATAAGGCAGAAATCTGTCCCTTAAGAGTAATCAAGGCCAGATGCAATGCAAGGCCATCTTGAAAAAAGGTCAAGATACAAACAACAGAATGTTCTCTGGGACTCAGATATCCATTCTCCCACCAGCCAAAGTAGGCCTTCCATCTGAAAAAAATAGTGTTGCGCTGTCAGGAAAACTTTTAATTTACTATATAGTGTATAACAAAGAAAATAAGAATGTAAACGAAATATCAAAGTCCACCAGAATTGTGCAAAATCTTCATACAGCTGCTATCCACCAACCACCAAGTGATTATAATGCTACTAACCATATCCTTAGACCCCTACAATTCAAGAGGTCTAAATCAGCATTTGAAAGATGACCGATCCCACATGGATGGATAGATTGAGTGTTTCAGCTCTGTTCCTCTCACACCTCAGCAAGCCTCGAGCCTAGCTCTCTCATAAATAGCATGCCACAAAAGTGGTCACTGGATCGCTTCTCATATACCAGTCTCAGCAGCAAAAAAAAAAAACACATACCAAGGAAAGATCAAGGAAATCCTATAGTCCTGTTTACAAAACATTAATATACCAAATCGGTACAAAACAGACAGTATGACAAGCATATTGCACAACACCGCCGACTCTCCGGGCTGGCGTGATAACGGCACCACTAAACGTCCTATGCACGTTTGTCCAACGGGATGGCTTCCAAGGGGCATAAGAATTTAATTAGACGTTTTCCTGACAGCGCAATACAATTTTTTTTCTGTTGTCTTTTAAGATTTATGTGTGAATATCAGCAAGGGCTGCAATCAGGTTTTTTACTTTCTCACCTTCATTTAATTTAATTGATTCATTTGCAGGTTAAGCACAACATAGGCCTTCAATCTGCCATGTAGATCTTGAGGTAGGTAGATTTTCTCGCTCTGAGTAAGGTGGCATGACTTGGGTTTTAACAGCAATGTTTTTAAAGCCAGTGGATGGGATACCTGGTGCTAGAAAATCTGGCCTTTATGAACAAAGCCAAGATTGTCCAACATGAGTCCAAGTATGTCTGTGTACCAAGTCCTTCTGGGCCAATTGAGTATTATGAGGATCATCAAAACCCTTTTTGTCTAGGGAGTTGGTGGAATCCATTGTCACAACTTTCCAAGGTGTGGGAAGGTATGACTTTTTCAGACTACAGGGCAGAGTTGGAGATCCACAATGCCAAGAAGAGAATTGTCTGGCTGGAAAGATGTATAGGATTTTGCAGAGGGTGGATCTGTTTGTTACACAATGCGAGGATGGAGAGTTAAAGTGTCCTGAAGTGAAACACAGATAAGAAAGTGTAAATGCTCGCAGGTGTCCTTCTAAACAAATAGTAAGGTTCACCCACTGCTGCTCAGTTTCCAGAGAGCTCATCTTTAGGTGGAAGTATACTCTTCTAATATTACAGCACACATATGTCGATTTAATATTACCTATAATTATTTTATTTGTGTTGTCTTCATCAGATTTACACATTTTTCTTTCTGTAGTTTGTTTCAGCCTGCTGACATTTTATGTAACAGGTTAGGGCAAAACAGCCTTTCTCAAGTTTTTATTTATTTTTCTCAACTTGAGGGATCCATTGAAATAACTGAGGGAAACCCTCTAATAATTACTATAGCTATAGTTTGTGGAACAGTAGTGTGATAGCCAGTGGGAAATACACTCCTTACATATCTGGTCAATGTTTCTTCTATTGGTGGACATTGATAAGAATGGGGTTAATTTATTAAGACTGGAGAGTATTAAATCTGGTGCAGCTGTACATGGTAGTCAATCAGCTTCTAACTTCAGCTTGTTCAATTAAGCTTTGACAAAATAAACCTGGAAGCTGATTGTTTTTTAATCTCAGCTGCATCAGATTTTGCATGCTCCAGTTTTAGTAAATCAACCCCAATTCTCCTTTTACATTTATGGTCAGTTGGAAAAATGTTTCTTACATTTGTTGTCAATGGGAAGAATGTTTCTTATTTTGGTGGACATTGACAAGAATGTTTTTTTACATGTATGGTCATTTGGAAGAATGTTTCTTACATTTGAGGTCATTAGGGAAGGATGTTCCTTACACTTGTGGTCAGTGGGTATAACTAGAATACTCCTTACTTTGGTGGTCAGTGGGTATAACTAGAATACTCCCTTACTTTGGTGGTCAGTGGGAAGAATGCTTGTTACATTTGTCATTGGTGGGAATATGTTCCTTACATTTGAGGTCTTTAAGAAGATTGCCCCTTACATTTATATTCAGTATGACGAATGCTCCTTATGTTTGTGGTCAGATTGCTGCTTACATTTGTGGTCAATAGTATGCTCCTTGCATTTGTGGTCAGAGAAAAAAATGCTCATTACATTTGTGGTCGTTGGGAAGAACGCTCCCTTTTTTTTTTTTTTTTTTTTTTTTTTTTTTTTGTGGGCAGTAGGAAGAATGCTTCTTACATTTGAGGCTATTGGGAAGAATCCCCTCTAACATAGAACTAAGAAGATAATAGGCGTCAGTGGCTACTCATCTGTAAGGCAGAAGTTTCTCATTGCTCGACCCCTAACATCCTCTGGAGAAACTGTCTGGATAAATACAATGAGATGTACCATTTTATATACTGTAAACAAAATCAATTATATATATATATATATATATATATATATATATAATATATATATATTTATAATTTTTATTTTATTTTTATTTTTTCTCATGATATGATGTATGCCCCCACTTTAAACCCCCCTCTATGGCAGTACTATACCAATCCATGTACTTTAACATAGAAAAGTAACAGTGAGGGTGTGCTTCGTGCCCATACACTTCTGATATGAAACAAAATGTACAGAACTGTAGCACAGAGAACTCAGTATGTACAATGGTCAGGGACAGTTACAGATCCTGGAGGGATGTGGCAAAAAATATTAGCCTCTGGAAATGCTCCTAATTTTGAACTTTTAGAAAATATACTACAAAATCCCTGTTTTGGTGAATGTCACATTTAGTTTGGAAGTATTCCCACTGGCCTGTCTTCTCAGTTAAGAAGAAAAAAACCCGGACTTTTTAGGATTGTTGTATCCATCCGAGACAACATATTTAGTGAAATTTCTTTAGGTTTAAAATGTTCCTTATTATTATTTTTTAAATGTTGGTAATTGTGTTTGAAGAAATATGTGAAAGCAGTTGATAATATAATTAGAAAGTGTTTGTACTGGCATTTAATAGACTGTCTGTTGCACATAAAATGGTGGATATAAGGTGAGCACTCTTGCCTTCAGATGCTTGGTCCTTGGTTTGGTTTCCACCTG
Organism: Lithobates sylvaticus; assembly: GCA_028564925.1. Lineage (NCBI taxonomy): Eukaryota > Metazoa > Chordata > Amphibia > Anura > Ranidae > Lithobates > Lithobates sylvaticus. The sequence continues at coordinate 645,585,196 of CM053026.1, forward strand.
GGACACCATCTGCATGGAGTTTGTATCCTCCTCTTCTTCTCTTCTGTTCTCCCTAAATATTCAGTTCATAGAATTCTGGCTCTAATCTAAGTTATCCACTTGGCCATGATCTGAACCATGCCTAACACGAGAAAGGACTTGGACCTGAACTAGCAGCCTGGCTAAGTAAAACCTCACAACCAGCCCAAAAAAAAAATCACGTTACTGCTTAATGTGCCCAGTAGGGCATAAAGGTTCTAGATACAGCATGTGATCAATTTTAATAATTAAGGAATCCCCCTCCCAAAATATATGTATCCAACTATCTTCCACTGTATTGAGTGTATGTTACTGTAACTCACAGCACAGACCTATACACCTCACTTTTTTTCGAGGACAGGCAAGGATGGAAATGCTTATCTGACAGGAAGAGTGAATAATGATTGAGATATTTATTCACAACTCTTTTATCTGAACAGACTAGCTATTGTTGATAACAACTCCCTCCCACCATCCGTATTGATTTAGCTGTTGTAAAGCTGATTAAAATACTTTCTATCACTTTCCCATACCCAAGGCAATAAATATTAATTCTTCTTCTTTGATGCTTACCAGTATAAGGGTTTAATTCATCTTGCAAAATTTAGAAAATATATATTTTGGAAGATAAATGGCTTAGCCAGTTTATTACTCCTAAACACAATTTTGATGAAGTGAGAAAACTCTTGCATTGTATGTAGACAGGAATCCTTATCCTAAGCATAAATATTAGGTAGAGATCAAATATTTGCTGTGGTTCTTTTATATGGAGCTCCCTTTCATACTGCCCCTATTCTAAACTGAGCTTCCTCTGATGTGGTCTCCCACTGGTTGACTCACCTGCTTGTTGTGATTTTTTTTTTAATTTTTTTTTTTTTTTAAAGACATGCTTTGAAAAAGATAGCACAATAAAGACAAAATACCACCATCATTTTCATGGGGGATGAGTCCACTTTCTGGGGCTCCATAAAATATAAACGGCATGCTGTAATGTTATCTTGGAGTTTTCTATCAAATGATCTTCCTCTCATGTTACTTGTTAAAGGTTTCTGTTCAGCCCGGATGATGAAACCTAATTCTCACAATTTTTCTCTTGATAGGCATTCTAGAATTCATCAGCGTGGCTATTGGTCTGGTGAGCATAAGAGGTGTGGACACCGGCCTCTACCTGGGCATGAATGATAAAGGGGAGCTCTTCGGATCTGTAAGTATATGTTTTACTTAAATTCAAACATCAATTTTAAAAGGCCTAGAAATTACTTAAATAAGTTTGTACAAACTACAGATTTTTTAAACATGCAGCTAGTTGTAATCTTTTAGGTTAACTGTAATGATTGTTGCTGGGGGTTCTTGCTTTTTGCAACAGCATGGCTGTCTGTGCTGCTTTAGTGAATAAATCGCATAATCCTGCTCCAAAATTAAGAGGTAGTGGGGGTTATTTACGAAAGGCAAATCCACTTTGCACTACAAGTGCAAACTACAAGTGAAAAGTGCACTTGGAAGTGCAGTCGCTGTAGATCCGAGGGGGACATGCAAGGAAAATAAAAAAAACAACATTTTATCTTGCACGTGATTTGGATATTAAAATCAGCAGAGCGTCACCTCATTTCAGATCTACCCCTCAGATTTACAGCGACTGCACTTCCCAGTGCAATTTCAAGTGCACTTTGCACTTGTAGTTTGCACTTGTAGTGCAAAGTGGATTTGCCTTTCGTAAATAACCCCCACTGTCCCATTGTGCAAAGATGAGATCACTCGGTATCACACATGTAGATTTTACAGTTTGCTGTGGAATTTCTGGGTGATGGGGTTTACTCTTCCCAGTGAGAAGATGGTAGGAAGGTCCATTGGGCTATCTTAAAACGGATCTTCACTTGCCCCCCCCCCCCCCATTTTTTTTATTAGCCCATTTAATGGGTGGTCTATTATGCACATTTCAGATACTCACCCACCCAGAGGATCCAGTGTTGACCCGCTGAGATACTCTTGTCTACCACCATTGCTCGGCCCTGCAACACCATGTTGCTTGTGATGTCATTGAGAAGCTGGGTTCAGCCAGTGCGCCAACCGATGGTGTGGCGCTTGGCACACCCCCCCTCCTGCTCTCTGAATAAAGGGCCATGCCTTCTGGGATATGTAATGTGCATATCCCAGGAGGCACAGCGAGCACTGTGCAGGTCATTCACATAGGCGGGTAATGTGCATTAGGGGCGGAGGGGGGGTGCACATTTAAAAAAACAAAACAAAAAAAAAATATAACAGCGCTATTTATGTAGCAGGAAAGGGGGGGGTGGCGGAGGGGCAGGGGGATGGGTGAATTGGAGGGAAGTTCCCTTAGAGGATGCATATCTGCTGTAAATCAGTTAAAGATTACATGGAATGGGTTGCAAACAGATTGCTAAACACAAAACAGTTCACTAGTAAAGTTGAAGTACCTTGTTTACACCCAGTCTCTGGGGTTCTGCATGCAGGCAGTCCCATTCATGTCTGTTGGGATGCAGCAGCTGGACGGACACAGCCACTGGTCCCAGTTTGACAGCTGTGCAGGTGCGTGTCCCTGAATGCTGACAGTGTGCGTTTGTGGACACACACCCGCATCTGGTTGGCTTTCACATTGGTACTATTAACTGTGTCCGTGCAGCCGCTGCATCCCAGTAGACATGGACAGGACTGCCTGTGTGCAAATGCACAGAAGACCTATCTATGCATCCCATGTGGACAAAAGATGGCCCTTCGCCCTGATATATGCTTATATTCTTGAAGTATACCCAGGCCAAATTGACCTGCTAAATTTTCTTCAGTGTCCACTCCAGGCACAATCCATAATTGATAGAATCAATACAGCATTCTGCATGCTTTTAAGAGATTTGGGACCATACAGTTTTTGCTATAAAAAACTTTTCAATGGCTGCAAAATTAATGCAATTTGTACTTCTAAACAAAAAATGTTTATAGGCGTTGCCAATAAATATGCATTTATAATGGATAGAAACTGCATCGGTTGCTCAGTAAGCTGAAATACAAAAACACTTTATAATTATTCCCCATTATAAAAAGGTAATGAGACAAATGAACCCTAATTCTCTATGCCCTTTGAATGACAGCCTTATTCAAACATATTGTTGGGCTTTAGCTTGTCCTGGTATTATATTCACAAGCACTGAAACAACACCTGAAAGAATAGGATATGGTTGAAGAAGAATTTCCCATGCTTTCAGCAAAGTTTCATACAATTGTATTGCTCTCCAGGTAATGTGCAGTTAATGTTCTGATTTAATACCTATTTGGTGCTGCTCTTTGCTTACATATATTTTAGAGATATATGATTTTTATTACCTGAGGGCATTGTTGTTATTGTACAATTAAGAATCAATACTCTCTTTAGATTGTTAAATTGATTTTTTTTTTTTCTAAGAAGGATTAGTTAGTGGAAACAGTGGCACTTGCAGGCTGAATGTGGTATTGCACAGCATTTAAAATTCTTCTGAGAAAAAAGCAAGAATACAAAAAAGTTCTGAATTTTACTATCCATATTAATCTTTAAAATGTCTGTCTCTTTTTAACAGGAAAAATTAACTTCTGAATGCGTTTTCCGGGAGCAATTTGAAGAAAACTGGTATAATACTTATTCCTCAAATCTATATAAACATGGAGACTCTGGTAGACGATACTTTGTAGCACTTAATAAAGACGGAACTCCTAGAGATGGAGCTCGAGCTAAAAGACATCAGAAATTCACACATTTTCTGCCTAGACCAGTAGACCCTGAGAAGGTACCTGAACTCTATAAAGATGTCAGCTGAAAATCCCCAATAATAATGAAGGATATTTATGCCAAAAGCAGGTCTTTTCTTGAGGAAAAGTGAAGATGAAAGTATGTAAAAGACCTAGAGTCTATGATGACTTGGATGAGTAAGACCAAAAAAAAAATGTTGATGGCTATTGTAAAGACCTGCTACATTGTGAATGAAGATGCAAGAAAAAGCAGATAAGACAAAGAGCCAATATTCCTTTGCTGCTCAATTGTGGAATTAAATGGCCTTCTAGGAAAAAGCGTTGGACTATCTGATTGGCAGTTGGAATCATATGACATATTGTAAAACTAAAAAATACCAAAGAATGGATAAAAAACATGGAATGGAAAAAAAAAAACAATACTGTCTGACATTGGGGACATTTTTTCATGTCAACTGGATAAAAAAACAAAAAAAATGCATTTTTAAGACTCTAATTAAAGCCAAAACTGGTATTTTAATTTTGGCTAGTTACTGACAGAGTGAATCATATGTTGGCTGGTTAAATCTTTTAAGGACCCCTATGCATCAAGAAAACCCCATCTTATTACAGAGGCAAATAATATCATCATCCCTAATGGATTCTTCAGAAAATAGAATAGGAGAATAAAAATCCGAAGCCTAGTGGGGTACTGTCACATACTGCTGTTTGGTTAATCTTATTATTGGAGTCTCTGAGAGATTCAGTAAACCGACCTTTAGCCAACAGATGCATTGATCTTTCCAGACAAGAATGCAGTTTACAGCCTGTGGACTAACTATGCATATATCTATAAATATATATTTATTTTTTATACTTATTTATTTTAAATTCTATTTTTTACTGTTTTATCAATAGAAAGGTCACACAACTCTTGATTAAGAGTTATGGTGCTTTTTTTGTGCATCATCATATTAAGACATTCCAAACTATCAACCGAATAATGCATCACTTTTGGAAGACATGACAATGGGTTTCCACCATAAATAATCTTTAACACAGATCATATGATCAGAATAATTTGTATGCTGACAACAAAGTGAGGTTATTGGATTCCTTCAATGTATATGAATGCCCAACATTGTAACGATCTCATTTCCCATTTACAAAGGTATTAAAATACACATTGTAATGAAAAGATTGGTCTTGTTTCAGTCTCTGACAAGTTTTTCTGCCTTGGTATCTAAAGCTGTTGACATTAAACATAACCTAAATGACTTTTAATGCAGCTGGAGAGGTTGCTACATCATTCTATGTGTTGTGGTTTGTCATTCCAAGCAATGTTAAAGAACATTATTTTTTAATATCTTTCAGAAGATAAGGTTGTGCCTTGGCAGCACATTCGGAAGGTTGTCATATGGTTTGTTTTGGCAACGATATCAATCGAAAGGAACTCAACAAGTTTCCTTTTAACTAATGCATAGAGATATCAGAGCTGGTATAATGTGCCCTTACAGGGATCTTGATAGTTGACAAAACATTTATAAAAACAGGTACAGTATCCTGTAGAAACTGACCAAATATTTGCTTTAATATTCAAAACGGAATTCTAAAGGGCACCACTACAGACAGTGATTGCTGTGGTTCACACCAAATTTTCTAGAGTATTGACTTTAACAGTTTTTTTCCCAAAATGTATCTGAATTTATAATTTGCGTACAGTATGTCAAGATATTTTGTATATAAACAATGGGTTATATTATGGAGCCACATAACAAATAATGTAGAGTACAGCTAGGACCTTCCATACTCTGCTGTTCAAGCTTCCATTAGAAGTAGGCTCTATGAAATCCATCTACCCCCATTTATTGGGTGGTCTATTGTGCACATTTTAGATACTCAGCCACTCAGAGGATCCAGTGTTGTCCTGCAGAGATCCTCTTGTCTACCATCACTGCTCAGTCCTGCAACACTGCGTTGCTTGTGATGTCATTGAGAGGCTGGGTTCAGCTCTTCTGGGTTCAGCCAGTGTGCCACCTGATGGCATGGCCACCTTCTGCTCTCTGAATGAAGGGCTATGCCTTCTGGAATATGTGATGTGCACATCCCAGGAGGCACAGCAAGCACTGCATGTCATTAACCTTGGTGGGCAATGTGCATATGGGGGGGGGGGGGTGCATTATTTAAAACAAAATGGGGGCTGATCCATACTCCATGATCCAAGCTTCCATTAAAAGTAGGCTCTATGAAATCCATCTACACCCTGCCCAACATTACCCATAATAGTGCTTTCACTGGATGGGAAATTGGCCCATAAAAATAAAGTAAAATTAATTCAGAGAGACAAACAGAAGAGAGTTTTAAAATACATTATGGGTTCTCTGTATAGGGAATCTATGAGTATAGATCAATTGGAGCTGCTACTGCAGACATTTTCTTTAAAATTGCGCCATAAATGTTTCCAGATCAAGGTCTCTAGGGACTTGGTGAGTCACTGACCTGGAACAAGCATGCAAGATGGGAATTCAGATTTTGAAGACTTCTTGCTGTGTGTGTGTGTGTCTCGGGTCTGGTGACTCACTTGGTTGTGACCAGGATGATGGCATTGGAGTCTGAGCCTTTAAAACCTAACTCCATTCAAAAGATTTTTGTAAATCACTCAATCAGTATGCAGTGATGTAAGTAACTGAGTTAAAATAAACTGAGTTACCTAACGCAGTTACTTTAGAGGGTAACGAGTAATCTAACTGATTACTTTTCCCCTCATGGTAACTCAGTTCCCATTACTTTGGCTTAGTTACCCCAATTACATCTACCGCCACTAGATGGCAGTAGTGTAATTCCGGTGTCCTGCCGAAAAAGTTCCCCTGCCGGATAAGGACCCCCTGTACTGCGCAGGCGCAGGGCATGTGCAATACGAAGGACTACGGAGCTTCCGAAAATTGCCGAACCTAAACAGCTCTGAGTGAACTCTACACCGCGCAGGCGCAGTTAACATGTAATTGTACGAGGCGATGCCGCACGCTCTTGATGCTCGTGCTACTCTGCAAGGGGCGTCTATCGTGTAAGTAAGGGGCGGGTCTAGTATTACTGTAACCAAGGGGCGCATTTATTGTTATATATCGAGCTCTGCCCATTAATTTAACATTCGCCCTCTTCTGTAGCCATCCGCCCCTTACACGATATAATAATAATAGACCCGCCCCTTGCTTACACGCTATAACAGATCTGGTTAGAGTAATAATAGAGCAGCCCCTTGGTTACACGATATATAACAATAATAATGCGCCCCTTGGTTACAGTAATACTAGACCCGCCCCTTAGTTACACGTATAGAATATTTAAAAAAAAAGTCAGTTACTTTGCTGCGTAACTAATTACTTTTCCAATGTAGTAACTGAGTTACTAACACAATTACTTTTTGGGAGAAGTAATTTGTAACTTAACTAATTACTTTTTTAAAGTAAGATGACCAACACTGTCAGTATGACAGCCAAGCAACCTGCATTTTTAAAAGAAGGCATCAATGGTCCTATTTCTCCAAGTACAGGTTTTCTTTGCTACTCTTTTTTTTCATTTTGATAAGTCTGTTGCTGTTTAAGGTGTATGTCAAGCCAAAAATTTTTTAGTTTTGGATAGAGTGGGGAAGGATTAAATTCCCTGTCTGCTTTTAATTGCTGCCAGGGACTCTGTTAGAGAGATTTGTTTCCTCACTGTATCTTGGTGACATTGGGTTTTATCAGACAGAACATTTATGAAAATTTACAACAGGGACACAGACAGAATAAAAATAAATACATCATTAAATAGAGAAGACTGATTAGAATTATGGTTTAGGGTACCAATGGAATATAAAACATGAATATATTTATTAGTGTATATATACTTATAATTATATAATCTATCAAAAAATATGAGATGCAATCCTGATCTTTGCAAAATTCTCTACTTCAATTCTTCATATACATTACATGTAATCTGAGTCAAGCTAGAAAGTGCCGCACTACATTTAGTGATATAGAGTGACATATATCAAAATTGCAATTATAAGAATATGTGTATAAAACCATACAATCATATGAATATCCACACTAATCAGTGAATGTGGAATTAAAACTAAAAAGGAGTCCATAAGCGACATCAGCAAAGAAAACTTCAAAGATAAATTCTAGATGTGTGGAACTTTCGGTTTTGATAGAAGTCAATGCACAGAAATCACCCAAGTGTGTAAGCTGCCACCAATGAGAAGGGTTAAATGCGCTTACCAGATTACATGGACTCATGTGCTGTCAACACTGAGTCAGACGGGCATCAGGAGAATAAACTCTCCCAAACTTATCCCTATATGGCAGGTCCCCCGATCCAATTCCACATCTGCTCCCCAGATGATTTCTTTTTAGACGAAACATGTTGGGTTGACGCTCATCTAACCACTGTGTTTACTACAGAGACACTGGATTGTATGATGATATACCTGTTTATTTCCTGCTTGATGTAAGTGCAATATTCCTTTAATGAATAGCATTTTAAATGGTTTTACGCTATGTGGAGATCTCTTCACTTTTTATGATGATTGACCTACTGAGAGAGAGCGAAGTTTACTCTGTTTGTTGTGGAATTGGATCAGGGATCTGCCATACAGCGATACGTTTGCGAGAGTTTATTCTCCTGATGCCCATCTGACTCAGTGTTGACAGCACATGAGTCCATTTAATCTGGTAAGCACAATTAAACCTTCTAAATGATGGTGGCGTACCCAGTTGGGTGATTAATGTGGATTGGTTTGGTTCTAATTTACATTCACTGATTAGTGTGGATATTCATATGATTGTATGATTTTATACACGTGTTCTTATTATTGCAATTTTGATATAAGTCACTCTATATCACTAATTGTAGCGCAGCACTTTCAAACTTTTAGAAAATGCTTGCAGCTGTCCAGTTTACAAGTTGATAGTGCAGTATATTAGAGATAAATCTGAGTCAAACAACGGCACAGTTTCGAACATCACCATGTTCTTCATCAAGCTGTATGTCTGAAGAACATGGTTATGTTCGAAACTGTGCGGTCGCTTGACTCTGATTACCTGTAATGTATACGAATAATTGAAGTAAAGTGAATATTGCAAAGATTGGGATTGCATCTCCTATTTTTTATGTGTCTGGTGGAAAATCAAAGAGGTCCACATTGGGTGTGATCTTGTAAGAAGTATACTGGCTACACAGCAGAAGTGTATATATGCACAAACACATAAAAACAGCTTCACAAACATTAAAAAGGTTGAAGTTCAACTGCACACTATATACAGACCACCGTCCCCAAGGTTAAGCAACTTTACTGATTCCTTATAGCAGTAATCCCATTACATTAAACTCTAAATAGCAAGGCATGTAAAATTTGAGGTGTGTCCAATTGTTCACTGTGTAATGTTTACCACCACAATTACACCAGTGTATTTGTGCTGTTTCTACTCTAACCGAAGGGAAAGCACATTGAAAGCTTTTCTTAGAATGCCATTTAAGAGCACAGTGCTTGGTATTCCTCTATGAGTAGAATCAATTGAATAACTCCTCAGAGCATCTCTCTAGAGACAGTTATTCGATGCTTTTGTAAATATTGATTCCTGAAGGATTCATTGGTCATATATTCAATCTGCCTTATTTGAGTATATTAGTCATCAATGTGTAGTACAGATTTTGGTCCTGTTATGCCCTGTACACACGTTCGGACTTTCCGACAACAAAACCGTGGAATTTTGTTTGAAGGTTGTTGGCTCCAACTTGTCTTGCATACACATGGTCACACAAATGTTGGGCAACAATTACAAACATAGTGACATACAAGATGTACGGCGAGCCGATAAAAGAAGTTCAATAGTCATGTGATAGGTCCATTATGAACACTAGTTTTACAAGACCGAGCGCTTCTGGCTCGTACTTGATTCCGAGCATGCATGGACTTTTGTGTGAAGGACCTGTGTACACACGATCGGAAAGTCCGACAACAAAAATTTGTTGGCGGAAGATTGGAGGACCTGCTAGCCGACATTTGTTGGCGGAAAGTCCGACAACAAATGTTCAATGGAGCATACACATGGTCGGACTTTCCGCCAACAAGCTCAAATCCAACATTTGTTGTTGGAAAATTTGATCGTGTGTACGCGGCATAAGATTCACCTGTGTCCAGCACACCATAGCATAATCTGTGCCCACTTTACTGCTTGTGTGTTTTTTTTTTTTTTTTTTTTAACAGATTTGAATATACATAGTACCATAATGGGATGAAATGTTCATAGGTCCCCAAGGACATGTAATGTTGGATCTTAATGACTATGCACTGATGAAACAAGTAACATTCCCACACAAGCATGTATGTGAGCAAAAAAACAATATTCATATAAATAAATAGTTATTTTTTTCTTCCAAGACTTGTTGTTTAATTTTAGGTGTAGTCCAGGAAGTAAATCCCAATTGTAGGGCAATCCTGTATAATTAGATCAAACAAGAGTCCCAAAAGTACTTGAGCTGGTAGCATAGTGGTTTGACAGCACACACATCCAATGTTAATGCAGAACAGCAGCAAAAAGTTATAGGGAAAAGGAGGAGTAACCAGGTTTCTATCCTTGCAACCTATGAGTACCACTAGCATGTTACTCTAGGTAGGCATGATTGTCATTATTAATGACACATTCCAAAAAAAAGTACCTGATGTGAACGCCGGAAAAATGTCCCACCCATTCCTGCACACAAGTGCGCTTCCCAGGGCATTATTCATTGGTGCCCACACCAATCCATATCTGTGTCAGATGATTTATGATTGATAAGATTAAAACAAGCTTTTATCATAAGAAACATACAAAATTGATGGCATAGTTTAAAGCAGGAGAACAATTTGCCTCTAACTAATAAATCCATCTATTTCATGCTGAAGCAATATTTTATCAAAATCGCACCTCATGGATTCCTGTTTACTCTATCCAAAGTGCAAAAAGTAAGCCACACACCACATGACGAGCCACAGGAGATCTTATGTTTCCTTATGTCACATCAGAGATATGATCTGATATACAAATTTCAAATAGCTTAGTTTAGTTTTTCCAACATAGAAGAACATAGATCACATTCACATTTAAATAAGTATGTTATTCCCTCAGTATTGCAGTTGGTATATTGGGACAATGGGATGACAAATTATCTGACCATCGGGCAGGAAAATAAACTGACATGTTTCAAAATATGACAACATAGCCAATGCAATACATATATAGATACCTTTGATTTTTTTGTAACATACTGATGAGATACAACTTTCATAGTAACTATGGGGTTCACTTATTAAAACTGGAGAGTGCAGAATCTGGTGAAGCTCTGCATAGAAACCAATCAGCTCCCAGTTTTTAATATCAAAGCTTAATTGAACAAGCGGAAGTTAGAATCTGTTAGGGCTCTTTCACATGGGGCGGATCAGTGCAGATCTGCCCCGTGGATATCCGCTTGCTCAGCGGGGATCGCCGAAGCGATCTCCGCTGAGCAGGAAGATGACAGGTCCGTCTCTGCATACTATGCAGGGACGGACCTGTCACAGCGCCGCTCTCCCCTATGGTAGATCGGGTGACGATGGACCGTAGAGTCCGTCGTCATCCGATCCGCTCTGCAGACGGATGGAAAATTAGGGTTTTCCTCCGTCTGCAGAAACGGACCATAGCGGGCACGGACGAGATCGGGTGTCAGCGGATGTTCATCCGCTGACACCTGCTATCCCATAGGGATAAATGTATGTCCGTTTTGCACTTGAAAACGGAAGGATGAAAAACAGACATACGGTCCGTCCGTGTGAAAGAGCCCTTAGGCTACCATGCACAGCTGCACCAGATTTTGCACCATTATGGGGTTCTAACCCTTCCCCACTTTTAGCAAAACTAAGCAAAAAAGTTTTGGCTTTACATATACTTTAAAACAAGTACAGGTGTTATGTTCTTTTAAATAATACTAGTAAATATTAGAAATATTAATCAATTTATATAGGGTCAAACAGTAGAGTCATCCTTTATTCACTGACTAATGATCTATCTGATTTGAAAATGCAAATGAACAAATATAATTATTCTCTAATTTATATTGACAGAAATATAAAAAAAAATTGGCCAAAAAAATATCCAGATTTGTCCTCACTTTCATGGTAAATTCTGGTTCTTGCAACATCGGCTTCTTAACTCCTAAAATTGATTCTCCAAGAAACATTCACCGATCTGACATAGTGAATCCAATTAATTTCTGTGAGAACCCATAATACTTGTTTTGCATAAGTTCCTATTCCACCCACTAGCTGCACAGTCGCTTAGTATTTGGTTTGCTCTTTATAACATTCTTGGGCTAGCTTTATAAATACCATTGATGGTGAATGAGCAGTAAATACAGGTACATCCAAAAAAAAAAAGTGCCCGGTTTTCATCTACCCTTTATAAATAGACTCATTGTCAACATTTAGTAATTTAAGTTGGCCATAGATGGTTCGAATCTCGGCCACATCAGCAGGAACCGGTTGAGATTCGAAGCATGTATAGGCAGGCTTTGATCGATCAACATGGGTACAACCAGCCTGTCAGATTAAACATGCAATTATTGCCAGCGGCTGTTATAAACTGTCCCAGCCGGGAGAACAGATTGGCTCCACGGGAGGGATTCCCCCATCAACACAGTCAGTGCTGATGACATTCAAGCGATTTTCTTTCATGCAACCCATGGTTGCTGGAAAGAAAAACGCTCCATCTATGACCAACTTTAGTAAAAGATCTCTCACTACATGCATATAGTCAACCAAAATTTGCTGAGTACAGTGGAACCATTTACTTATTGACTATGTTTTTTGTCAGATAAGATTTTGCATACCGTTCTTGCTAACTCATCAGGTATGGGATTGTTTGTTTCTCATGCACAAAAGCCTAGTTGCTAGCAGATTATCTCTAAAATGACCCAAGCAAACAGATATCCAAATCTTAAGGCCCATACACACGATCAGACTTTGTACAACCTTTCCCGTGGATTTTTGTACAAAGGGTGTCGGCTATTGCATACACACGGCAGGACTTTTTCAGCCAACTTTCACCAAATCATGTGTTTTTTCTGCTCTTTACCGCCACCTTTGGTCAACTTTTGTATTGTTGTCTGATCTTTTGTATTGGTTCTGAGCATGCGTGTTTGTACTTTGTACAAAAGTCCTATGGTTTTATGTACACACGATCGGACTTTGCTCCATCGGACTTTTGTTGCCGGAAAGTTTGTTCGTTCACACAGCCAACAAAAGTCAGATGAAAACAGAAAAAGTTTGTCCGATGGAGTGTACACACGTTCGGATGTTGCCTTAAAACAGCTAATTTGCATGTTTGTTGTCAAAAAGTCTGATCGTGTGTATGGGCCTTAAGTATAATTATCTTTACTAGGTGATGAAATAAATCCTCTCCTGAATTCAAAACAATTCTAAGAAATTTGACTGAAGTAGTATTAAACCCTCAACTTTTTTTTTAGCTTGCGCACAATACAATAAACATTTCCCGGTAAACAAAGTTTTAACATTTTTACCCTGGCAGTTTACAACATTTAATGCTGCTGGCTTCTGCTATCTCCTGCTTCTTCCTCGACTTTCCGGTCTTCATAGGAAAAAGTTCACAGTGGACAGTGTAGTCTTCGGCCAGTCTTTTAGCTTGAGGAAACAAGGAGGGAGGATCGGGGGGGGGGGGGGTTGCCATTTGAGGCTACAGGGCTGTGTGTTTCTATTGATGCAAACAGTTTTGGGGGACACAGCTCTAGCCCCCGCATGCAAAAGTGGCTGCAAAGAATGCTGCAAGAAAAAGGAGGCACCCTGAAGCTGGAAACATGGGACAGTGGTGATGGCATTAGCTTAAACTTGCTCCCTTTTGGTCTGGTAAATAAACCATTTTTGTTTTATCTGTCCATGTGTAAATACCTGTTGATCCTGCCATAATCCTGTGAGCTGACAACTTTCATGGTTGACTGCCTGTACTGCACCCTTTTCATTTGGCTTGGTACACAATTGTTCCTGTGGAACAACCCCCCCCCCCCCTATTTTTGTTATGGAAAAGAGGAAAAGAGGAGATATTCTGTAGTCCTTTCTGTGCTAGGGTGAAGACAGTGCTGTTTTGTAGATACAGTTCTGTGAGTACAGTAAGTGTTGCCATCTGGGCCCAGAAGTGTATTTCTTCATCCTATGTCTGTATTCTTCTTCTGGGTCAGTGACTAAAGCTGGCCATGATGGGGTTTTTATTTCCAGTGGGCTGAATAAAAAATAGAATGCAAGAACTTATCAATCCACATAAGCACAGGAAGGAATTTTCCCACTGAGGCATTGCATCCTGACAATGGTAGTCTTCTCCTTCAGAATACACTGAGCAGTAGTAGCAGCTCACTGGCTACAGTCAGTGTTGCCAACTGTCAGTAAATTTTTGAACAGTTTATAAAATCTGTAATTTTTGCGTCTATCCATGAATGTCCGTTATGGACATGCAGTCTACATGTCTGTAATGGACATTCATGAACAGAGGCAAATATAACAAATTTTACCATAAGTTCTTTAATTTACTGACAGTTGGCAACCCTGGCTACAGCTGCTGGTTGACAAAAGTTTTCCAACATTCCTGTTGGACAGAAGTCGATCTAATGATTGGGGACTCCCACACATGGATTAATAATTGTCTAGTCCCTGCTGAAGGGACCAAATTTTTGCACGCTGCACTGTCCCTGAAAATAATTATAAAAAAGAATCAAATATCTACTTCCTAATATATTAGGATGAAATGATTGGTTTCCTTTCAAAACCTGTAGCTATGGATCATTGAAAAATTATCTTGCTGGTGGAAATGTAATTCCTATTCACCCAAGAAAATAAGTAACAAAACTGACTACTTTAAATCTTCAAAATAAATGTTCTCATGGAGGAAAGAAGTTATGACCTATTGTTTAGGGAATATATATTTTGTGATGTGCTCTTTAAACAAGTTTATTCATGTCCAAAGCCGTTCTCCTTTAATTTTATGATTTTAGCTTTAAACCCTTGATAGTGTTTGAAAATTCGAAGGTCCTTACCTATACCATACATTATGTGAGGATTACAGTGTTTCGATCCTATCTCTTTTTATTTATATACTGTAGCCTAGCTCCAGAGAGTAACTATGTATTACCTATTAAAAAAAGGCATTCATTTAAAACAAATAGTTGGTTAAACTAAGTTTTCTAATGCTCCTCTTTGTCAGAAACCATGAAATCAGACCAAGACAGAAGTACAGTTAAATCACACTTGTTTAATAATAAAAGTAAAAATAACAAACGTAGTCAAAACATAGCCAGAGTTCAGTAACCGGAACGGATAGTCAGCCAAGCCAGAATTCAGGGATCAAAGTCGTGGAACAGCAAGCAGGATCTGGAGCCAGAAGGGATGTCAGCAAAGCCAGTCTTTAAACAGGAACGCAGGAGATGTTTCTTGTAATGTTGACCAAGGCGAAGGCAGAGACCCTCTGGACTGGATGGCTTAAGTAGGCAGGACTGACGAGCAGGATATGAACAACAGCTGAGTAACTGTGGAGAGCGATGGGAGCCGGCAATTAGCCGATAGCTGAGCGGACAGCTCAGAGAAGGAAAGGCTGAGCCCAGCCCTGACAGTACCCCATCCTCAACGACCCCTACCCCTCGGAGGGCCACCAGGCTTGAGGGGAAAACGTCTATGGAAATCACGGAAGAGGACAGGGGCATGTACATCCGAGGATGTGACCCAAGAACGTTCCTCTGGACCGTACCCCTTCCAATGCACCAGGTACTGTATGTGCCTATGGGAGTCAACAATGGACTGTACTTCATACTCCCCATGGTTCTCAACCTATACAGGGTGAGGACTTGGCACGGAGGTGGTAAAGCGGTTGCAGACCAAAGGTTTTAATAAGAGACATGAAATACATTCCAAATATGCATATTAGAAGGAAGGTCTAATGCGTAAGCCACTGGGTTAATCCTGCGAAGAATACAGAAAGGCCCAATAAACCGAGGTGAAAACCTCAGTGAGGGAACACGAAGTCGGAGGTTGCGAGATGACAGCCAGACCCTGTCCCCAACCTGGTAGGAAGGTGCAGGTAGGCATCTGCATTCAGCATGGAGTCTGTACCTATCATTAGCATGACGCAAATCCTCCTGGACTTATGCCCAAGTGGAAGTAAGACCACGGAGATGCTCCTCTAACGCAGGAATACTCTGCGGAACAAACGAGTCAGGCAACATGGAAGGTTGGAAACCATAATTCGCCATAAACGGGGACAATTGGGAAGCAGAATTCAAGGCACTGTTGTGAGCAAACTCTGCCCATGGTAAGAGGTCTGACCAGTTGTTATGATGATCAGAAACATAGCAACATAGGAATTGCTCCAAGGACTGATTGGCTCGGTCTGCGGCCCCATTAGACTGCGGGTGATAAGCAGAGGAGAAAGCAAGCTGAATTCCCAACTGTGCACAAAAGGCTAGCCAGAACCAGGACACAAACTGACTTACCCTGTCCGAGACAATCACCTTGGGTAGCCCATGTAAGCGAAAGATCTCTCAAGCAAAAATGGAAGCCAGTTCCTTAGAAGTGGGAAACTTCTTAAGTGGAATACATTGACACATCTTTGAGAACCGGTCAACCACCATAAGGATAACTGTGTTGCTCTGGGTGTTGGGTAACTCCACAATGAAATCCATAGACAGGTGGGTCCAGGGTCTCTCTCCATTGGGTAGGGGTTGTAGGAGGCCCACTGGAAGGTGTTGTGGAGTCTTACTCTGAGCAAACACAGAACAGGCAGCTATGAAGGAAGTTACATCAGCACGTAGACTAGGCCACCAGAATTGTTGGGAAATGGCCCAAATGAGTTGTTTACTCCCAGGGTGGCCAGCAGCCTTGGGAGAATGGTAAGTCTGGAGCATGGCAGCACGGAGACCCTCTAGGACAAAGCAGCGGTCACAAGCTTTCTCAGGAGGAGCATGGACCTGAGCAGCAAGAATTTTGTCACCCAAAGGAGAAGTGAGACTGGTACGAACCGTAGCCAGAATACGATCAGGAGGAATCACAGGAACCGGAACCGACTCCAACTTGGAAGTGAAGGAAAATTGTCATGACAAAGCGTCAGCCCTTACATTTTAATACCGGGTAAGAATGAGACAATGTAATTGAAACTTGACAAGAAAAGAGCCCATCATGCCCTTCTGGGAGAGAGGCGTTTAGCCTCAGACAAGAATGTGAGATTCTTATGGTCAGCAAGAATGAGAACTCGTAATTGCACTCCGCAGGTGACAATTTATTGGAAAAGTAGCCACAAGGATGCATACCGCTCTCAGAGGTAGGACGTTGCGACAGAAGGGCGCTAACACCAGTCTCAGAAGCATTAACCTCAAGGATAAAAGGTAACGTAGGATCAGGAGGTGCCAACACAGGAGCAGAAACAAAGGCAGCCTTGAGACTCTCAAAGGCCTTAATGGACTCCGGAGACCAACTCTGTGGGTTACCGTCCTTTCTGGTCATATCAGTCAGGGGCTTGACCAGGGACGAGAAGTTATGAATAAACTTTCGATAATAGTTGGCAAAGCCCAGGAAACAGGACTGCAGAGGATGTAAACCCACAGGTTGGGGCCACTGTAGGACTGCTGAAAGTTTCTCTGGGTCCATCGAAAAACCAGTAGTGGAAATTACATTTATTTAAATACTGTAGCCTAGCTCCAGGGAGTAACTATATATTACTTTTTTTTTTAAAAAGGCATTCATTTAAAACAAACAGTTGGTTAAACTAAGTTTTCTAATGCTCCTCTTTGTCAGAAACCATGAAATCAGACCGAGACAGAAGTACAGTTAAACCACACTTGTTTAATAATAAGTAAAAATAACAAACGTAGTCAAAACATAGCCAGAGTTCAGTAACCGCTAAGGATAGTCAGCCAAGCCAGAAGTCACGGATCAAAGTAGTGGAACAGCAAGCAGGATCTGGAGCCAGAAGGGATGTCAGCAAAGCCAGTCTTTAAGCAGGAGATGTTTCTTGCGATGCTGACCAAGGCGTAGGCAGAGAGTAACTGTGGAGAGATATGGGAGCTGGCAATTAGCCGACAGCTGAGCGGCCAGCTTAGAGAAGGATGGGCTGAGCCCAGCCCTGACACTCTTACAACTTTACCACTAGGAGTGCAATTTTAGTTACCCCTTACTTACAATACTAAGTGTAAATTTGGAGGTTTTAAATGAAGGGTACCCAACTTTTGAAGAACGAGGGCCACTTAAGCAACTTGGTATTCAGTCGCGGGCCACACTGCATATGCATAGCAGACATGAACATAGCCGCTCTACTCTATGGGCCCTCCGATCTGCCCAGGCATGGAGGGTCCAATTGGGTTTGCCTGAAAAATGGACAAGTGGGCCCCATCGGACTGATCATGTGAAAGGGGCCTAAAGCTTCTTTCACACTGATGCTCTGCAGTTTATGCAGGAGTTTTGGTGCAGGAGTTTTGGTGCACTTGCAGAAAGTGATCCACACCTGCAGGATATAATAGAAGTCTATGGCAAAGACTATAAGAGTAATATGGTTTAAAACAGGGGTGCCAACCACTGGTCTTCAGGCCACATGTGGCCCATGGAGCCCTCTGATGTGGCCTGCGACCTCCTGCTTTGGGATGGTGGGTCTGCAAGCCCAGATCATGGGTTCCCAACCCACCATCCAAGAGCTTCAGTATTGAGAATGAAGCCAGCGGTAGAGGAAGCATGCAGCTGCAATGGAGAGCAGAGTTGATGCTCACTATATAGCACCACCTCCTGTCACAGGCAGAGTGATACCAAATTAACTCCTCCTGCTACAGCAACAGCCGGTGATACCTGAAGTGAAGATTGTGTTTAACTGCTTGCCGACCGCCGGCTGTCAATTGACTGCCAGGCGGCATGGCTCTCGTTGCGGGAGGACGTCATATGACGTCCTCCCCTTGCTGGCCCACCAGGGGGCACGCGCGCGCGTGCCTGCTATGTTACTGGGGACTCCGTGCGCATGCCCGGCGGGCGCGATGTCCGCCGGGCACCCATGATTGCCCGGTAACACAGCAGGACCGTGGATCTGTGTATGTAAACACACAGATCCACGGACCTGTCAGAGGAGAGGAGACCGATGGTGTGTTCTCAGTACAGGGAAACACTGATCGGTCTCCTCCCCTTGTGAATTCCTTCCCCCTACAGTTAGAATGACTCCCAGGGAACATATTAACCCCTTGATCGCCCCCTAGTGTTAACCCCTTCCTGACAGTCACATTTATACAGTAATCAATGCACTTTTATAGCACGAATCGCTATATAAATGTGAATGGTCCCAAAAATGTGTCAAAAGTGTCCGATATGTCTGCCGCAATATCGCAGTCACGATAAAAATCGCAGATCGCCGCCATTACTAGTAAAAATAATTAAATAATAAAAATAAAAAATTTGTTTTAAAAAAAAAAGAAAAAAATTGGATATTTATTATAGCAAAAAGTAAAAAATATTGTTTTTTTTCAAACTTGTCACTCTTCTTTTGTTTATAGCGCCAAAATTAAAAACCACAAAGGTGATCAAATACCACCAAAAGAAAGCTCTATTTGTGGGGACAAAATTATAGCAATTTCATCTGGGTACAGTGTTGTATGAAAGCGCAATTGTCATTCAAAATGGGACAGCGCTGAAAGCTGAAAAATGGCTGGGCAGGAAGGGGGTGAAAATGCACTGTATTGAGATGGTTAAAGGTCAGTGTTTTTTATTAAAAATCACATAGCATTGCATATCTGTTCTAGTTGTGCACTGGTTAGTCTGGGCTGCTTTCAAACTGATCCACAGGTGCAGCGCAGTGCACCTGTCGGTTACCTGCACTGAGCCATAGACTTCTATTATATCCTGCAGGTTTGGTGAGCTTTCTGAAAAGCACCAAAACTCCTGAATGCAGGAGTTTTGGTGCACTTGCAGAAAGTGATCCTCACCTGCAGGATATAATAGAAGTCCATGGCAAAGTGCAGCTAACCAGCAGGAAAGCTACAGGTGCACTGCTCTGCACCCGTGGTGCAGGTTAACTCCAGTGCATCAGTGTGAAAGAAGCTTTAGGCCCCTTTCACATGATCGGTCCGATTGGATCCACTTGTCCGTTTTTCAGGCAAATCCAATTGGACCCTCCATTCACCGCTATGGTGTACTTTTGTCTGTTTACACCCGCCAAAACAGAAGGGAATCTGTCCCCTTCTGCCTGGACGGATCGGAGGGCCCATAGAGTAGAGCGGCTATGTTCGTGCCTGCTATGCATATGCAGTGTGGCCCGCTACCCAATACCAAGTTGCTTAAGTGGCCCTCGTTCTTTAAAAGGTTGGGCACCCTTCATTTAAAACCTCCAAATTTACACTTAGTATTGTAAGTAAGGGGTAACTAAAATTGCACTCCTAGTGGTAAAGTTGTAAGAGTGTCAGGGCTGGGCTCAGCCCTTCCTTCTCTAAGCTGGCCGCTCAGCTGTCGGCTAATTTCCAGCTCCCATATCTCTCCACAGTTACTCAGCTGTTGTTCATATCCTGCTCGTCAGTCCTGCCTACTTTAGCAATCCAGTCCAGAGGGTCTCTGCCTTCGCCTTGGTCAACATCACAAGAAACATCTCCTGCGTTCCTGTTTAAAGACTGGCTTTGCTGACATCCCTTCTGGCTCCAGATCCTGCTTGCTGTTCCACTACTTTGATCCCGGACTTCTGGCTTGGCTGACTATCCTTAGCGGTTACTGAACTCTGGCTATGTTTTGACTATGTTTGTTATTTTTACTTATTATTAAACAAGTGTGATTTAACTGTACTTCTTTCTCAGTCTGATTTCATGGTTTCTGACAAAGAGGAGCATTAGAAAACTTAGTTTAACCAACTGTTTGTTTTAAATGAATGCCTTTTTAAAAAAAAAGTAATATACAGTTACTCCCTGGAGCTAGGCTACAGTATTTAAATAAATGTAATTTCCACTGCTGGATTTTCGATGGACCCAGAGAAACTTTCAGCAGTCCTACAGTGGCCTGACCTGTGGGTTTACGTTCTTTGCAGCGTTTCCTGGGCTTTGCCAACTATTACCGGAAGTTTATTCGTAACTTCTCGTCTCTGGTCAAGCCCCTGACTGATATGGCCAGAAAGGACGGTAACCCACAGAGTTGGTCTCCGGAGTCCATTAAGGCCTTTGA
The DNA here is from genome assembly GCA_028564925.1 of Lithobates sylvaticus. Lineage (NCBI taxonomy): Eukaryota > Metazoa > Chordata > Amphibia > Anura > Ranidae > Lithobates > Lithobates sylvaticus. The sequence continues at coordinate 645,606,155 of CM053026.1, forward strand.
GAGTCTCAAGGCTGCCTTTGTTTCTGCTCCTGTGTTGGCACCTCCTGATCCTACGTTACCTTTTATCCTTGAGGTTAATGCTTCTGAGACTGGTGTTAGCGCCCTTCTGTAGCAACGTCCTACCTTTGAGAGCGGTATGCATCCTTGTGGCTACTTTTCCAATAAATTGTCACCTGCGGAGTGCAATTACGAGTTCTCATTCTTGCTGACCATAAGAATCTCACATTCTTGTCTGAGGCTAAACGCCTCTCTCCCAGAAGGGCGCGATGGGCTCTTTCCTTGTCAAGTTTCAATTACATTGTCTCATTCTTACCCGGTACTAAAAATGTAAAGGCTGACGCCTTGTCACGACAATTTTCCTTCACTTCCAAGTTGGAGTCGGTTCAGGTTCCTTTGATTCCTCCTGATCGTATTCTGGCTACGGTTCGCACCAGTCTCACTTCTTCTTTGGGTGACAAAATTCTTGCTGCTCAGGTCCATGCTCCTCCTGAGAAAGCTTGTGACCGCTGCATTGTCTCAGAGAGTCTCCATACTGCCATGCTCCAGATTTACCATTCTCCCAAGGCTGCTGGCCACCCTGGGAGTAAAAAACTCATTTGGGCCATTTCCCAACAATTCTGGTGGCCTAGTCTACATGCTGATGTAATTTCCTTCGTAGCTGCCTGTTCTGTGTTTGCTCAGAGTAAGACTCCACAACAACTTGCAGTGGGCCTCCTACAACCCATACCCAATGGAGAGAGACCCTGGATCCACCTGTCTATGGATTTCATTGTGGATAGTTGGGAATTCAGCTTGCTTTCTCCTCTGCCTATCACCCGCAGTCTAATGGGGCCGCAGACCGAGCCAATCAGTCCTTGGAGCAATTCCTACTTTGCTATATTTCTGATCATCATAACAACTGGTCAGACCTCTTACCATGGACAGAGTTTGTTGCTCACAACAGTGCCTTGAATTCTGCTTCCCAATTGTCCCTGTTTATGGCGAATTATGGTTTCCAACCTTCCATGTTGCCTGACTCGTTTGTTCCGCAGAGTATTCCTGCATTAGAGGAGCATCTCCATGGTCTTCGTTCCACTTGGGCATAAGTCCAGGAGGCTTTGCGTGGTATTTGATCACCTTTGCGGTTTTTAATTTTCATGCTATAAACAAAAGAAGAGTGACAAGTTTGAAAAAAAAACTATATTTTTTACTTTTTGCTATAATAAATAACCATTTTTTTTTAAAACAAATTTTTTCCTCAGTTTAGGCCACTACGTATTCTTCTAAATATTTTTGGTAAGAAAAAAATTGCAATAAGCGTATATTAATTGGTTTGCGCAAAAGTTATAGTGTCTACAAAATAGGGGATAGATTTATAACATTTTTTTTTTTTTTTTACTAGTAATGGCGACGATCTGCGATTTTTATCGTGATCTGCAATATTGCGGCGGACATATCAGACACTTTTGACACATTTTTGGGACCATTCGCATTTATACAGCGATTCGTGCTATAAAAATGCATTAATTACTGTATAAATGTGACTGGCAGGGAAGGGGTTAACACTAGGAGGTGATCAAGGGGTTAATATGTTCCCTGAGAGTGATTCTAACTGTAGGGGAAGGGAATTCCCAAGGGGAGGAGACCGATCGGTGTTTCTCTGTACTGAGAACACACCATCGGTCTCCTTTCCTCTGACAGGACCGTGGATCTTTGTGTTTACATACATAGATCCATGGTCCTGCTGTGTTACCGGGCAATTGCGGGTGCCCGGCAGACATTGCGGCCACCGGGCATGGTGCCCAGGGCAGTCCCCAGGAACATGGCGTGTGCTCACCCCCTGGTGGGTCAGGAAGGGGAGGACGTCATATGACGCCCTCCCTTAACAAGAGCCGTGCCACCTGGCCGTCAATTGACAGCCGGTGGTCGGCAAGCAGTTAAACACAATCTTTACTTCAGGAATCACCCCGAAGGTATCACCGGCTGTTGCTGTAGCAGGAGGAGTTAATTTGGTATCACTCTGCCTGTGACAGGAGGTGGTGCTATATAGTGAGCATCAACTCTCTATTGCAGCTGCATGCTTCCTCTACCGCTGGCTTCATTCTCAACACTGAAGCTCTGGGATGGTGGGTTGGGAACCCAAAGCAGGAGGTCGCAGGCCACATCAGAGGGCTCCATGGGCCACATGTGGCCTGCAGACCAGTGGTTGGCATCCCTGTTTTAAACCATATTACTCTTATGCCCCGTACACACGGTCGGATTTTCCGACGGAAAATGTCCTATCGGACCATGTTGTCGGAAATTCCGACCGTGTGTGGGCTCCATCGGACTTTTTCCATTGGAATTTCCGATAGAAAAAGTTTGAGATCCTGCTCTCAAATTTTCCGACAACAAAGTCCTATCGGACTTTTTCCGATCGTGTGTAGCGAATTCCGACGGATAAAGTGCCACGCATGCTCAGATCACATTACAAGACCAAAGCTATTGGCTACTAGCCTCTACGTAGTCCCTTTCAATGCAACGAACGTCACCACGTTCAGGATGATCGGATTTTCCGACAACTTTGTCCGACCGTGTGTATGCAACACCAGTGTCGGACAAAGTCCATCGGAAAAAATCCAACGGATTTTGTGGTCGGAATTTCCGACCGTGTGTACGAGGCATTAGAAGAATACCAATAAATTATTCCAAATACCGGAATTTTTCCTGTCGTGTAAAAATTACATGGCAAGCACATAACATAATTCCTCTCTGTCAACATGTTTAAACAGAACCAATAAAGTATTTATAAATATGCAAGGTCCAATGGCTTTCAAAGCTGCAGGTTCCAGACAGGTCTTGCTGATTCTGGCTTCATTGTCTAGTGTGTCACAGACTTAAACTAGCATGGAGGTCTAAAAGGTCTGCGCTCTCATCCTGCATTAGGATGCCATTCCCAGAACATGCATATTCATAAATAACACAGCAGGGGTAGCTCATAAATTTCTAGCACCAAACCAACCATTTGGCCTACCATAATTGTTTTGCATGGTATAATAAAGGTCATTATTATATTTATTTCCCCAAACAGTTAAAGGAAACCATCAGACACCTTCTGTATGTCTCTACTCCATTTGCTCTGGGTTGTATTTACCTTAGGGTGAAACTCATGCTGTTCATAAGTTTCACTGCACCAAAGCATTCCAAGAAATGCTGAACAGAAGGTTATAGTGTGTGGCCAGTTGTTTTCCATTTGATGTTAACTCCAAACATTTACACACCTTGTGTCTTCTTTATAGGCTTCAACAGAAAGCACCTTTATAAGCGGTTAGTTCTATTACACTGGAAAGACATTCGCTTTAACTAACTTTGTATTTGTCGACATACAGTACATCTACTTCTATCAAATGTTTTATGATTTTTTTTTTTTTTTTTACATGAACAGTTTAGAAAGTAGGCAATTTTTTTTTTTTTTTACTGCATACTGTATAACGTTGTAGATGAAAGTAGATTAAATGGCCAAATTTTCACAGAAAATAAGTACTATCACCAGTCATTTTACCTTGCTAAAGTTTCTGTTTAATAAGAGAATACAACCTAACTTCATCTAGCTAAAAAAGTCAATTGCCCCCTTGTGTTTTGAGTTAACTACTAATATAGAAACTTCAACACCCTCACTACCACTTCACCATCATTCAGTCATACCCCATGAACAATACACACACAATTTCACAGCTCATTCAATGTGCTGTTAAAGGGTACTCACAGGTCAGCAGATAAGGGTGGGGACATTTTACATGGTAGAGGGCCCATAAATAATGTATGAGATCTAACACTTGAAGGCGTTTTGTACATTACCTCACAAAGTGAAAAGGTCTTGGCAGTTATATGTGAACTGCGTGATTGGAAAGAGATAAATAGCAGGTATTGCAATGAATTCTCTCAGAGCAATACACACTGTCTTGCAAAATTTTAGGGGAACTTGTCAGTTCAGCAAGGAGACTGGTGACTTCTTCACATTTCTTTTTGCCCATTGTTCATTTGCATCCTTACTATTGCTTCTAGGTAAATTACAGACCTGAAACAAATATGCAACCAGTGAAATCATACTTGTTATGGGGTCACTGTGTAGTAAGCCCACAATGTGGAAACAAGCCAGGAAATAGGCAAGGTGTACATTTAAGAAGAGCAGAAGTGGCAGTATCTGTGTTCCTGATTTAACAGGTTAAAGTACAACTATGGGCAAAACTAATTTTTTTTCATTTCGGATAGAGTGAGGGAGGGTAATAACCCATTTGAGGTTTTTTTCACCATCTGTGTCCTATTGCGAAGATTTCCCTTCACTTCCTGTCCCATAACCAAACAGGAAGTGAGAGAAAATCCCTGCAAATTAAAGGAATTTCTTGGGGACTCCCAGGTCACCAGAACTAGTGTCCCCATTGGAAGATTTCCCCTCTGTTACTTTTCTGGGGACAACTCAAAATTTGGGTTTTTCTTTTACTTTCACTTTTAATGATAATGGTAAACAGGACAAACACCCACAATTTCCTGGCATTGCCAAAAGTTACAAAATTACAGTTGTAAGTGCAAATTTTAGTATTTAGGCTACAGACAAGTACAATATACAATTATCAATGTGATTTAAGGTAGATATTAGGGCAAAAAACATATTTCTTATTTTATTTTCGACAGGAATAAAAGCTTACAAGCGTTCTAATTCTAACCCCCCTCTCCCCTCTATCCAAAACTAAAAAAAAATGTTTTGCCTTTAGTTATACTTTAAGTGTGGTAGTTTGGCTGTAAGCAATTGGTAATTAAACAATATTACCAGTATTGAAAAATGCTGATTTTCTACATAGATCAGCTTGTAATTCATGTGTCAGGAATCATGCAATTTCCTTATTATTATTTCCTTCTATTGATCATAGAATAGGGTAAGAGGTTTTAAAAAGAAAATCAGAGTCCTGTAAATACATTACAATGCACAAGGTACGGTGCAATACATGCTCCATTGAAATTCATGTGTATACCAACCTGTTATGTTTCACCTTATAACCTTATGTTCATGCTAAGTACCCCAGCACTTTCACTGTATTATGCCCTACACCACGTTGCTAACAAGCTTGTATCTCTTATAGGAGTAGGCTATGCTATGTGCAGTGCAATAAAACAGTTCTTTATTCTAGCCAGTGACTCCAATTTTCAGATCTCATTGAACTTATCTAAAAATAACTGTAATTTTTTGGAAATCCTTCCCCTGGTGTGTTAACTTTGTGAATTGAGGCTAATGTGAGAATTGTTTAAAGCGTTTGCCAAAGAAGATATTTTGCCTTCCAGAAAAAAACATAACTAATGCCAAGCAAATTGCAGCACAAAGAAGCAAGGATTTTAAATACCACTGCATGCAAGTTCACTAAATTGTATTAGTAAAAAGAACTGATACTGATGTTGAAAACATGATCTCAATTAAACATTTTTTTATCTGCTTGATAATAAAAAACTAGTATAGGACATCATGATGATAAGCAAAATGAAGTTCACTTTCACCACTATCTATTCCTAATCCTAACATTTTATGTTTTCAACCCATTTACTCCAGCTCATGCCATTATACGATACACAAGTCAGTGGTGCATAACTATAGGCTCAATTTACAAAAGTGTTGTGCTCCCTTCATGTCCTGGATTCCATGTCTTCAATAACTCATATCTCCATCCGTTCAATTCACAAAGGTGCATTAAAACAACTTGTTTTTTTTGTGTGGTTTGTATCCCAATTCACCCTAGATGGATAAAAAAACTTTGCCACCAAGACAAAAAGTAAGGGGAAGTTCTTAAAGTTGAACTCCAGGAATTATCTATTTTTTTCAAAACTTACATTGAACCAGCTTGGTTACAGGTAGTAGTTGATGGAGTGATTTGCAGCAGCTGATGGAGTGATTTGCCATGTGTACAGTGAACACAGGGAGTCAATCACAGCAAACCTCTTGAAACTTTTTCAATTAATACAAAGTGTTCTCTGATTGTATGAGGCGGATAGGAAGGGTAGATGATGTCATAATCCCCACCTTGTGAAATCAGCGAACACCCTGAATTAATTGAAAAAAATACAAGATATTTACTGAATGGTGGAGTTAAGGGAGCAAGCGAATGCCTTGGGTGGATTTACTAAAGGCAAATAGACTGTGCACTTTGCAACCGCAGTTGCACTCATCCTGACAGATCCAGGACAAGGGGGGACCAGAGGAGGACACCGGGAGCCAGAGGAGGACACATGGGACAGTCGGGGACGATTGGTGTGGCGGTGGGGGCAGTTACAAGCACCAATCTCCCAGTATAGCTTTCAGTAAAGCAGCTGACAGCCGTGGGAGGGAGAGGAGGAGAAGAGTCTGTCAGAAAAGCTAGAGATCGGGGCTTGTAACTGCCCCCACCACCGCACAGATCATCTGTGAGGTTGCCCGGCCCCTCCTGCTACGCTGAGGATGCCGGTGTACTGGCCTCATGCTGGCCTCCTGCTTGGATCATGCATCAGAGCATTTGCACAAGTACAAGTACTTGTGCAAATGCTCAGTATCGGCACCGATACCAGTACTAGTATCGGTATCGGTGCAACCCTAGCACAGACTATTACAGTGAATTTCAGCATCCACAGTGGCCCTCTTGATGTGACACATGGTTAAATATATGTAACCATGCTGGCCCAATGTAAGTTTAAAAATAGATCATTCCTTGTGAAAACTGTCTGAGATGGGAATGCTGCTCATTTTGAAGATATTTCCTATAATTTCCTGTTGCTTTTCCAAGATTGGAAGTGAATAGAAATCTTCCTAGTAGGACACATCAAAAAAGCTCAAAACGTGTAGCCCTGGTCTACGGCGCTCCTAAGCCACATCTAAGCGGACTGGGCTGTGACAGAGGGAGTACATGTGACATCTCCAAAAGATGTTGCATCAGCTGTTGCTGAAGAAAGGTGTAGACCCTAGGATGGTGAATGAATTTCAGGTGCGACAGGTTTTAAGAACACATACTGCTTCAACTGAAAACCCAAATGTGTGGTGGATACTTGCGATTCCCTGAATAAATCAGTACTGCGCAAGGAGAAGAAGCTGTATTGGGAGAGAAGAATCAGGACTCAATCCCTATGGGAAGGCTTACTCAAACGAAGGCGAAGGTTCTGACATACCCTGCTGAAATGGGAAAGCCTTTCCCAGATAAAGATGACAAAGAGCGAACTCCTGAATCAGATGTTGAAGTGTTGAGGGAGACCACATGTAGGGTGTCGTCTGATCCTCTGATGCAGAATATTCTGGCTCAAGTGGTGCAAACCGAGGAGATGTATAAGACAGTGATGCAAGTGTTGGAGACTCGGGCTGGTATGAAAAAAATCCCTTATCAATGTGCAGAAGGTGGTGGTTGCTTTGAACTCAGAGAAGAAGGCATTAGAAGAAACTGAGACAGGTGCTGTACTGCCCTCTTCTGGAAAAAAATGTCACAGCTGTGCAAAGGTTGGGCACTTTAGAGTGCAATGCCTTCGAAAGAGATCTCCACCAGATGTTTTAGAAGAAATCCTACAGGTGTTATGGGAGCTGCTCTACACATAGCCAGCGGGAAACATCATTAGCTCCATTCCTACTGTAAAGAGGAAATGGCAACAGAGGTCTTAAACCCCACTAAGGGTCCTACCAATTACTTCTCACTCACTTCCTTTGAGCTTGGGTACTTCCTCAACAGAAAGCAATGCACATCAACCTTTAAAAACTCAGTCAAGGCTGTTTGGATGTCTCAGCAGAATGAATAATCATCAGTTGGACAAAAATAGAAGTGTGACAGTAAAGAACAAGATGTCTGTGCAGATTGGTTGTGGCTATCTGAGTCAATGGATGTCACTCTACCTCTACTATAAAGACTTATTTGGGGGCCCCCAGGCTTCTATTATTCTAGTTTAGGAGGATATGGGACCCCTCAATTAACCACCTGCATCTGAGGAAAACTCCCCAGAAAAAGTTTTATTGAAAACTCAAAGAACAGAGAGCCCAAAGGTCAATATGGCCTCCAAAAAGACTGACATGTGATTCTCTAGGTCAAAGTTTGGAAAATAATGTGTCTACAGCCTGAGGGTCTACAGAGATACTAGTACTGTCTACGATGGCACTATTCCTCCCACTAAAACAAAGGATGGGGCATTATTTTTCCCACTGACACCAATGATGGGACACTGTTCCTTCCACTGACACCAATGATGGGACACTGTTTCTCCCACTGATACCAAAGATTGGACGCTGTTCCTCCCGCTGACACCAATGATGGGACACTATTCCTCCCACTGATACCAATGATGGGAAACTATTCCTCCCACTAAAACCAAGGATGGGGCATTATTCCTCCCACTGACACCAACAAATGGACACTATTCCTCCTACTGACACCAACGAAGAGGCACTGTTCCTCCCCCTAATACCAAAGATGCATTGTTTACTTCCATTGATGCCACAGTCTGGCCCCCCTAAAGTCTGAAGGACAGTTAACTGGCCCTTTGTTTAGAAAGTTTAGAGATCCCTGCTATAGACGACAGAGACCCTGGTCTGACATATCATTAACCACTTGCCGACCGCCCCCTGTATATATACGTCGGCAGAATGGCACGTACAGGCAGAACCACGTACCTGTACGTGCCATTCTTCCGGCGGGTGGGGGGTCCGATCGGACCCCCCCCGGCCGGCGGGGACGGTCGGGATCGCTTCAGGAGCGATCCGGGATGAGGGGACGGCCAGTGGTTTCTGGCCACCCCCTCGCGATCGCTCCTGGCGAATCAGATGCTTCCTCTGTCTGTGTCAATCAAAACACAGGCAGAGGAAGTGATGTCACGCTCGGTGCGCCGGTCTATGTGACCGGAACGCCGAGCTGTGAACGTCTAAAGGTTAGTGCACCAACAGTACACTGACACCAGTACACATAGGCACACAAAACACCCCCCTGTCACCCCCAGATCACCCCCCAGATCACCCCCTCCCCCCCCAGTCACAGTGTCACTAATTGCAGTGATCATTTTTTTACTGATCACTGCATTTAGTGTCAGTGTGACTGTAATAACTGTCAGGGCAGTTAGTTTTAGGTCCAAGGTAGCCCCCTACCCCCCCCTAATAAAGGTTTAACCCCTTGATTGCCCCCCAGGTAACCCTTTCACCCCCTTTTGCCAGTGTCACTAAGCGATCGTTTTTCTGATCGCTGTATTAGTGTCACTGCTGTCGCTAGGTAACCATTTTTTTTTTTTAGGTAACCGCCATGTTTATATAGGTTCATAAATAGGTTTATAGGTCAGGTACCCCCATATTACAACCTAAATAAAGGTTTTAAACCCCTTGATTGCCCCTAGAGTTAACCCTTTCACCAGTGATCACTGTATAACTGTCACTGGTGACGCTGGTTAGCCAGTTAGTTATTTCGTTATTTAGGTTCCCCGTCAGGTTTTTATATAGCGTCAGGTACCCCCATATATTACCTAATAAAGGTTTTAACCCCCTGATTGCCCCTAGTTAACCCTTTCACCCCCTTTTGCCAGTGTCACTAAGCGATCGTTTTTCTGATCGCTGCATTAGTGTCGCTAGGTAACCATTTTTTTTTTTTAGGTAACCGCCATGTTTATATAGGTTCATAAATAGGTTTATAGGTCAGGTACCCCCATATTACAACCTAAATAAAGGTTTTAACCCCCTGATTGCCCTAGAGTTAACCCTTTCACCAGTGATCACTGTATAACTGTCACTGGTGACGCTGGTTAGCCAGTTAGTTATTTCGTTATTTAGGTTCCCCGTCAGGTTTTTATATAGCGTCAGGTACCCCCATATATTACCTAATAAAGGTTTTAACCCCCTGATTGCCCCTAGTTAACCCTTTCACCCCCTTTTGCCAGTGTCACTAAGCGATCGTTTTTCTGATCGCTGCATTAGTGTCGCTAGGTAACCAGTTTTTTTTTGTATTACTGTTACGGGTGACGCTGGTTAGTTAGCTTTATTTTTTATACTGTCAGGGCACCCGCCATTTATTACCCAATAACGGTTTTAACCCCCTGATCGCCCGGCGGGTGATATCAATTAGGTTTTAGGGTCAAATAAGGTCTGCGTCGCCCCAGGTTAGTGCCAGTACCGCAAACACCCACGCGCAAAGCATACACCTCCCTTAGTGGTACAGTATCTGAACAGATCAATATCTGATCTGATCAGATCTATACTAGCGTCCCAGCAGTTTAGGGTTCCAAAAAAAAAACGCATTGTTAGCGGGATCAGCCCAGATACCTGCTAGCACCTGCGTTTTCCCCCTCCGCCCAGCCCAGCCCACCCAAGTGCAGTATCGATCGATCACTGTCACTTACAAAACACTAAGCACACATAACTGCAGCGTTCGCAGAGTCAGGCCTGATCCCTGCGATCGCTAACATTTTTTTTGTGGTAGCGTTTTGATTCAGTCGCTTCAGTCAGGAGCTTTTTTACCTGTGAATCTCAAAAAAATAAAAAAAATAAAAATAGTTGTCGTTTTATTGTTCTCTCTCTCACTCTATTCTCTCTCTATTGTTGCTCTTTTTTTACTCCATTCTATTCTGCAATGTTTTATTATGTTTTATCATGTTTTATCATGCTTGCTTTTCAGGTATGTAATTTTGTTTACTGTGTTTTAGTGTTAAGCATTTTTTTTTTGTTTTCAGGTGCGCCATTCAGTTGCAACGCGGATTTATTTATCTTGACAGCAACAGCGTTTGCTCCCAAGATACATAAAGCCGCGACTCCAACGCTGTAGGAGGTGATTTCACCACCACAGTTAAAAAAAAGAGCATATATGCCGAAGCATGGGGGCAGCAGGGGGGGGGAGGAGCGATTGGCTCCTAATGCCACGTACATACGGTCGAAATTCCGACCGTGTGTACACGGCATAACTTTTGCGGGAGGATGCCCCCATGCATCGGCATATATAAATGGTGCATGTATGCCCATCATTAGAAGTGGGTGGATGAAGGGAGGTATTCTAATGGTGGGCATACCCACCAATCAATCTCTTTTTTTCGTTCAGCCAAGAGGCTGCATGAAAAAAAAAAGATTACAATATATGTCCAGTATGTTGCTGGACTTTGAATGGTTATACCAGAATGATGCCTGCAGGTTTAGGTATCATCTTGGTATCATTCTTTTCAGCCAGTGATCGGCTTTCATGTAAAAGCAATTCTAGCGGGTAATTAGCCTCTAGACTGCTTTTACAAGCAGTGGGAGGGAATGTCCCCCCTCCCGGATATAAACCGCGCCATTGGGAAATTGGGAAAGCATTTTATCACACCAATCTTGGTGTGGTCAGATGCTTTGAGGGCAGAGGAAAGATCTAGGGTCTAATAGACCCCAATTTTTTCAAAAAAAGAGTACCTGTCACTGCCTATTGCTATCATAGGGGATATTTACATTCCCTGAGATAACAATAAAAATCATAACAAAGAAAAAAAATGGAAGGAACAGTTTAAAAATAAAATAAAAAAGCTAAATAAATTAAAAAAAAAACAAAAAAAAAAAAAAAGCACCCCTGCCCCCCCTTCTCTTGCGCAAAGGCGTACACAAGCGTTGGTCTGGCGTCATATGTAAACAGCAATTGCACCATGCATGTGAGGTATCACCGCGAAGGTCAGATCGAGGGCAGTAATTTTAGCAGTAGACCTCCTCCGTGAATCTAATGTGGTATCATGTAAAGGCTTTTAAAGGCTTTTAAAAATGTATGTAGTTTGTCGCCACTGCGTGTTTGTGCGCAATTTTAAAGCATGTCGTGTTTGGTATCCATGTACTCGGCCTAAGATCATATTTTTTATTTCATCAAAAATTTGAGCAATATAGTGTGTTTTAGTGCATTAAAATAAAAAAAAGTGTATTTTTTCCACAAAAAATGCGTTTGAAAAAAATCGCTGCGCAAATACTGTGTGGAAAAAAAAAAATGCAACACCCACCATTTTAATCTGTAGGGCCTTTGCTTTAACATTATATATAGTGTTTGGGGGTTCAACGTAATTTTCTTGCAAAAAAAAATATGTTTTCATGTAAACAAAAAGTGTTAGAAAGGGCTTTGTCTACAAGTGGTTAGAAGAGTGGGTGACGTGTGACATAGGCTTCTAAATGTTGTGCATAAAATGCCAGGACAGTTCAAAACCCCCCCCAAATGACCCCATTTTGGAAAGTAGACACCCCAAGCTATTTGATGAGAGCAATGTTGAGCCCATTAAATATTTTTTTTTTTTGTCCCAAGAGATTGAATAATGAAAAAAAAAAAAATATATATATTTTTTTTACAAAAAGTTGTCACTAAATGATATATTGCTCAAACATGTCATGGGCATATGTGGAAATACACCCCAAAATACATTCTGTTGCTTCTCCTGAGTACGGGGATACCACATGTGTGGGACTTTTTGGGAGCCTAGCTGCGTACGGAACCCCAAAAACCAATCACCGCCTTCAGGCTTTCTAAGGGTGTAATTTTTTTATTTCACTTCTCACTGCCAATCACAGTTTCGGAGGCCATGGAATGCCCAGATGGCATAAAACCCCCCAAAATGACCCCATTTTGGAAAGTAGACACCCCAAGCTATTTGCTGAGAGGTATGGTGAGTATTTTGCAGATCTCGCTTTTTGTCACAAAGTTTTGAAAATTGAAAAAAAAGAAAAAAAAAATTTTTTTTCTTTACTTTCTTCATTTTCAAAAACAAATGAGAGCTGTAAAATACTCACCATGCCTCTCAACAAATAGCTTGGGGTGTCTACTTTCCAAAATGGGGTCATTTGGGGGGGTTTTGTGCTATTTTGGCATTTTATGGCCTTCGAAACGGTGATAGGTAGTGAGGAGTGAAATCAAAAATTTGCACCCTTAGAAATCCTGAAGGCGGTGCTTGGGTTTCGGGCCCCGTACGCGGCTAGGCTCCCAAAAAGTCCCACACATGTGGTATCCCCATACTCAGGAGAAGCAGCAAAATGTATTTTGGGGTGCAATTCCACATATAACTATGGCATGTGTGAGCAATATATCATTTAGTGACAACTTTTTGAAAAAAAAAAAAATCTTTTTTATTTTTGTCTTTATTCAATCACTTGGGACTAAAAAAAAAAAATATTCAATGGGCTCAACATGCCTCTCAGCAAATAGCTTGGGGTGTCTACTTTCCAAAATGGGGTCATTTGGGGGGTTTTGTACTTCTCTGCCATTTTAGCACCTCAAGAAATGAAATAGGCAGTCATAAATTAAAAGCGGTGTAAATTCCAGAAAATGTACTCTAGTTTGTAGACGCTATAACTTTTGCGCAAACCAATAAATATACGCTTATGGCATTTTTTTTTACTAAAGACATGTGGCTGAATACATTTTGGCCCAAATGTTTGACTAAAATTGAGTTTATTAGATTTTTTTTATAACAAAAAGTAGAAAATCTCTTTTTTTTTCAAAATTTTCGCTCTTTTTCCGTTTATATCGCAAAAAATAAAAATCACAGAGGCAATCAAATACCATCAAAAGAAAGCTCTATTTGTGGGAAGAAAAGGACGCAAATTTCGTTTGGTTACAAAATTGCATGACCGCTCAATTACCAGTTAAAGTAGTGCAGTGCGAAATTGAAAAAAGACCTCTGGTCCTTTGGCTGCCAAATGGTCCGGGGCTGAAGTGGTTAACAGAGGCTCCTTTGGTTTGATAGAAAATGTGTCATGAGATAAGTTAATTTACAAGTAGTCTCTTTTAGTTGGTTGCTAATGCATAGTATAACTTTATATCAAGCTAATGTTTTGTATTATCTGTTGTGTCCCTGTTGCTTCTTTGGGACCAAAGACTTTTGGTGGGGGGGGGGGAGTATGTAGCCCGGGTCTGTGATGGTCCCCAGCCACATCCATCTAGACTGGGCTGTGTCAGTTGACACAGCTGCCAATGCTGCAGCCTGTTTCATTCTCCCCAGCATTAAGTTGTTAAATATGGGTCCTGACAGTCTTTTGAATGCAATATTTTTATGATAGTGTTCCTTTAAAGTAATACTATTTGGAAAAAAAAAATCTTACTGCAATTTATTGGCACTGATATACACTTTGTCAAAAGTTAAACATCTTTATTACAAAAATATTTTTTCTTTAAAAAACACACAAACATTGTTAAAACATTTTCTGCAATGTCAATATAGCCTAGATGCTATAGATCACAACACGATTTGCACCGAGGATTATATCCTGAGCGATCATAGAAGCATCCTAGAGAAGACGGTTTCCAAAGTTCTATCAGGCTTGGTGTAGAGGTATGAGGCCATTTGGTGAGTGCATTTGCAATAGGAGCACGGATAAGAATCACCAACACCAGTTGTCACTTAAATGAGAAGATCCTGAAAATATACTGATAATATTTTTTTCAGCAAAAGCACTGGACACTTTTTTGAGCACATGTCATCTTGTTTTGGTTGTTTTACTTGCACATGAAAAGACTGTAATTGGTTTACACTGTAATTGGTTTACCTTGTTATATTTTTTTAATTAAGATTTTTGTTACATAGTCAAAAATGAATGGATGTATTGTATTAACCGCACAGGACATCCAACCCCCTGGGTCTAGTAGCTTTGCAGGCTGCTGGACTTGATCAGTTGTTGTCATTATTTTGTGAACGCACCTGCCAAAGGGTAAAACACATTCTAATTGCACCAGCACTAATTTAAGACACATTTAAAGACACATTCTATGTATTTTCAGCACTACACCCCTTCTAGAGTGTGTAACACACATTTAATATTAATTTGGTAGTAGTGAGCATTCCACCCAGGAGGTATTCTTCACTACCCCTTAGGGTTACCTACCACCCATCACAGTATATAATCACACTCTATTGCCCCGTACACACAGTCGGAAATTCCGACGGAAAATGTCCGATCGGACCATGTTGTTGGAAAATCCGGCCGTGTGTGAGCTCCATCAGACTTTTTCCGTCGGAAATTTGAGATCCTGCTCTCAAATTTTCCGACAACAAAATCCGATCGGACTTTTTCCGATCATGTGTAGAGAATTCCGAAGGACAAAGTGCCACGCATGCTCAGATCAAATTACGAGACCAAAGCTATTGGCTACTAGCCTCTACGTAGTTCTGCCGTACGCAATGAACGTCACCACGTTCAGAATGATCGGATTTTCCGACAACTTTGTCCGACCGTGTGTATGCAACACCAGTGTCGGACAAAATCCGTCGGAAAAAATCAGACGGATTTTGTGGTCGGAATTTCCAACCGTGTGATCGGGGCATAAAGAAGGTATAACACACTACTTTTTGGCAATAAGGATTTGGTTATACACGTTCACCTTGTTCTCACAGGAAGCTATTGGGTATACCACCATAGGCAATTACACTAGCAAGTGCCATGGTTTTCACATCTCCTGTCTCCATCACTTTGGTATAATATCAACATATTGAGTTTTAAATTATTTCCACTTTCAAAGGTTAGTGTTGCACCATGCAGAGGGTGCAACACATTGAATAGGGTTATACATTTTTATAAGGTGTTACACCTTGTAAAGGGTGTACACACTGAATATCAGCATCTCAACCCAGCCAATGCCCTTTGGTTTTTGATCTCCCTGAGTGGTGCACTCTGCAGAGGGTGCAACACAACACTACCTTATCAGGTTTTAATCTTGAACACCTAAGTAGTTTCCTTTTGGAACAGCGCCACACCTACACCCCCGTGGAACGTGCTGTGACTTGGCTCTACATGCTATGCGCATAAGCGCTTCTTCAGGAGCTTAGGCATATATTAGTATATAAATCACAAATGGATTAAGCAGGGAAAACACACAGGACGGTTGTCCAGAACGCGGCAGGTGTTGCAGAGGTGCGGCATCAAGCATTTAAATGGTCCATGCATATAAGAAAATACTTGACCCCAGCACATGAATGGTTAAGAGACATCTTAATATAATAAAGAAGGAGTAGGAAGGCAGATTCACACAGAATAAGTCCTATATGGTGGTCAAAACTTTGATGGATCTGGGGTACAGTGATCCTTAAAGCGGTTCTGCACTCTGAAAAAAAAATTTTTTTTTTTTAGGATGTAATATAAAGTGTGCTTACCTTTATTAGGGGACTCACCTGTTCCATCTTCCATCTCGATCGCCGCCGGTTTTCGTCCGATGAAGTTCCTCGTCTTCTTCTTTAGTGCTGGGGGCCATCTTGCCTGTGGGCATGTGAAACACCCACAGGGACTTTAGATGGCCCAGCATGCACTGCCGTTACTCGCGCGTGCGCAGTAACGGCTCATCTGCCGAGATCTCACGAGATTTCGGCAGATGCGGCCGAAATCTCGGGAGATTTCGGAAGATGTGGCCGAAATCTCGCGAGATTTCGGAAGATGCCCGCACTGGCTCCTGGGATCAATGACACCAGATCCCAGGAGACAGTGCGGCGTGACGACGATCGACGCAAGACCCCGCCCGCCGCCGCAGAGGGAGAAGACCGGAAGTCTTCAATTACAAGGTAAGTAAAAAAAAAAAAAAAAAAAAAAAACATTTCATTTAGTACTCTTTGCCTGATTTGGAAGGCAAAGAGATTTACTAAATGAAATGAGTGCAGAACCGCTTTAACACCCACAATAGCAAGATAGCTATATATAAGGTATCCAAAATGCACCTCTGCGTAAGACATCCACTGCTCCAAATCAACTGGGAAATCCTGGAGGGGCACATATTTTATTCTGGGTAGGCATCCCTTTCTATTGTCTATTGTAAGGACAGTTTTGAAAATACCTGGTTCAGTAAATCTTACTTTGCCAAGGATGCCTTATTCCATGCAAGTTGTTAACGTGATGCTGTGGACAGACTACCGAATTTTCACTTTGCAAAATGAATGTTAGTAGACAGGCTGGACATGTGTTGATGTTGTATACCCAATCATTTATAAGGGAAACAGAATAACAAAGCTTGTTTTGCTTGCATCATGGCCGATTGTAAGTGAATTTTATTTATTACAGTCAGTGGCGGCTGGTGCTCAAAATTTTTGGGGGGGCGCAAATAAACTGAAAAATTCTGAAAAAAAAGCCCATCAAACGCAGCCACTTTGCCCATCAAAATGCAGCCACTGTGCCCATCAAAACGCAGCCACTTTGCCCATCAAAACGCAGGAGCGCCATGTTGGCACCTCTTAAGGCTTAGTTTGCACCTATGCAGGTGTGACAGCATGAATGGGCCATTAATTTCAATAGGCTGCCCTACGCATGACAAATTGCAGAAAAGAATTGCAAACAGTTTTTTATTTTTTTTTATTTTAAATTTGCACCACACTGAAACAAGTGGCACTTTTGTTAACATGCTGATGGAGGACTGCCCTACCCATCTAATCCAGTATTCCAACTGCCACAGGGCAGTTGGGCAGTGCAAAGGATGCACCCTTTTGCATCCTTTGCTGCGGATCTCCTCCAGCCTCTTTGCATCCACTTCTTGTTTACATGTAAAGGCTTCATTATTGACCACACCATCTGTGCGCTGTGACAAGGGTGGACTGTGTGTGTGTGCAGGAATGGACAACACAGTGGCACGATTGATAGATCGGTGGGATTGTCACTTTGTATTTAAAAAAAAAAAAAAAAAAACTGTTATACTATCTCCTCTCCTCTCCTCCCCTCCCCTTCCCTTCCTCCGCTCTTCCCAGCAACCA
Organism: Lithobates sylvaticus; assembly: GCA_028564925.1. Taxonomy (NCBI): domain Eukaryota; kingdom Metazoa; phylum Chordata; class Amphibia; order Anura; family Ranidae; genus Lithobates; species Lithobates sylvaticus. Next base: position 645,623,795 of record CM053026.1, read on the forward strand.
CAGGAAATACACCTGTTACTGTTACCTGCAAGATGACATGTCTTGGAGCCCCCCCCGCCCTGCACTTACCTTGTCTCGGGTGACGGCGGCATTGTGTCCTCCATTTCCTCTCCTGCCGGCTCCTCCTCTCATCCTCTCATCCTCTGCTATGATTGGACGCCTGATAGGCGCCCAATCACAGCATCTGTCGTTTCAGCCAATCAGGGCACAGGTCACACAGACCTGTGCTCCTGATTGGCTAAGGGGCAGTACAATGTTAGCAAATCGAATTCCTTCGGTTTGCTAACATCAGTGCTGAGTGACAAGGAACGCACAGCGTTGCGCCCGCTTGTCACCTTTTTGGACGCCTATTAGCGCCTACGGCGCTAATCAGGTGTTTCCAAAAAACACCCCCACCGCTGTAATTCAGGCGCCCGGTGACCGAAAAGGGGCCGGACACCTGAATAGGGGGGTGTCAGCAGCGACCATAGATAGATTCATGCAATGCATGAATCTATCTATGGAGTATAGAGAGTGACAGGAGAGGGGGGGCGGCGCTCCTGCGCCCTTTATGGACGCACCGCCCCTGATTACAGTGCTCATACGGTAATGAACTACTTTATTTAGTAAAGCACTAAAAATGTATCTAAAACCGAGAAAGAAATTGCAAAATATTTAATCTTACCTATTCTTTTTTATTTATTTTTTATTTTTTAGCTTACCTATTCTTAGATTTGATGCATTTGCTTTTTTTTGTCAGGCTTTTCTCCTTGTAATCCTGCTAGTAACCCACTTTCTGTCCTAGGATGACAACGCTCACTCCGTGTATTGCATGTATGAGAAGCATTGTTACCCTAAGACAGGAAGTGTGTTAGCACTACAAAAAGTCTTTCCCTCCTCGTCTCCAACATTGGGCAGGGGATCTTGGAACAACAGGAGAACTGATAACAATGATAACTGATAGCAGTGCAGAAAGGCAGATGACATAGGAAATTGCCAAATCACTGGATTTCTGACAGGATTAATCAATATGTTTTTGCACCACTGCCAGGGCTGTTGTGGGAATAGTTGCTGCCTGGGGCAGCCATTTTTGCTGACTCCCTCATTGGTTGCTAGAGCACAGGCAGCCTCCGATGCACACCATCATTGGTTGCTAGGATGCAGGCATCTGGGCCACATGGTATCATTGTTTGGTCATTGACCTCACTTCCACACCCCATCATGTCTCCATGGGTACAACCTGAAGTGTCTGCCTGAAACGGCATCAAGGGAGGTACAGCCTTGACTAAAACTAAACCATAACTGAACTATAACTAAACATTTTAAATTGGGGCATTATCAGACCTAAAGGAAGCAAATAAGTGAAGTTCTTCCTTAGGGTTTACCTACAGAGAATAATTGAACAGAGACACCAAGAGCTCCTTCTAATAGCTATTCTACAAAAATGACACACTATAATATCAATTTACAAGAAATATTCTGCACTTTCCTTTTAAAGTACCCCTAGATTTTCAGTTTATATTTTCTGAACTCATCTTTATAAGGTTTATCAGATCCGCGTCCCAGATTGAGGTTTTGGTTTTGATCTCTGTTTTTGTAATGTCAAGGATCGTTCACTGCAATATTCAGTGGTGCATACAATACTTGATCACAATGCTCTCAACACCTTGTCTATATCAAAAGCTTGCCCTACTGATCTGTATAAGCCCTCTCAGTGATTCATCTCTGTGTTTCAGTGCTTGCAGTAGAGCTGACAATCAGCTGTCCCATTTTACTGGCTGATTATTGATGACTCTACTATTATTTTCACAGCTTATTATTCATCTCATTAAAAGTGTGTGATATCGGAAACATTAAGACTTCAAAAGGAAGTACTTTCTTTGCATTCAGTTTATCCCACCTTTGAACTTCATCAAATAGTTTTGATTCAAATTGGACCAACTAGTCAGAAAAAAACCCCATAAAGAATGCTAACAGCACGGGGATCAGGACTTGAGCATGTAATTACTTTTTAGTGTTTTAAACTTTAGATAATCTAGGTTTAAGTGTTTCGAGGGTTTCAAGGTTGAATTCCATCTGTCCAATAAAATTATGTATTGCAGCAAAATGAGCTCCTTTGATGTGCTGAAAGCTTGTAGAATATTGTTGTGTCTAAATAACTGAGCAGTGTTATCATTTGTAAGGTTTTGGCTTGTATCTTTCTTGTTGTTTGTCATGGTGAATTGCTCTGAACGGATTGTGCTGATAAAATATGTTCTGCAGTTTAAACTTTTGTATATACATCCTAAGTGGGCACTCCATGTTTCCTGAATATTGACCAAATTAAAACAGCTACGAACACCTCCCGGGTGTGGCTGAATGTAGGTGTCTCATAATAATAAGGGGTACCTTAGAACATACACTATATTACCAAAAGTAATGGGACACCTGCTTTTACACGCACATGAACTTTAATGACATCCCAGTCTTAGTCGATAGGGTTCAATATTGCTGGCATAAGAGCTTCAACTCTTCTGGGAAAGGCTGTCCACAAGGTTTAGGAGTGTGTCTATAGGAATGTTTGACCATTCTTCCAGAAGCGCATTTTTGAGGTTAGGCACTGATGTTGGACAAGAAGGCCTGGCTTGCAATCTCCGCTCCAAATTATCTCAAAGGTGTTCTGTTGTGTTGAGGTCTGGACTCTGTGAAGGCCTGTCAAGTTCCTCCACCTCAAACTTGCTCATCCATGTCTTCAAGGACCTTGCTTTGTGCACTGGTGCGCAGTCATGTTAGAACAGGATGGGGCCATCCCCAAACTGTTCTCACAAAGTTGGAAGTATGAAATTGTCCAAAATGTCTTGGTATGCTTATGCCTTAAGAGTTCCCTTCACTGGAACTAAGGGGCCAATCCAGCCCCTGAAAAACAACCCCACACCATAATTCCAGTTGAAGCTGTTAAAGCTGCAAAGGATGGGCCAACTCAATATTGAACCCTACAGACTTATGCCCCGTACACACGGTCGGATTTTCCGACGGAAAATGTCCTATCGGACAATGTTGTCGGAAATTCCGACCGTGTGTAGGCTCCATCGGACTTTTTCCGTCGGATTTTCCAACGGACAAAGTTTTATCTCATGCTCTCAAATTTTCCGACAACAAAGTCCTATCTGACTTTTTCCGATCGTGTGTAGCGAATTCCGACGGACAAAGTGCCACGCATGCTCAGATTACATTACAAGACCAAAGCTATTGGCTACTAGCCTCTACGTAGTCCCGTCGTAGGCAACAAATGTCACCAAGTTCAGAATGATCGGATTTTCCGACAACTTTGTCCGACCGTGTGTATGCAACACCAGTGTCGGACAAAATCCGTCATAAAAAATCCTTGGATTTTGTGGTTGGATTTTCCTTCCGTGTGTACGGGGCTTAAGACTGGGATGCCATTAAAATTCATGTGCGTGTAAAGGCAGGTGTCCCAATACTTTTGGTAATATAGTGTACATAGATTCCATCATTTGGAAGTGTCACACAAAAACTGTACTTCAATGGTAAAGTCAACAAAGTGTAATCTATGAGAGATAGTTAACTAGGTGCCCATGTATTTAATATATATATATATATACAGTGCCTTGCGAAAGTATTCGGCCCCCTTGAACTTTTCAACCTTTTGCCACATTTCAGGCTTCAAACATAAAGATATAAAATTTTAATTTTTTGTGAAGAATCACCAACAAGTGGGACACAATTGTGAAGTGGAACGAAATCTATTGGATATTTTAAACTTTTTTAGCAAATAAAAAACTGAAAAGTGGTGCGTGCAAAATTATTCGGCCCCTTTACTTTCAGTGCAGCAAACTCACTCCAGAAGTTTAGCGAGGATCTCTGAATGATCCAATGTTGTCCTAAATGACTGATGGTGATAAATAGAATCCACCTGTGTGTAATCAAGTCTCTGTATAAATGCACCTGCTCTGTGATAGTCTCAGGGTTCTGTTGAAAGCGCAGAGAGCATCATGAAGACCAAGGAACACACCAGGCAGGTCCGTAATACTGTTGTGGAGAAGTTTAAAGCCGGATTTGGATACAAAAAGATTTCCCAAGCTTTAAACATCCCAAGGAGCACTGTGCAAGCGATCATTTTGAAATGGAAGGAGTATCAGACCACTGCAAATCTACCAAGACCTGGCTGTCCCTCTAAACTTTCAGCTCAGACAAGGAGAAGACTGATCAGAGATGCAGCCAAGAGGCCCATGATCACTCTGGATGAACTGCAGAGAACTACAGCTGAGGTGGGAGAGTCTGTCCATAGGACAACAATCAGTCGTATACTGCACAAATCTGGCCTTTATGGAAGAGTGGCAAGAAGAAAGCTATTTCTCAAAGATATCCATAAAAAGTATTTTCTAAAGTTTGCCACAAGCCACCTGGGAGACACAACAAACATGTGGAAGAAGGTGCTCTGGTCCGATGAAACCAAAATCGAACTTTTTGGCCACAATGCAAAACGATATGTTTGGCGTAAAAGCAACACAGCTCATCACCCTCAACACACCATCCCCACTGTCAAACATGGTGGTGGCAGCATCATGGTTTGGGCCTGCTTTTCTTCAGCAGGGACAGTGGAGATGGTTAAAATTGAGGGGAAGATGGATGCAGCCAAATACAGGACCATTCTGGATGAAAACCTGTTGGAGTCTGCAAAAGACCTGAGACTGGGATGGAGATTTATCTTCCAACAAGACAATGATCCCAAACATACAGCAAAATCTACAAAGGAATGGTTCACAAATAAACCTATCCAGGTGTTAGAATGGCCAAGTCAAAGTCCAGACCTGAATCCAATCGAGAATCTGTGGAAAGAGCTGAAAACTGCTGTTCACAAACGCTCTTCATCCAACCTCACTGAGCTCGAGCTGTTTTGCAAGGAAGAATGGGCAAGAATTTCAGTCTCTCGATGTGCAAAACTGATAGAGACATACCCCAAGCGACTTGCAGCTGTAATCGCAGCAAAAGGTGGCTCTACAAAGTATTAACGCAAGGGGGCCGAATAATTTTGCACGCCCCACTTTTCATTTTTTTTTATTAGTTAAAAAAGTTTCAAAAATCCAATAGATTTCGTTCCACTTCACAATTGTGTCCCACTTGTTGGTGATTCTTCACAAAAAAATTTAAAGTTTATAACTTTATGTTTGAAGCCTGAAATGTGGCAAAAAGTTGAAAAGTTCAAGGGGGCCGAATACTTTCGCAAGGCACTGTATATATATATATATATATATATATATATATATATATATAGATAGCACCGTCATCAGTTAGAAGGCTTAGTTTACAGTCATATTTCAGCGTTGTGTCATGTATTTTACCAGTTAGCTACTGTACATTAACCCTTTATGACAGGGTTCAGTAATACCTAGGCCAAGCTTTGCAGCAAGTGTTTTTCATGTAATAACTTAATGACAAATTTTCATGACTAGGAATTTTTATACATATTTTTTCCGAGTACATATTCGTATATGCTAACAAATGTGTAGAGCTGAAAAAAATACGTTTATATATATGAGGGTTCTTTCGAAAATTTTCCATACTTTTTTTATAAGTTTCGCAAGCCATCCTTACCATAGCGTGACAACACTTATACAAAACTGCATGGTCAGCCGGCTTGCCTAACAGAATAGTCACATGACACTCTCGGACACGACCAATAACTACTTCTCCCACCCTCATTGTTTCCAACGAAAATATAAAAGTGTGGACATTTTTTAAAGGCCTCTGGTATATTTCTATATTTTTTATTTATTATTTTTAATAGTCCACCTGGATGATTATGTGTAGTTACACTATAAATAGATGGCATTACAGACATATGTGTACTATAGAATAACACTTATATGCTTTCAGGGCAGAGATGACATAATGATCACATGACCAGGAACCATTCGACTGGTTCTTGAATGTCAGTGGGCACCCCGACTGAGAATTGTCAGGTGCTGGTTCTCATAGGGGAGAATGTTTATTATTGTGTCATTGGTAAGGGCATTATTGGGGGAATGTTACAGTAATAATAAACCCACTGAAGTGATAGACACAGCGTTGAAGCAAATTCTCCCACCTAAGCTTTACCTGTCTATCTGAAGCTCTCTCTTCTCCACAGCCTTTCAAACTATACAGATAACATGCATGTTTTTCTCAATTTCCAGGGGAAAGGCGGCAGAGATCTGATGTCACACACCGCACAGCTCAGAACACAGAGCTAAGGGTAATCAGACACCTCAATGGAAGGAATGGACATACCTCCCTCTACACCAGGGGTCTCAAACTGGTGGCCCTCCAGCTGTTGCAAAACTACAAGTCCCATGAGGCATTGCAAGGCTGACAGTTACAAGCATGACTCCCTCAGGCAGAGGCATGATGGGACTTGTAGTGTAGCAACAGCTGGAGGGCTACCAGTTTGAGACCCCTGCTCTACACAGTCTCATAGAGAAACATGCCCATCTGAGGCTGTCAATCACCTGCTGTGTGCTGAGGGGGGAGGGGGTGTCCATCATCATGGTTTATCCAGTGTTTGGGAAAACTGTCAGAAGTGATAAACTCAGATTACAGAGAAAGGAAAGACAGCCAGGATCCACAAAGTGCAATGGAATAAGGCAAGTATAGTTTATATCAGCCATTCTCAACCAGGGTTCCGTGGAACCCTGGGGTTCCTCCAGAGGTTGCTAGGGGTTCCTTGAGCTGTGGCTGATGAACCACCTTTTTGATGGTGCCTACAGAGTTCAAGGTTCAGCATCACTTCGCAAAGCCAGCAGCATGACACCAAATGACTTTTCAGCTGTCCTTAAAGAGGGAGTCCACCCGAAAAAAAATTATTAACCACTTGCCTACCAGGCACTTAAACCCCCCTCCCATCCAGACCAGTTTTCAGCTTTCGGTGCTCTCACGCTTTGACTGACAATTACTCAGTCATGCAAAACTGTACCCAAATTAATTTTTTGTCCTTTTTTTTCCCACAAATAGAGCGTTCTTTTGGAGGTATTTGATCACCTCTGGGTTTTTTATTTTTTGCGCTATAATTGAAAAAAGACAGAAAATTTTGAAAAAAAAATTTTTTCTTTGTTTCTGTGATACAATTTAGGAAATTATTAATTTTTCTTCATAAATTTTGGCCACAATTTATACTGCCACATATCTTTGGTAAAAATAACCCAAATTAGTGGAAATTATTTGGTCTTTGTGAAAGTTACAGACTCTACAATCTGTGGTGCGAATTATACAAAATTGATCACATCCGATGCACTGGTGGCCAATCTCATTTCTTGTGACCCGAACAAGCCAGGAAAGTGCAAATACCCCCCAAATGACCCCTTTTTTGAAAGTAGACATTCCAAGGTATTTAGTAAGAGGCATGGTGAGCTTTTTGATGTTGTCATTTTTTCCCACAATTCTTTGCAAAATGAATTTTTTTTTATTTTTTTTTCTACAAAATTGTCATTGTAATAGGTTATTTCTCTCACATGGCATGTGTATACCACAAATGACACCCCAAAATAAATTCTGCTACTCCTCCTGATTATTACGATAGCACATGTGTGGGACTTTTACACAGCCTGGCCACTTAGAGAGGCCCAACATGCAGGGAGCGCCATCACGTGTTCTGGGAGCATAAATTACACATCTAAATTGTTGACTACCTATTACACTTTTGAAGGCCCTGGAGCAACAGAACAATGACACGTGACACTGACGTGGCACTGATGACACGTGACACTGACGTGGCACTGATGACACGTGACACTGACGTGGCACTGATAACACGTGACACTGACGTGGCACTGATGACAGATGGTACTAATACTGGGCACTGATGACACGTGACACTGATGACAGATGGCACTAATATGTGGCACTGATGAGAGATGGCACTCATACATGGCACTGATATCACGTGGCACTAATATGTGGCACTAATGAGAGATGGCACTAATACGTGGCACTGATGACAGACGGCACTAATACGTGGCACTGATGACACATGACACTGATGACAGATGGCACTGATACGTGGCATTGATGACAGGTGGCACTGATGACAGATGGCACTAATACGTGACACTGATGACAGATGGCACTAATATGTGGCACTGATGACAGATGGCACTATGTGGCACTGATGACAGATGGCACTAATGACAGGTGGCACTGATGACAGGTGGCACTGACTACAGATGGCACTGGCAGATGGCACTGGCAGATGGCACTGACTACAGATGGCACTGACTACAGATGGCACTGGCAGATGGCACTGACTACAGATGGCACTGACTACAGATGGCACTGGGGATGGCACTGGCAGATGGCACTGGGGATGGCACTGGAGATGGCACTGGCAGATGGCACTGGGGATGGCACTGGCAGATGGCACTGGGGATGGCACTGGCAGATGGCGATGTCACTGTGCACAGATGGCATTGGGGACAGATTGCAGTGGTGGCAGTGGGCACAGATGGCATTTAATTTTTATTTTAATTTTTTTTAAAACTTACGGCGCTGCAGCCGTTCATCTCCCCCTCCTCACACGCTGTCTCTGTGTGAGGAGGGGGAGCGGCGCTGACAGATGATCTCATATGTTTACATATGAGATCATCTCTCATTGGCCAGGGCGATCGCGCTGTAAACGGCCGCTGTGATTGGCCGTTTACAGCGATCTGTGATTGGCCGTGTCCGAGGGACACGACCAACACAGAACTTCCCTGCTGCGCGCTCGTGAGCGCGCACAGGGAATGAGGAAAGGGGATTCCCGGGATTTCACATCCGCGCTGTGGCCGTCATTCGGCTACGGCCGGATGTGAAGTGGTTAAAAGCCAGCAGCTACAAATACTACAGCTGCTGACATTTAATTTTAATAAATGGACACTTACCTTTCCTGGAGTCCAGTGATGTCGGCAGCTGAGGCCGATCAATCGATCAGCTCTCGGCTGCTGCCGCCGCCATTCTCGTGAGCGAATCAGGAAGTGAAGTGTTGCGGCTTCACTTCCCGGCTCCCTACTGCACATGCGCCAGTCGCGCAGCGCAATGAGAATGCTCCGCGCTGTCTCTGGGACCCGTGCATGTCCCAGCAGACAGCGCGGCGGGACAGGAAGAGGCATAGACTCCCGTGGGAGTCTATGCCCGGAAGTGAGTGCAAACACCTGTCTTAGACAGGTATCTGCACCCCCCTCCCCCCTGAAAGGTGCCAAATTAGACACCGGAGGGGGGGAGGGTTCCGAAAAGCGGAGGTTCAATTTTTGTGTGAACCTCCGCTTTAAGGGTGGCATTCTGAGCACCACTTTAAGTGGCGCATTCTTCCTATTGGCCACCAGTATAAGGGGCATTGTTCCTATTGACCCCTGATAAATTAGTTTTAGTAAGGGTTCCTCAAGACCTGAAAATTATTTTTGGGGTTCCTCTAGGGTTAAAAGGTTGAGAAAGGCTGGTTTATATGAAGATATGCTTTATTCATTTTTAATTTCAGAGGTTTACAACCACTTTAATATACAGACTGCAGATAGAAAGTGGTTAAAGGAAACCTTAACTGAGAAAAAAAGGAAGCCTTCCATCGCTGACCTCTTTATATAAATGCTAATTGTGCTAATTGTTTAGCTGCTAATGACTTCCATACTTACCCAGAACAAGTAGGCAGAACATGAACGTCAGAGTGAGGTCCTAAATCCTTATTTGCATGCATCCAGGTCAAAGTACTTAAATTATGAGATCAGCATGATAGCCAGGAAAGTGGGATTTTCCTGGCTATCTACCCAACAGAGTCCTTCCAACAGCTTAATAATGCAGACCCCATATTACTCATAAAGAAAAATTTTGACATCTCTGATTACTTAAATGGTAACTCCACTTTCCTGGGAAAAAATCCTTTTTTTTTAGGGTGAACGCCCCCCCCCACTCTTTCTTTTGGTAAAATTTTTGGACTGCAATAAAAAACTTGGGTTGTTCCTATAGCTATCAGATTCAATTGTCCCACTTAGGTTAGATAATGAAAGATTAAACCTAATTGGTTATTGTGGTGATAGCTACAGTTCCCTTTGCTTCAGGCCCACTAAGTCAGTTCTTGGCTATGTATTAACTACTAAAAAATAACTTGCAGATCAATGAATAGCCTTCAGCCTTTCCCCTCTAGATATTAAATCTAAGCAGGGATTTTTCCCACTTTTGTTTGTTTTATTTTACAATGCAGATGCTTGTGCTGTTCAAACCTGCCACAATGCTGAATCCCAAACAATGTGCAATATGCTGCAGGCGTTTTTTAAAGGAAATTCTGTGTGTAAATACCAGCGAATTATGTAAGAAACGCTCTAAATCGAGCAACAGCAAGGTCTTAACATAATATCATTGATGTGGGTTTTGTGGGAAATTACTACAGTGTTAGCAGCTGAAAGGCAATTAATCCTTGTGATTGTTCGAGGAATCAGATGCTCGAAGCAGATGAGAAATCCAGAATGATTTCAGCTATAGGAGCTTTGTATCACCAGCTTGTAGGCACAATGCTAACTTTCCTGTTTAGACAGTTGGGGATTTCCTAAATTCAGACAAGTAATATGAAGCTCTTTTAGTTATAAGTTAAAGTAGATCTCCAGACAAAGCTTTTTATTTTGTATAAAGGGGAGGAAGTTTAGAAAGCTGAAATTTCCCCCACTTCCTGTCCCATGACAAGATAGAAAATAAAAGAAATTCTCCCAAAATTAAGGAACCGTAACACCTATCACTGGGAGAGACATTCCCATTGGGAGGCTTCTCTTCCTTTTCTCTGTCAATGACAACTTCTAATGATTGCATTTCCACTCACTTTCTGTCTCAGTGGGAAAGGTTACAGAGCAACAGGGGCGCAGACCACTATTAGAACGTGACAAAGCATCTAACCCTTCTCAACTCTCTTTAAAACTAAAACCAACATTTTGCCGGAGATCCACTTTAGCTGGATGTGCTTCCTTCAAAAAGTTTTATAAAAGTTTTGCTAGGGTAAAATGGCTTTATGATTGTAGCCATAATCAGGCTGCCGCTGGACTTGTAGAGAAAACATAGGCTTTGGCTCAGGGTGGTAGATTGCACTACATCTCCTTTGACCACACTTCTTTCTTTAATAAGCATGACAGCAGATAAAGAGAAACTGGCATTATCCTTGTTGGAACACTTAGTTTTTTTTTAACAAATTATGTGCGGCTTCCTTGCGGTCACAGGGAACTTTCCAGAAAAAGAGTGGTCTAGGGAATGTTCACACGAGCCTCTGCATTGCATTGCAGTGTAGGCCAATTTATGTACTGTAGGATATTCTGTGTTTATATATATATATATATATATATATATATATATATATATATATATATATATATATATATATATATATATATGTGTGTGTATCGGCCATAACCCTCGATGGGGCGGCCTTGACTTTTGGGCTTACCGGTTACCTCCGCTTGGCTTGTTCCTCCAGGTCTAGGGGTTTCCAGAGTTAGTACCCAACAACTCTGCATGCTGACCATAAAAGTCCTTTTGAAAGGTTTTTATTTGCAGGGGTAACATCCAATAAACACTTTAGGCAACAGAGGGTAAGGATGAAGAAAACTCAGGCACCTTGAACTGCTAAGTATACAAAAGTCTCTATTTGCCAACCCAGAGAGTTGCCACCCGCAGCTGGGCGCTTCCGAGCTGAACAAATCTCTAGCCAGAGATTATGGCAGTCAGCACTTGAATTACGCAATTTGCAAAGTCAAAAAACAGGAACCTATCCTCAGTACCTGGAACGATATCTGTCTCCTTGACAGTATTGGGGAAGCGTGGATTCTCTAGTGTCCTTGTGTCCTTGACAACCCAGCAACCAGGCACTTCTCAGGATGCCAGCTTGTTGGCTCTCCTCCGAAGAGTCCTCCCCACTGATTGGCTCCGGAGAATGCTGGTACCCAAACGTGCAACCAGGCATGGTTCTGAGCCTGTCATGTGTACCTCACCGCACACATGATCAGGCAGAACCCCAACACAGCCCAGCCAAACTGATGCCAAAGCTTCCCTGTCCAATTAGCTCTCAGAACCCCTTTACTGTTCCGAGAGACAAAAATAACTAAATTTACACATAGCGGACACCTTGAAAAGGTGTCACCGCTACATATATATATACAGTATATACTATATTGTCTAAAAGTATTATGACACCTGCCTTTACACAGGCCTTCTTGTCTTGCCTGGCCTCACAAATGCTCTTCTGGAAGAATAGTCATGCCTTCCAAGAAGACTTGAAGCTGTTATAGCTGCAAAGGGTGGGCCAACTCAATATTGAACCCTACGGACTAAGATGGGATGCCTTTAAAGTTCATGTGCATGTAAATGCATGTTTCCCAATACTTTTGACAATATAGTGTATATATGTATATATATATATATATATATATATATATATATATATATATATATATATATATATTATAGTCATTCATCTATATATGACAACCCGCAGCAGATGGTGTACAGTGCAGTCCGGCTGGACCAGTGCAGTTTTGATGAGCCAATACCATTGCATTGTACTATGCTGCTCTGGAAAAAAGCACAGTGCAGAATTTTTGAGACTGGGTCTGCATTTGTCAATCCCTGCTTGCTTATACTTTCAACTTTTTTGCCCTCAACATTACTTGGTTGCATCAGCCTTGTAACTCATTGCATCAAATCTTCTGACTGTTGGTAACCTGACATTCTGAAATTACCTCTTTCAAAATATTTAGTTCTACAGACCATAGTTTCCCAACTCGGTGGAGTCTTTCTGCATCCTATGCCTGATTATTCAGAAAGAGCTGAGAATGAATAAAGGACAGTACTGGCAACTAATCAGATTCTAAAAACAAACAAAACAGCAGGGGTGAGCACCAGTGATTCAACCTCTTAATAAGACATTACATGGGAAGTGTGCAGTGGCCTTCTATCTTCATGGATACTGGTGGTTGGTATTCTAACAGGAACAATTTAGGGGATTATTATTGATGATAAGAGAAGACAAATATGGGTTTCTCTCAAGCAAGAGATTTGTAAAGTTCTATCGACTTGTATGTGCATGGGAATGTGCTTTTGATCTATACTAGTCTAGTGGGTTATATCTTTCTGGTGAGCGTTCTATCTGCCTGTATATGACTGAAGAATTTGTGTATGGATGATATTACCTATATATGATGCAATTTAGACTTACGTGTATTTAGTGGGTCATAGTGTTTCAGTGAACGTCCTGTCTACCTGTCTGTGCTTGTGGAAAGGGTGTGATTAACCATTATTTCGTTAGTAGTGCCTATTAGGTATGTGTGAAGTGTGACATACGTTGTATTACTCATGTGATTTTACGCTTTTTCCTTTTAAAAAACTTGGTGGAGTGGAGCTAAAGAAGTGGTGAGGGGTTAAAATCATCAACTTGAGGATAGAAAGAGTATTCCTGGAGAATGCACTACAGAGTGCTGTATTAGAAAAAGCCTTGTATGACTCACTTAGAAATAAAGTCCAAATATGTTGGTAAGCCTCCTCTATTCACCTAAGGAATATTGGACATTTTTGGAAAATAAGTTTGCTTTGGGTTTATAGTATTTTTTGAAAAAAAAGTAAAAATTTTTTTTTTGGTTGTGATTATTATTGTGGATCACTTTTTATATTGTTTGAATAGGGAAATTTACAGTAGTGCTGGTTTGTTAGTGTTAATATTAAGAAACGGGGAGCTGGGTTCTTTAACCACTTTCAGACGGACCATTTTGCTGGCTTAAGACCAGACCACTTTTTGCGATTCGGCACTGCGTCGCTTTAACTGACAATTGCGCGGTTGTGCGACGTGGCTCCCAAACAAAATTGATGTCCTTTTTTCCCACAAATAGAGCTTGCTTTTGGTGGTATTTGATCGCCCCTGCGGATTTTATTTTTTGCGATATAAACAAAAAAAGAGCGACAATTTTGAAAAAAACGCATTATTTTTTACTTTTTGCTATAATAAATATCCCCCAAAAATACATAAAAAAATTTTTTTTTTCCTCAGTTTAGGCCGATACATATTCTTCTACATATTTTTGGTAAAAGAAAAATCGCAATAGGCTGGTTTGCGCAGAAGTTATAGCGTTTACAAAATAGGGGATAGTTTTATAGCATTTTTATACATTTTTTTTTTTTACTAGTACTGTCGGCGATAAGCGATTTTTATTGTGACTGCGACATTATGGCGGACACATCAGACATTTTTGACCCATTTTTGGGACCAATGTCATTTATACAGCGATCAGTGCTATTTAAATGCACTGATTCCTGTGTAAATGACACTGGCAGTGAAGGGGTTAACCACTAGGTGGCAGTGTAGGGGTTATGTGTTCCTAGAGGCGTGTTTCTAACTGTGGGGGGGGGGCGTGGCTGTGAGCTAGTAAATGCTGATCTCTGCTCCAATCACAGGGAGCAGAGATCGGTGTCACTAGTTGCTAGGTAGAACGGGGAGATGCTGTTTATTTCCGCATCTCCCCATTCAGCCTTCCCGTGAGACGATCGCAGGTATCCCCGCAGTGATCGAGTCCGCGGGACCCGCGACCGGACTCACGGGGGGCTCGATGGCACGGCGGCATCTTAAAGGGGACGTACCTGTACGCCCTTATGCTTGTCCGTGCCATTCTGTCAACGTACATCGTTGTGCGCCGGTCGGGAAGCGGTTAAGATACAACTAAGCACAGGGCAATTGGTTTATATAACTAAAAAAATGTTACCTTTTCATTCTTTTGGCTGCAGTCATTTGAAATATGATTGGTTGATTTGGGTTACTACCGTTGCTCATCATATTTTTGCTTGGATTGGCTACAGTATGTTGTTGGGTTATTTCATTGCAAGCTCTACTGTAGGCCAATGTAAAATGTACTGTAGTGTTTAACACAATGGGGTGGATTTACTAAAACTGCAAAGTGCAAAATCTGGTGTAGCTCTGCATGGTAGCCAATTAGCTTCTAACTTCAGTTTGCCCAATTAAGCTTTGACGAAAAAAAAAAAAAAACCTGGAAGCTGATTGGTTTCTTTGCAGATCTGCACAAGATTTTGCACTCTCCAGATTTAATAAATCAATCCCAATGTATTACATACTTATCTTTCTCATGAAATAAAGCTTAAGAATAGTGTAGCGGAGACACTTTCACAAGTGTGCGCTATGTGTGGAAATTAATTTTTTTCAGAACAGTAATGGGGTTCTGAGGGTTAATTGTGCAGGCTAACTTTGGCATCAGTTTGGCTGGGCTGTACTAGGGTTCTGCCTGGTCATGGGTGCAGTGAGGTACACATGACAGGGCCAGAACCAGGCCTGGTTAGACGTCTTAGGTATCAGTCTTCCCCGGAGCCAATCAGTGGGTGCGCCAGGCCCCGCTGTGTAGTCTGGGGAAGGGTACATAAGGTGCTGAAGTCACGTGTTCGGGGTTCAGCCACAGTCCTGTTTCCTAGTTCTGGACCAGGGTAGCCCCGCGAGGGGTTCCCGGGCCTGGGAACGTTTGCCATCCCGCAACATGGTCAGTTTGACTAGCCCCACAGACCCGCATGCTCTGGGGCAATGATCCGTCTGTTCCCGAGTCTCAGAGCCGGTTATCCCGAGGCCCAGTAACTGAAGGAGGATTCAAGGTGTCCCAGTGTGCTCTCATTACTGGAGGGGCACCACAGCTTGTATAGGTGACCGGGGGAGGACTCTTCGGAGGAGGGCCAACAAGCTGGCATCTCAAGAGGAGCCTGGTTGCTGAGTTGTATGGACACTAAAGAATCCACACTTCCACAGTACTGCCAAGGAGACAGAGAAAGTTCCAGGTACTGTGAGAAAGGTTCCTATTCACCTTAGGTTGCAAGTTCATTCTGTGTCAGAGACTTTTAACAAGTTTCCGGATCACATTTTTAGCTGCCATACCTCTGCCTAGAGGTTTGTCTGGCATTGAATTACCCAGCTGCGAGTGGCTACTCTCTGGGTTTGATTAAAGACATTTGCGGATGTCAGCAGTTCAAGGTGCCTGAGTTTCTTCACCCTTGCCCTCTATTCCTATCTGAGACTGTGTTTTGTTGGATGTTACCACTGCAAGAATAAAAACCTTCAAAAGGACTTTTATTGTGTCAGAATCCAAAGTTGTTGGGTACTAACCCTGGGAACCCCTGGACATTGATCAACAAGCCAAGCGGAGGTAACCGGTAAGCCCAAAAGTCAAGGCCGCTCCATCGAGGGTTATGGCCGCTACAATAGTTAAACCTCTAGTAGAAAATATCTTAATCACTAATTCATCCTAAAACTGACTCACACTCCATCATTTAGTTCCAGTTCACCCATTTATCTTTTTGGTGCAGTTAGTTTCCTTTGCTTGTGTTTGTAGAAAAAAAGAATAAACATGGCTTTTTAAAGGATTAGTAAAAATAATTTAAATCCTTGTGTTTGCTTAATTATGACCAGTATGTGTAAGTACAATATTTACTATTGCATTTTTCAGTGAAGGAAGTTTGGGTAAAAATTTTAAAAATGTCAGAGTAAAACAGAAAACCAGCCCAGACAACCAAAAAACTGTTTGCCATGCCTGCTGCACTGTGTAGCAAATTCCAACTTCTAATAGTTATGCTTAATCCCATTAAAGCAGTTTTCATACCCTTGTATGCCAAGTGGAAATGATATACTAATGCTTGTTTGATTGACAGTGGCAAAAGTATAGCTTGACTATGCTTCTGTTAGTAAGGATTATGCAACAAAGTGTAGTTAGCACAAATCTGATTCAGAATGACAAATAAGACAAATATAATGTATTCCTGAACAATTACACCAATTTGAACAGTTAAAAAAAGAAACTGAGAAAATATGATTTGGTGAAAGAAAACAATAATTACATGAAATCTTTTAACAGACCAAATTCAATTTAAAAAGTATGAAAACATATTGGTAAATGTTGACGCTTGGCATTTTGACAACTATGTATTGTATTAAAGTTTAAAGATGCTTCAGTTGAGTATGTGAAAATTAAAAGTCAGCAACTATGAAAACTGTAGCTGCTGATTTTCATAAACAGACACTCAACCTGCCCAGGGATCCAGCACTTTGCTTACCCAAGCTAGTTCCTACACCAGTCCTCGGTCCCCAGTGGTGGCATCTTAACTGTGGGCAAAACTAGGTACCCGCTCCCCCTCCAAATAAAAATACCATCTAAATGTGATAGGGGAGGGGGCAGGAGGAAAGAGGTCTGCCGATCGGCTCCCAATCAGGGCTCTCAGCCAATGGCCGAGAGCACTGACCGGAGTGTTCTGGCGGGGGGGGGGGGGGCAGTTCCCCTGTCAGAAGACAATAGAACAGTAGGGGAGATCACTTTACAAATGTTGAATAGTTAGTTCAGTGGCTCCTCCACAGCTATAAGTTTTTTCTTCGTTCAGCCGTGCTGGGTTGAACGGAAAAAAAAAACTACTAGTATGTACTAGGCTTAAGAGTGAAGATCAACTCAAATCAAAATCAACCCGCTCTGATGCCACAATCTGTAATCTGAGCTGACTGGCCTTACTGCTTTTAGGTGCTGTTTGGATTGAATAGCGGCTCATCAGGCACATTCAAGGCTACAACAAAATGGCACCTGTCTGTACACTGTCTCAGCATATTGTAAACATGGCTTCAGCTTGGTTTCCTACCCAAGGGAAAACCCCTCTAATCCGTTTTATCCATTGTAGGGGGTCAATTGTAGAGCATAAGCTCTGCAATTAAGCCCCTACATTGGCTGAAACACTGTGTTTGAAGTGATGAGCCACGGGTACTTAAAACACACAAAAGGTAAGTTGCTAGCATGTGTCCAGCTGCCAATCATCTGCAGTCAGTGGCAATTGTCAGGATATTGCTGTTACACTGTGCATTCTGACAACAAGCTTATAACTTTTTTGAGTCCATGGGAGAATTAAAAAAGAAGCATTTCCACAAAAACTCTATGAAAGACATTCAAGGGAATATGTAAATGCATAGTATAATCACACTGCATTCAGGATTGTCAGGTCTAGGGATGAGCTTTGAGTTCGAGTCGAACTCATGTTAAACTCAAACATTGCCTGTTCGCCTGTTCACCGAACAGTGAACAATTTGGGGTGTTCGCGGCAAATTCGAAAAGCCGCGGAACACCCTGTAAAAGTCTATGGGAGAAATCTAAAGTGCTAATTTTAAAGGCTTATATGCAAGTTATTGTCATAAAAAGTTTGTGGGAACCTGGATCCTGCCCCAGGGGACATGTATCAATGCAAAAAAAAGTTTTAAAAACTGAAGTTTTTTCGTGAGCAGTGATTTTAATAATGCTTAAAGTGAAACAATAAAAGTGTAATATTCATTTAAATTTCGTACCTGGGGGGTGTCTATAGTATGCCTGTAAAGGGGCACATGTTTCCCGTGCTTAGAACTGTCCCTGCACAAAGTGTAATTTCTGCAGGAAAAAAAGTAATTTAAAAGCACTCGCGGCTATAATGAATTGTCGGCTCCCCATAACACAGAGAACAGTCATTGAAAGTCATTGATAAAAAAAAAAAATGCGTGGGGTTCCCCCCAAATTCATTTACCAGGCCCTTCAGGTCTGGTATGGATATTAAGGGGAACCCCGGGTCAAATAAATAAAAAAAATGACGTGGGGTTCCCCCCAAAAATCCATACCAAACCCTTTATCCGAGCATGCAACCTGGCAGGCCGCAGGAAAAGAGGGGGGACGAGAGAGCACCCCCCTCCTGAACCATACCAGGCCACATGCCCTCAACATTGGGAGGGTGCTTTGGGGGTCTGTGACCCCTCAAAGCACCATGTTCCCATGTTGATGGGGACAGGGGCCTCATCCCCACAACCCTGGCCGATGGTTGTGGGGGTCTGCGGGCGGGTGGCTTATCAGAATCTGGAAGATGGTAAGGGGGTACTACCATTTCACAAAGAAAGTGTAAAAAATTGTTAAAAAACACACAGACACCGTTGGGAAAAGTCCTTTATTAAAAATAAAAAAAATTTAAAAAAAAGATTCCAGCTGTGGTAATCCACTCTTGCTATCCAGCGATGGCTGATGTCTTCTCCGGGGTCCAGCGATGGGTGATCTCTCCCGATGGTCCAGCGCAGCGCATCCTGTCTCCACGGAGACACTGCGGGAATCCCGGTGATGGAGGTCTTAGCTGAGGAGGACTGGGCCACCCGTACATCACTGGGGAAGCCTGGGTTTCCCCTTGCATTAGAGGAGGGCGGGGTCAGGTGACGGGTGGCCCCGTCCTCCTCAGCTAAGACCTGTCAGGCGCCGGGATTCCCGCAGTGTCTCCGTCGAGACAGGATGCGCTGCGCTGGACTATCGGGAGAGATCACCCATCGCTGGACCCCAGAGAAGAGATCAGCCATTGCTGGATAGCAAGAGTGGATTACCACCGCTGGAATCTTTTTTTTTTTTTTTTTTTTAATAAAGGACTTTTCCCAAACGGTGTCTGTGTGTTTTTTAACAATTTTTTACACTTTGTGAAATGGTAGGGGTACTTTTGTACCCCCTTACCATTTCAAACAGGGGGGGTCAGGGATCTGGGGGTCCCCTAGTTAAAGGGGGCTTCCAGATTCTGATAAGCCACCCGCCCGCAGACCCCCACAACCACTGGCCAGGGTTGTGGGGATGAGGCCCGTGTCCCCATCAACATGGGGACATGGTGCCCAGGCATCCTCCCAATGTTGAGGGCATGTGGCCTGGTACAGTTCAGGAGGGGGGGCTCTCTCTCATCCCCCCTCTTTTCCTGCGGCCTGCCAGGTTGCATGCTCGGATAAAGGGTCTGGTATGGATTTTTGGGGGGAACTCCACGCCATTTTTTTTTAAATTTGGCGTGGAGTTCCCCTTAAAATCCATACCAGACCTGAATTGTCTGGTATGGATATTTGGGGGAACCCCGCGTCATTTTTTTTTTTTTTTATTTGACCCATAAGCTTATGATAATGTTTGATTTGTCTCTAGTAAAATTATGGCACGTCTCGTAATTTTTTTGCATTGCTTCTTTTTATTTTTTTACTTTTAACTCATCTCTTAGTTTATAATTATTTATTGATTACCCATCATCACTTATTTCACATACAGTCATTTTTTTTATCCACAACTCTTCACTTAGTAATACAAATCATGCATTATAAACTTTTTGTTTACTGTAACTAATAATTGAAGCTAACATGATTATTCTCAGGACTTTATGGTATTGATATTTCCTTCCACTAAATTTGTCATAGTTTTTTTTTTTATGCACAAGAGAGTGAAGTAACATTTTGTCTTTGACATATAAGATAGCACCTGTAATATATAAGTACACTTAGGGCTTATTTTCTTAGAGAAAAGGGGCAGGAACTCACCCTCTTTGTCCAACTCTATCCCAACCATGGCCAAACTCCTTAGAGGAGAGAATTACAGCCGCGCCAAAAAATTGTAATGAGTTAGGGCTTAGAACTGTGTATCACATAAGGCAAATTACCCCAACCCCCCCCCCCAGCTCTCCTCTCATCCCAAATCCCCCCAGCTCTCCTCTCATCACAAATCCCCCCCAGCTCTCCTAATCACAAATCCCCCCCTAGCTCACCTATCATCACAAATCCCCTCCTAGCTCTCTTCTCTTCACAAATCCACCCCAGCTCTCCTCTCATTACAAATCCAAATCCCACCAGCACAGAGCTGAGGAGTTGTTTTGGGGTTCCTTGGCTCTGTGCTACAAAGTCTGAGTAGCGGCGGCAAGCAGAAAGGGATGGAAGCTTCCTCCCGAATCACTGCAGCAGCTGAAGGTGGGGTCCTGGAGCACTTACCAGTGATCGAGGGCAGCAGCCTTGAGTCCCCAGTGCTAGCACAGAGAAGCCAGTGGAGGAAGCATGTAAAGGGGCGCATGTGCATGAGAGGAAGAGTGCTGTGCATGAGGATTGGAGAAGAGAGCCGATAACCGGCTTCTCTAAGGAGAAGATGAAGAAAGGAAGACCAGAAGAAAGAAGAAAGAAGATTTTAATAAAGGAATTGTCAAAGACTGTCTCCTGTCATTTTAACCGGCTTCTCTAAAAGAGACATGCACACTGATGCACAGTGTCCTGATTATCAGTCCAGTCTCAACATTGCCCACCAGTGCTGCCAATGTGTGCCCACCAGTGCTGCCAATCAGTGCCCATCAGTGCCGCCTACAAGTGCCTATCAGTGCCACCTATCAGTGCCCATCAGTGCCACCCATCAGTGCCTCCCATCAGTACCACCTATCAGTGCCCACCAGTGCCACCTATAATTGCCCATCAGTGACGCGTATCAGTGCAGCTCATCAGTGCCCACCAATGCCTCCCCACCAGTGCCCATCAGTGCAGCCTATCAGTGCCCATCAAGGCCCATCAGTGCCACCTCATCAGCGCACATCAGTGAGGAGAAAAATTACCTGTTTCCAAAATTTTATAACAAAAACGATTTTTTCAAAATTTTTGGTCATCATTTGTTTATTTAGCAAAAAATAAAAAAACCCAGTGGTGATTAAATACCATCAAAAGAAAGCACTATTTGTGTGAACATTTCTTTTATAAATTTAATTTGGGTACAGTGTTGCATGACCGCACAATTATCATTCAAAATGTGACGGCGCTGAAAGCTGAAAATTGGCCTGGTCAGGAAGGGGGTAAAAGTACACAGTAGGCAAGTGGTTAAAGTAAAATATTAGTCAGAAAATGAAATACTGCTAGATCACTTCAGGCTGGCCCCTTTTGCAGGTAAAACATTAAAAATAAGTACCTATGCTGTTTAAAATCCAATAATACACTGTCTTACCCTGTTCTGCACATGCTCAGTTGCTCTCCATTTTTCAGGAATTTTTAGGCACTGCCGATTATGTAGAGGCTGAACTGCTGATAGCCTTAAAGTAGAAATAAACCCTCCTATCCTTTACAGCCAACAAAGTTGCTTCTGTTTGATCTGCAACTGCCATGGTGCTGCACATTTGAAGTTATGACACCAGCCATTTAATGGCTTGACAGTTTGGTTGAGGACAGAAGCAAATGTGATAGTTAGCAATCCCAGCATTCCAGGAATATAACTATTTTTCGAAACCATTAAAACTATGGATTTAGTTTCACTTTATGATTTACTGCTGGAGCGCTGGGCTTCAGAAAAATGTCCACCTCCTTTAAGAAGAAACAGGAGCAATGCTGTAGGCAATTTACAGCACACAATGATTTTGGTAGCATAATTATTAATGTGGAATGTATGTTCCTTGCTATAGAACATTATTTTTTTATCAAGCTGTTATGGGTAATGTTACGAACAAACTGAAGTTATAAGCTGATTGCTTACCATGTACAGCTGCATCAGACTCTTCACTCCCCAGTTTAAAGTCTCATACACATGATTGGATTTTCTGTAGACAAAACCTCAGACTTTTGTCCGAAGGCGTGTGCCCGGATTTTGTCTTGCATACAAACGGCAAGGAATTGTCGGCCAACAAACACGAACGTACTAATGTACTACGTGGCTTTTCAGTTCTTTAGCGCCACCCTTTTGGCTTCTTCTGCTAATTTCGTGTTAGTAGAAGTTTGGTGAGTGTTGATTCGTGCTTTTCATTTTGCTCTTTTCATTTAGCGCTTTTCATTTTCCGCTTTTCATTTCGTGCTTTTCATTTCCTTTCTGTATGGTCGTTTGTCAACCAGACATGTTGCGGGTTTGGAGGAGATAACGTGTTATTTATTATTGGCCTTGGAGTTATTGCTTTGACCCAAGTCCAGTCCAGGAACTGGAGGAGGAGTTCTTGGACCAAAAATTGGTTGCTTTATTAATTGTGACTGTCATGGACGTGCACCAATGCGCATGCGCGCATCAATGCGCACACCCCTGCACCCTCGGCCTGCTGCTCCGAGCCCATTCCTGTCGCTGCCAAGCGGACACCAGCCTCAGCCAAGTGAACCCTGCAGGCTCTCATACCCCACTGTGCTCCGAGGGTCACTGTCCCCACTCCAGTGATCCTGGAACCAGAGCCGTATGAGAGGTCTCCCTCTGCACGTCAGGCTCACCTCCAAGGTACGTGTCAGTGACCAATTATGTCAAATGCCCTTGCTGCGGGAGCTCCAGGAGAATAATCCAGATGATTTTCGTAATTATCTCCGGATGACGGACCCCTGCTTTCACCAACTCTTGGCATTGTTGATCCCCTATATTAAGAAGCAGGACACATGCATTAAGGCTTTTATTTTATTTTTTGGTTGAATAATAATGATTTGATTTGTTATATTTTCTATATTTTTCGATGCATAGAATTCACTTTTTGGTTAAGTTCTATTGGCAGATAGCATGTCTAATTTTATTTGTTTTCTTTTTTTAATGCACATTAAAAAATTTGTGGACAATAATACTTGGCTATGTGTTTAACTTCAAATGACAGTTTGGGAGTAGGCAGTTACAAAAAAAAAATACAATGTAAAATTGACAAGGGACACCAACATAGTTGTATCTTTGATATTGAAAACTACAGGATAATGGTGTTGTGGTAACTTGCCAAAAAAATTTATAAAAAAAAGCATAATAATATTATTCTTGATATCACTAGAAAAAAAGCCTTTAAAAAATTGTTTGCAATAACTCCATCAGTATCACCAGCAAAGCAGCTTCATTATTATCCCATTAAAGAAGAAGAAAATGTGCGCTGCATTTTGATATTTTTGATATTTCATAATTTGCCTAGTCACAAATGTTAATTCTCCATTACGAACACTAGTTTACAAGACCGACCGCTTCTGGCTCGTCCTTGCTTCCGAGCATGCGTGTTTGTACTTTGGACTTTTGTTCAACGGACTTGTGTACACACGCTTGGAAAATCTGACAACAGACATTTGTCCGTGGGAAATTTTAAAACCTGCTATCCAACATTTTCCGCCAACAGCCTGTCATCACACAATTCCCGTCGGAAAATCTGATCGTGTGTACGAGGCTTAAGGCTGGGTTCACACTGCCACACAGAGTGGCTTATATCAGGTGCCCGGTGCCTCCCTGTTCACCGTTTCAGGTCCGATTTCAATCCGAGTTTTTGGCTGAATTCGGACCCGAAATGGACCAGAAGACACACAGGGCTCCTGTGCAATTTGCACCGGAACCGCACTGGAGATTTGTGAACTGGCTCCTTAGAGATTCGGTCACAATCTCCTGACATGCGAAATGGAGGCGGAGAAACCCACATCCAATTCACAATAGTGTGAACCCAGCCTTAGTAAATCACCCCCCCAGTATATGGACTTTCCAACTATGAATGTTTAAGTGCCTTTTAAGAGTGACATGTTTAAAGCATTTCTCAAAATATAATTGCTATTCTCCCACCATTCTTAATTGCTTTCCATAAATTTTTGCTATATTTTTGTAAAAAGTTTGTAGCTATACCAATTTATTCTGCCAGAATCTTCATCACTAACCACAGGACATCATCACATCACAGACAGCCCCAAGTGCTGTTTGAATGACAGGATCAGTAGGACATGCATTGACTTCTGCAATAAGCTAAACTGCAGGAGGGGCCCATGATGTAGGTATTATAAGCTGTGCTCATGAAGGGTTCTTATCAACAACTCTAAAGCTCAGGCAGAATAATAAAATAGGCCAATAAAATGTAGTTAAACTTTTTATTTTTGACTCTACAAAGATCCCATACCATACTCTAAACAAACCCAATGGTATTTCCATCCCTCTTAGAAAAACATTTATTCCTGTTTAAGTTCTCTCTCTCTCTCTTTTTTTTTTTCTTAATGTTGGTATGTTCTATTTTGATGCCTGGAGAACACACATGATAACAGTTAATATGGCATCAGATTCACTTCTGAGGGTAAGTTAATCTGCCTGGGAACAATTTGCATGGGGTTTGTTGGATCCTGTTTGAAATCTGTAAAACCTAAACTTGGGCCTATCTTGATACTAAATTCTAGCCATTTTCAGGGCTAATAGGCAAGCTATTATCAAAAAAGTCACAGGTAGCTGGACCCATGTTTTTTTTTTGTCCAAAGCAAAAACGTGTTTTTAAAAATACAGTACAGTGGACAGAAGATCCTTTAAACGCTTCCCATGTGCCTACTGTACTGAAACAGCAAGGTGGGAGTGTTCTGAGTCAATGTACCAGTACATCACTCAGAACGAGTGCCCGCGAGCCATCCTATGGTGGCTGTGATCTTCCAACACAGTCAAACACAGATCAGGACATGGGTGCTGTGATTGGCCCTCCCGATGAACATCTGTACCAGTGCACAAAACATCTGTCAGTGTTTGCCGGTGGATGATCAACATGTGTCTTAGTGTACAAGTTCACAAAAACATCTGTTAGTGTACCAGTGTCCCACCAATAAATAAAAAAAAAAAATAATTAAAGCACCCCCGCCCCCTGTGCTCGTGTGCAAAGGCGAAAGCTCATGTTGGTCCCATACGCAAACGGCGATTGCACCACACCCGTGAGGTATCACCGCAAATGTCAGAGTGAGAACAATAATTCTAGCACCAGACCTCCTGCCTAACTCTAAACTGGTAACCAATAAAGACTTATAAAGCATCGACTTTATCAAGCGTGCGTTATTTTAAAGAGTGACAAGTTTGGTATCTATTTACCTGGCGCAACACCATATATTATATTTTACCAAAAATGTGGGTAATATAGTGTCTCTGTGCGCATCGAAATTCATTAAACTGTATTTATGCGTTAGTGTGTAAAATTGCGTTAGAAAAAACTGCTGTGTGACATAAAAATTTGAGAAATCCACCATTTTATTCTCTAGGACAGTGATGGGGAACCTTGGCACCCCAGATGTTTTGGAACTACATTTCCCATGATGCTCATGCACTCTGCAGTGTAATTAAGCATCATGGGAAATGTAGTTCCAAAACATCTGGAGTGCCAAGGTTCGCCATCACTGCTCTAGGACCTCTGCTACAAAAATATATCATGTTTGGGAGCTCTAAGTCATTTTATAGAAAAAATTAAGATTTTTACTTGTAAACAAAAAGTATCAGAAGATGGCCTGGTCTTAAAATGGATAATGCCTGAAGTACTCCTTGGATTTTGCACCTCTCTATGTGGCTAGGCTGGGAAAAAGTCTCCCACATGTGGTATCGCCATAGTCAGAATGAGCAGCAGAATGTGTTTTGGTGTGTATTTGAAAGTATGCCTATGCCGTGTGTGAGAAATAACTTGTCAATATGACATTTTTGTGAAAAAAAGGATTTCTTTATTTTCTAAAAAATTATGGAAAAAAATGATAACTTATAAAAAAAAAAACACCATGCCTCTTACTAAATACCTTGGACTGTCTACTTTCCAAAAAGGGGTAATTTGGGGAATTTTTGTGCTGTCTTGGCATGTAAGGCTGGGTTCACACTTGTGCAATCACAGACATTGCATGTGATTTGTATCGCATTGCTGTGCAGATCACATGCGATGTCTGTGTGATATGAATTCAGCCATACAAACTGAATGGCTGAAATCGCATCGCATTCGCACCAAAATGCTCTGCACTGGAATCGAATCACATGGGTGTTCACACCTAAGCGATCTGATTCTTGCACCATTTCACAGCTCGCACTGTTCTGCAAACCGATCTAGGGGTTCATTAACTTTACATTGACACCCTCAGCGGTTTGCAGATGTCAGTGTGAACCAGTGTGCGATTCAGGTGCGAATCGGCACTGAATCACAGGGTTTTCTGCATCGCACCAGTGCAAACTGGGACTAATGCCGTGTACACACGAGCGGATTTTCCATCAGAAAAATCCTGGATGTTTTTTCCGACGGAATTCGCTCAAGCTTGGCTTGCATACACACGGTCACACAAAAGTTCTCTGAACTTTCGACCGCCAAGAACGTGGTGACGTACAACACTACGACGAGCTGAGAAAATTAAGTTCAATGCTTCAGCGCATGCGTCAAATTGTTTCCGAGTATGCGGAGGAATTTTGCGCGGAGGAATTGGTACAGACGATCGGAGCCTGCAGGAGGAGAACCTGCTATCAATCTGTTGCTGGCGGGAATTCTGCCAGCAAAAGTCCGATGGAGCATACACACGGCGGAATTTTCGACCAAAAGCTCACATCGGACTTTTGCTGGTGGAAAATCCGATCGTGTGTACGCGGCATTAGGGCCTTAAGAAATGAGATAGGCCATCAGTACATGAGGTGTGATCAATATTCAGTGCTTGGTACCATAGCTTGCAGACTCTATAACTTTCACACAGACCAAATAATATACACTGATTTGGGTTATTTTTACCAAAGAAATGTAGCAGTATAAATGTTGGTCAAAATGTATGAAATAAAATTACTTATTTGCTTTTTTTTTCATTTGTAGCGCAAAAAAATAAAAAACACAATGGTGATTAAATACAACCAAAAGAAAGCACTATTTGTGTGAAAAAAAATGATAAAAGATGTATCTCATCCGTATTACATTGGAAACTAACATGGTAGAAATAGAGGGATACCTTTTGATAAAATGTATTGGTTCTAAAATCTCTACTTCAAGTATCCTTATTGATCATATTTTATTTTATGTTTTATATTCTTATCTACTTCTGTAATAATTGAGCTTCATTCCTTATGTTAACATGTATCTATTAACATGTATGTTAAGCTTTTTACTTTGAACTTAATAAAAATCTTTTGACAAGGAAAAAAAATGATAAAAAATTCATCTGGGTACAGTGCAGCATGACTGACTAATTCTCATTCAAAACCCGACAGCACTGAAAGCTGAAAATTGACCTGGGCAAGAAAGGGGTGAAAGTGGCCAGTATTGAGGTGGTTCATGAAAAAATATCAATCCTTTAAATTAGGTGCTTGAGGGATGCCTTTAAACTGTATGTGGTGTTGCAGAACAGTGTTACAAAACTTTCATAGACATCTTCAGTGACACCATATTCTGGCATCACATACTTTGGATATGGAATTGATTTTCTAACCTTTATATTTAGCTTGGATATACAATTCATTTAATTTCAGCTAAAAAAAGCATTTTTTAGGTAGTTTTGGCTGTTACACCTGATTTTATCCAACATTAATTAGCCTGAATTGAACTTAGGAATCAGCAACCACGACAGATCTCAAAGCTATATGACATTTTTTTTAAAAGAATAAAAAACCCTTAATATCATACAAATTGTCCAGTGACAAACCAGTTTAACAGTATTGTTTGTGAACTTCTTTTTTCGCAGTACCACAGTATTACACTATGAAGATTTAAAAAAAATGTCAAAACAGAATATGCTGAACCCCCTTCCATCTCTATAAATCCAATTATTCCTAAAATAATAAAAAAAAGACTTCAGATTTGTGTTTGGTAGAAATTGGCTAGCGGCAGGACAGTACATGAGCACCTAAATAGGAGGCGAATAGAAAGAGACAAGGCAGATTTTATCTTCAAATTAAAACAAAAGTGTATTATTTAGAGACACTAGCCACAATCATTGTTCAGTGGCTGGACAGTATGTGAGCAGCTTGGTTAGGCCACCATATCAGAGGGAGAGATAAGAGAGGTTTAATCTTGAAACAGCAATTAGAGTGTATTATTTGAGAGACATGAACCACAAATATTGTACATTCGCCGGCAGCTGCCATCTGAAGCTGCAGAAAAAAGCTATACTGTAACCACCAAAGTTTGGTGGTCCGAGCCTCACTTTGTCCAAGATTTTTGCACTGCAACCCCCCCCCCCCTCATATAATCTAATGGAAATTTCCTGGCCTGGGTTTCTCCATTTTCAGATTTATTTTCTGTTTTCATTTTTACTTATTTTTAAAATAGTTTTTATATATGTATTTATAGATATTTGTTGTATTTTTGTGCATTAATGCAGTGGTTGGGCTGCACACATCAGAGGCCAAGAATATCTGCAATTCCTATGCTTTGCCAGCATAATCTTTCTCCTCCCAGGCACTCAGCAGCCAGCTGTTTTTTATATAGGTTTATGTATATTTTATTAAATTATAGTCAGGGCACTGGATGCAGAGCAGCACCCCTTTTACAATGATGGGAGGGGTGCGGGCATTAGCAAATGGGGAGGGGAATTCTTTGGCCAGGGGAAAGGGCAGGAAGCAGCAAGAATTACATTTAAAACTGTACAGCCATCGGTTGCCTGCTCTTCCATCCAAAAAAATCTCATCCTCATCTCATCCTTCTTCCCTTCCTCCTTCTCCTCTTCATCTTCTAATGTGATTATGGTTTTAAAAGAGGCTCCTGGGAGCTGAGTTTCCTTTTACCCATCCTGTGGCTCAATGCACAGAATGTAGTGAAGTCACTGACAAAGCCTTCTCTTCTTACATCTCCTAGGTGCAGCTGCAAACTGCCTATGAGGAGTAGATAGAATTATAAGCCACTACTATCTTCAGGGAGGTCTGGCTCACAAGCTATGCGATGAGAGCCTTTTTTTTGCTGCTAAAGCAAATGAAAACAATGTCCCCAAATAATCCCCATGCCCAGCCTCTTAATGCCAGCTTGGAGAAACTGCTGGTTTTACAGCTACACATATTCCAACTCATAGAAACACTACAAACACACCTTTCTGCTAGTTTATGGCCTGTGCTACACTACAGTGGAAGGTACTCAGCCACCATTATTTTGACCATAAAGCCATCCCTGAGCAACTATTATTTTGCCAAGAGGACCATCCCTGCTCTCCAACAGCATGTGGAATGCAGAGAGGCAGCTGAAGGCAGAGGAGGGAAATGAGGCGAAGGAGGGCTGGAGTGCTGGTGGTGAGGAGGCGGAAGAAATGAGGCAGGTATCAAGTGAGATATTTCACCCCTCCCAAGCCCTGGGAGTTGTATGTGGGTGGCAAAAGATTGGGGGAAATCATGGTCTTCTGCTACAGGCAGTTTTTGGGGTTCTATGTTATGTTCTAAAGCCTATTTAGGGACCACTATTGGGTGGCCATCCTATTAGATCTCCTATATAAGTGTAAAATGGCTGCTCTATTGACACCATCCCAGAGGGAATAGAAAATACAGCACTTTGAGGAGGTGCTTCATAAGAGCCACTTTGATGCATTTTTCAGGATTCTCTCTGATGAGCAACAGCTCTTTGTGCTACAACCCCTCCTATATAATCTAGCAGAAAGTTCCTGGACTGGGTGGCTATAGAGTTGGAGATTCCCAGCTAGTATTTTTTTTTCCATTTTTTACTTGTATTTTTTAATTTTTTAATTTTGATATTTATTCATACTTAATTCTTCTTTATTATTTGGCCAAGCTCTTTGAGTTGTAACTTCTCCCACATAATGTAGCAGAAAGTTCCTGGCCTGTGTGGCAAACCCCATCAAAGTCTATGGGACCCGAACTGGAAAAATCTAAAGTGCCCATTTTGAGGGCTTAGATGCAAGTTATTGGACATACAAAGGAAAAGGTGGTCTGGGTACTGCCCTGGGGGACATGTATCAATGAAATTTTTTTTTTAAATGAGCAGTGATTTACTGATGGTTAACCAGTTGCTGCCTGCCCACTGTCAAATGATGGAGGCTCTCGTTCTGGGTGGACATCATATGACGGCGCACCCAAACAGCTGCTCCCAAGCGCCCGCTAGGACACAGCACTCTTTAACCATGTGATCGGCTGTGTCCAATCACAGCAGCTCACATGTAAGAACAGAAGTACCGGTAATCGTCTCTCATCGCCTCACACTGTGCCACCCATCAGTGCTGCCTATCAGTGCTCACCAGTGCTACATATTAGTGCCACCTATCAGTGCCCATAAGTGCGGCATATAAGTGCCTCCTGATCAGTGCCACCTAATCAGTGCCCATAAGTGCCACCTCATTAGTGCCCATCAGTGCAGCCTATCAGTGCCCATCAGTGTAGTCTCATCAACGCACATCAGTGAAGGAGAAAAATTACTTACATTTCCAAAATTTACTGACAAAGACTTTTTCAAAATTTTCAGCCTTTTTTTTTTGTAAAAAAATAAAAATCTAGCAGTGATTAAATATCACCAACAGAAAGCTCTATTTGTGTGAAGAAAATTATAACATTTTCACATGGTTACAGTGTAGCATGACCGCACAATTGTCATTCAAAGTGTGACAGTGCTGAAAGCTAAAAAATGGCCTGGGCAAGAAGGGGGTGAAAGTGCCCTGTATTGAGGTGGTTAAAGTGAAACAATAAAAATGAAAAATTCCTTTAAATATAGTGCCTGGGGGATCCCCTTAGTCTGCCTGTAAAGTGGGACATCCTTACAATGTATCAAAGCGGCTGCAGCAGAAATGACATTTATAAAGACAAAAAACAAAAAAAAACAATTTAATTTTCCCTGCAAGTTTTCTTTATTTTATAAACAACAGCTTGGAGAGCCAGTCTGTATGGTGAGGCCACAATCTAGTACACTTGGAACAAGATTAGAGATTTTTGGGGATATTTTCTGGTGCCTGTTTTGCAGACTTTGAATAGAAGTAACAGGTGTGGAAAAATTGGGCTTCAGGTGTTGGTGGTGCCCTATGGAGGTACTCTTGATGAAAGCAAGAATTGGCCTTGCTGTCAAAAAATTGAATTACATGCACCTGTCAAACAGGTACAAAAAATTGGTCCTTGGGTGTTTATTGTGCCCATGAAACCTATAACAAAAAATTTCTCCCAGATAAAATCAACACCCACAAAGTGGTGGTTGGTGCACTTTACCTTGAATACTCACTACACAGACACACTCCACTGATATACTACAATATAGTGCAGTAAAACTGCACTGACACTCTTCAATATCCTGCAGTAAAAGTGCACTGATGCACTTTATTATACTGCAGTAAAAGTGCACTAACGCACTTCAATATACTGCAGTAAAAATGCACTAAAGCAATTCAATATACTGCAGTAAAAGGGCACTAGTGCCCTTCAATATGCTGCTGTAAAAGTGAACTAACGCACTTTAATATGCTGCCATAAAAGTACCCTCATGCACTTCAATCTACTGCAGTAAAAGGGCACTAACGCAATTCAATATACTGCAGTAAAAGTGCACTAACACACTTCAATATACTGAAGTAAAAGTACACTAACTCACTTCAATATACTGCAGTAAAAGTGAACTATTGCACTTCAATATACTGCCATAAAAGTGCACTAACGCACTTCAATATACTGCCGTAAATGTACCCTGGCGCACTTCAATATACTGCAGTAAGCGTGTACTAACACACTTCAATATACTGCAGTAAACATGCACTAACGCACCTCAATATTCTACCGTAAAAGTAACGTTATGGCTTCAATATACTGCAGTAAACGTTCACTAACGCAGTTCAATATACTGCAGAAAAACGTGCACTAATGCACAAAAAAAAAAACACTGCACTGTAAACGTGCACTAACGCACTGCAATATACTACAGTAAACGTGCACTAACGCACCTCAATGTTTTGCGGTAAAAGTACCCTGATGGACTTCAATATACTGCAGTAAACGTTCAATAATGCAGTTCAATATACTGCAGTAAACGTGCACTAACGCACAAAAAAAACCCCACTGTACTGTAAACGTGCACTAATGCATTGCAATATACTGAAGTAAAAGGGCACTAACACTCTACACTGACACACTTTAATATACTGCAGGTAACCTGCCCTGAAACACTAAACTGACACTAAAGTAAAAATGAACGGTTGCACTACACTCATGCTGCACTATCACTATATTCACACTACGCTGATACTTTACACTCACAATAGAATTACAATAGCACACTCTAGCATACTATCTTGCTAGTAGCACTGAACAGAGCCCTGTTCTATCTATCTCCACTCCAATATCACACTGCAAATGGCTGCTTTGGGAACAATCCTTTTATAGTGTGGGGTGGGTCTATGAGCCATGATTGGGCACAGTCATCATTACTTTCTCCAATCATGGCTCTTACAGTGTTGTGTGCCCTAATTGGGCAAATCCTTTGTTGCTTCAGCCACTCAGGGCTTCCAATGCACCATGCATTGTGCAGTGCATTGTGGGGCACTCGGTGGGCCAAGCAAACGGTCTGCAAAAAAGACTATTTAAAAATAGTAAATAGTAAATAGTAAATATATAAAAAAAACGTTGACCCTGGCTTGTAACAACTACAAGAGGCATGAGTGACACCACTGTGCCTCACTGTTGGCTCCTGGATTAACTGGGTACTCAAAATCCCCTGCAATGAGCTGGAGTGCATTATTGTGGAATTTGGAGCAATCAGCTATCCCAGAAGACAGTGGTGAAGCACAGTGTCATCACTGGTGCATCCCAAAATCATCAGAAAGCTAGTGTTTCTTTTATTCTGCAACAGCTTCATTTTTAAATCACTCTTGCAGGCAATTTGACTTTCAAGGTCTTTCAGCAAACTTTCAATTTCAAAAAGGCCAGGCAGTGTATTATGGTTACATAGAATTCAGTGTGTCAAATTCCTGCTTTCGTCTGCCAGGCCCATGACCATCAAGCACCACAAGATTCACTGCAAATCTGTGGTAACATTGAATCTTAACCTCTGCCTCAGTCACAACTGGTGAGAAGTAAAATTATTGGGTGCATGCACTGTATAAAACGGTTATAGGGATTTTTTGCATACCTTGGGAATGTAGTTATAAGGATGTATTCTGACATGCAATATTTGTACATGTGTCATTAGGTCAGCTTATAGTACCATTATTAACTATGGCATAAGCATAAGTTTGAATGCTTTATGTAAAGATTTGAGCACCTCAGATGCATCCAGTAATCATCAATTGCTATCAATAGTCAGAACATATGGTGAACAAATACATAAACCAAGGTTACCTTCATTGAAAATGAATATCAAAATCATCAGTAGGTCCAGCAATAAATAAAGCTGACTATATTAAACAACTATTACATTAAAGCAACAGAAGGGAAGCTCAGAAGGTGAGGGGCTGGGCCAAGCATGACTTTTTCAGGAGAAGTCGAAATGTTCATCCAGCAGCCTATAACTCTGGATCTACTGATTGTTTTGACACGGGGTTTTCATTGCCAGTAACCACTGCTTATGTTTTTTTTTTCATCATATACTGTATATACTCGAGTATAAGCCTAGATTTTCAGCCCTTTTTTTAGGCTATACTCGAGTCACTGCCGTCTGCCTAGCGTGTCATATAGACAGACGGCGGCCAGCGTGTGATAAAAACATATACGGCGGCCATTCCAGTGTTCAAAAGCCACACCTCCTCTTCGTCTGTGATAGGCAGAACACTCAATTTCCCAGCAGTCAGTGTTCAGCCTATCATGGACATCCTCTCATCCTCGTCCGTGGTATGAGGATGAGCGGATGTCCGTGATAGGCTGAACACTGACTGCTGGGAAATTGAGTGTTCTGCCTATCACAGACAAAAGGAGGCACGGCTTTTGGACACTGGAATGGCCGCCGTATGTTTTTATCACACGCTGATTGGTGCAATAGTGGATGCAGAGCGGCAAACGGAGTGCTGCAGATCGGCACACGGAGGGCTGCACAGGACACAGAGAGGTTGCAGATTGGCACAGGTAGGCTGCAATGGACACAGGGAGGTAGGCAGATCTGCACAGGTAGGCATGCACAGGACACAGGGAGGTATGCACAGGACACAGGGAGGTATGCACAGGACACAGTGAGGTATGCACAGGACACAAGGAGGTATGCACAGGACACAGGGAGGTATGCACAGGACACAGGGAGGTATGCACAGGACACAGGGAGGTATGCAATGGACACAATGAGGTATGCACAGGACACAGGGAGGCATGCAATAGACACAGGGAGACATGCAGCTGCAGATGGGCATTGTTGACCCTCTTTTCCACTTACAGTAGCTGCTGCATTTCTCACCCTCGGCTTATACACGGGTCGATAAGTTTTCCCATTTTTTTGTGGTAAATTAGGGGCCTCGGGTCGACCTATACTCGAGTATATATGGTACTATGTTTGAATTGCCCAGTTTTGTGACAGCTTTACTTTAAAGGCTTCTGACCGTTGTATTATGGTAGCAAGCTCTAAAATACACGATTGTTCCACTTTAAATTTCTGGAATTGATTGAATGCACACTAGAGTGGAGCTTGAGGTAGTGATCCACTTTGTGAACCAGGTGTAAGATTACAAAGGTTAAAGTGTCCCATCCTGCAAGATAGCTGTCAATTCACACTTATTTGACCTTTAGCTTTTCAGGAATTCTTTCTGGAGACAGTTAAAAAGTATGATTTAACTTTGCATACTTAACGCTTGTGCTATTCAAATACTTAAAAAATCTCTTCCATACTGGGGGGATTTATAAGAGTCAGATGTGACAGACATGCACAGATCAAAGAATGACAGGATAGTAATTTAGAAATTAGAGAAGCTTAGCAAAAAGCCATTGCATAGTTATTCAATCAAATGCACCTAGAGTACCTGCCAAGTTCATCCCAATCCTTTACATGAATGCGTTTGCTGGGAGTGGGTGGGTTGGGAAATTATTAACCTTTAAACTTCAACTTCATGATTTTTTCCTGAAAGAATTAAGTTACACTAAGGACAGCTTGCAAGGTGGTCTTGAAACCAATGTTACATTTTGTATGAGTTCACTGAAAAAAATCTCTAGAGCGAAACAGGATTTAGAAAATTAGACCATGACTCTTTGAGCTTGTGACCCTGTAGCTCAGCCATGTTAAACTCTTGTCTTTTGGGCAGCATGTGGCCCTCTCTCTTCTCAGTATTTGAATTGAATGAGGCAATTCTTCATTTAATATAAGGAACACGATACATTTTAATATAAAATTTTGCAGTCGGGTCCTTTAGGAACTTTTTATGGCTCCATTTTTGGGATAAAATGAAATCAGGTCCGCTTGATTTAACTTTTTTATTTGAGTTTAATATAATTCATGGCAGCCACATTCTGAAGTTTTTCCAAGGTGCACCCTGGCAGATGTTTCTTTAATATCAGCAATGTAAACAAAGTACTTGGAAACAGAAGAACTACTGCAACCAGCATAAAACATTTACCATAAGTACATAGATGCACACCAGTATAGAAATAATACACACTTTACACAAGAACATATTAATAGTACAAACACTTGCATATATACTATGCACATTAAGACATTGGCATATTTTAAAGCGGAGTTCCAGCCACAAGTGAAACTTCCGCTTTAAGCACTCCTCGCCCCCTTACACGCCACATTTGGAATTTCATGTTTTTGGGGGGGGGGGGGGTGGGTGATTAGTTTTGAGTGCGACTTCCTGTCCCACTTCCTGCTTCTGCCTACGGACCACCTAGGTGACTCCTCCTCTCCTCCTAGGAGGCCCCTCCCTCTCGGCAATCTTCTGGGACACCTGACAGGTCCCAGAATATTGCCTGTCCACTGGGAGAGTGCAGCGCGACTCGCGCATGCGCAGTGCACGCCCGCCCATGAAGCTGCAAGTTGTCACAGCCGGTTGCCCACAGTTTCAATGGAGGCGCCGAGAAGGGGAGGGGGAGAGGAGCGAGGCTCTATGAAGCCACATCGCTGGACAGTGGAACAGGTAAGTGTCTGTTTATTAAAAGTCAGCAGCTAAACTTTTTTGTAGCTGCTGACTTTTAATAAACAAAAAAAGCCTGGAACTCCGCTTTAAGCTCAGCGCTTAGAGGTAGAAAAAAGAACCCTTCTGATTTGCGTTTTTGAGAGCAGTTTCTGGCAGAAAAAAACGATAAATGCTCCTAAATGCCTGTACAAAAATGCTCTATATGAGAGGTTTTTTTCTGCCAAAAGAACTGGTGTTTTTTCAGCCCACTGTGCATGGACCCTCAAACCAAAATCAACATTTTCATTGGGTAAAAAATGTTTTTAATGAAAAATCTGCAATACATTTTGTTGACAGATACATTGTTTTATATCATTTCCAGAGGAGATAACTGGAGATCCTTTCAATACCTCGGCATGTTATGGCTTGCAAGTTTTTTGTCTTCTTAGAAGCCCTTTTGAAAAATAAGTGCCTGTAACTGCTTCATGCTCATTGGCAATGTTCTCATTCATGTCAAAGATTATGTGTGTGGCCTACTCTTTTGTTTTCAGTCAAATCTTACTGACATTGTACTATCTGCTATGCTAAACAACTAGCTTCATGTCATGTTAGGAGAATACATTATTTTCTGATAGATTTGACACAAATTTGATTTGTTTTTGTGAAACATGCATAGAAAAGGAAGACTAAAATCAATCAAGACTCCATGTACTCTGTCCAGTTTATCTTATCAGATGTATCCTTTTCTACTACATCTATTAAGGCTCAGCTTGGGCAAAGCATGAAGTGTTACATTGGAAAGTTACCCTCACCGGCCACTTTATTGGGTACACTTTGCTAGTACTGGGTTGGACCCCTTTTGCCTTCAGAACTGCCTTAATTCTTCATGGCATAGATTCAGCAAGTTGTTGGAAACATTCCTCACAGATTTTGGTCCATATTGACATGATAGCATCACGCAGTTGCTGTAGGTTTGTCGGCTGCACATCCATAATGCGAATCACCCGTTTCACCACATACCAAAGGTGCTCTATTGGATTGAGATCTGGTGACTCTGGAGGCCATTGGAGTACAGTGATCTCATTGTCATGTTCAAGAAACCAGTGGTGAGATGATTTGAGCTTTGTGACATGGTGCATTATCCTGCTGGAAGTAGCCATCAGAAGATGGGTACACTGTAGTCATAAAGGGATGGACATGGTCAGCAACAATACTCAGGTAGGCCGTTTCATTTAAACGATGCTTAATTGGTACTAAGGGTCCCAAATGGCGGCATTTCAACACCAACACCAGCCTAAATTGGCAGGATGTATCCATGCTTTCATGTTTTTTACGCTAAATTCTGACCCTACCATCTGAATCTCGCAGCTGAAATCACGACTCATCAGACCAAGCAAAGTTTTTCCAATCTTCTATTGTCCAATTTTGGTGAGCCTGTGCAAATTGTAGCCTCAGTTTTCTGTTCTTAGCGGACAGGAGTGGTGAGGTCTTCTGCAGCTATAGCCCACCTGCTTCAAGGTTCGATATGCTGTGCGTTCAAAGATGATATTCTGCATACCTTGTTTGTAACAAGTGGTTATTTGAGTTACTGTTGCCTTTATATTATCCTGAACCTGCTGAGTCTGCCCATTCTCCTGTGACCTCTGACATCAAGAAGGCATTTTTGTCCACACAACTGGATATTTTCTCTTTTCCGCACCATTCTCGGTAAACCCTAGCGATGGTTGTTGTGGGAATGCAACTAACTTCAGATAAAGACACCATTTCCCACAAGAAAAGCTAGAACAATAGCTAGTGTGTTTAGATTAGTTATTCATGACTTATGAATATGCAAAAATCTAAAATCCCAGTAGATCAGCAGTTTTTGAAATACTCAGACCAGCCCGTCTGACACCAACAACCATGCCACATTCAAAGTCACTTAAATCCCATTTCTTCCCCATTCTCATGCTCGGTTTAAACTTCAGTCTTCACCACGTCTAGAGGCCTAAATGCATTGAGTTACTGCCATGTGATTGACTGCTTAGCAATTTGTGCTACCAAGCAACTTAACAGGTGTACCTATTAAAGTGGCCATTGAGTGTATTTATAAAAAAAAAAAAGCAGGCACAGCTGCAATACTCACTTTTTCTAAGGCACAGTCGCTTGCCGACTCAACAAATTACCAATCCCAGTGCTACTCCTTTCTGGGTTGAATGATGCATGGTATTATTCAAAAACACGTCCTGTGATTCAATTGTGCCAGCTGCATGCCCTGGATTTACCTGAGAATGGTTCAGAAGACTATAGCATTTAAGAACTGCCCACCAAAAGAAAAAGAAGCAGGTGAAGATGACGGCACTGGATCGAAGACTTCTAGAAAAAGGCATGTCTACGCATTTTTTTAATGCTAGTGGTATATTCTTCTGGGGGAGGGGGCCAAAAAGAGAAGAGAGAGGATCCTGTAGATTAAAAACCCACCTTTTTGTCAACAAAATGTTATAAAGCATTACTAGAAATGAAAAAAATACGCTTCTACTGTGGAAAATGTCCCAAAAAAGACAGAGGGCAAGGACTAGTCACCAGTGTTGCCTATAGGCTGCCTGCAGGTGATCTTTTCTACATTATTATATTATTATTATTATTATTATTATTATACAGGATTTATATAGTGCTTTACCACGTTAGGGCAAACAGCACAGTTACAATAAAATTCAATACAGGAGAAATCAGAGGGCCCCGCGCCTTAGAGCTTACAATCTAAAATTACTGATTTCCCAAATATAGACTCTACTCACAAAGATTTAAAAAAAGAAAGCATAAGGCACTTTATTTTCAGCCATTTGACTGTATTCTCAAATCTTATGGAAAGTAAGTTTTCTTTTTTTTTCTGGGGGGGGGGGGGGGGGGGGGGGGGGGGGGATTTCCTAATATGTTAGCTTTGTCTATTCAGCCTTGGAAGTGCCCATCTTGGTAGAGGAGGGCTTTGCTTCCGCATGTCAAAGATGCTATCTGGTGATCTGATGATTGGTGAAGTGAATGGAATGTACAATGAGCAGCAGGAGAGGTACAGGCAGCATAGATCCATAGAATGAATGAAGCAGAAACAGGGAGAGCCATGCTCTGCAGGTCCTCAGATAGAAATTTATTTCCAGCATGTTCTAACAAAAACAGTTAGCAGAACTGTAGTCACATCATCAAATCTCACTCTAAATATCATGATACTAGCAGTCAGAGGCACAGAGGTTGATTTTCTAAAGTCAAATGGGGTGTTCACTTTGCAAAGGAAGTTGAACTTTGCAAGGGAATTTGCCCCAGAACTTAGGGAATGAGGTTAAACTTTGCTGAATTCTATCATCCAATCATATGCATGCGCAAATGCTGTTTTTTTTAAATTTTCCTTGCATGTGATTGAGTATTCTTTACAAAGTACAACTTCACTACATTCGCTAGGCTCCGAGGAAGATTCCCTTGCAAAGAACAACTTCCCTTGAAAAGTGAACAGCCTATTTGCTTTTAGTAACCCCACAGTGGCTTAGATGATCTCACACTAGTTATCAGGCTACAGAACAGGTGCCTAGACACAGACACATGTATGGATTCAGGAAAAGTACTGCTATTTTCCAGGAGGAATTTAAGATAAAAATATACAATTTTAAGGGTACTTCTTAGCACAATTATTAAAATTACATAAATACAAATTTTTAGATGTTCCCAATAAGATAGAAAATATTAACTTTTTGAGTTCATGCCCGTCTCAATTTACTATAACATAAAGTATGTGGCACCTTTATTCTTTGCTAATTTTTATGATTTAACATAATTTTTATTAAAACACTAAGGGATTGATCTACTAAACTTGGAGAGTGCAAAATCTGGTGCAGCTCTACATAACAACTAATCAGCTTTCAGTTTTTTTTTGTCAAAGCTTAATTTAACAAGCTGAAGTTAGAAGCTAATTAGCTATCCTGAACAGCTGCACCAGATTTTGCACTCTTCAGTTTTAGTAAATCAACCCCTAAGGCCGGGTTCACACTGGTATGACACGACAGTCGTGCTACTTTGGATCCGACTTTGTCTGACTTCAGTGAACAGGGATCCGACTTTGATCCCCGACAATACCAGGCACCGTGTCTGGTATGAATCTTTAGGGGAACTCCATGCAGAATGTTAAAAAAATACGTGCATGGGTTCCCCCTCAAGGAGCATACCAGGCTCTGGTCTGGTCTGGAATTTAAGGGGACCTCCACGCCGAAAAAAACACCAATACCAGATCCTTATCTGAGCACACAGCCCGGCAGGTCAGGAAAGGGGGTGGGGACGAGCGAGCGCAAAATATTGATTTATAAATGTAAGAATTGCACACCTGTGTGATAATTATCACACAGGTGTGCATTTCTTATTAAATTATGTATTTGAATTGAACATTTCAATGCAAAATCAATCATAAGATTAAATAAACACTGTGGAATTTAGCCGATGGAATTTAGCTCAAACTGTCTTGCCTACACACGGTCACACCAAATTCCGATGGTCAGTAACACAGTGGCATAAAACACGTTCGACAGCACTATAAAAGGGAAGTTTAATGCTTCCGAGCATGCGTCGAATTGTTTCCGAGCATGCGTCGGAATTTTGCATGTCGGAATTGCATACCCACGATCGGAAAATCCGATAGAAAGGTTTTCCATCTGAAAAATTGAGAACAGGTTCTCAATCAAAGGTCCGTCGGAAATTCCGACAGAAAAAGACTGATGGGCATACACACGGTCGGAAAATCCGATTAAAAGCTCCCATCGGACTGTTTCCATCAGAAATTTCCGACCGTGTGTACGCGGCATTACAGAATCCCTATAAATGGAAAGACTTGCACAAAATTGAAAACTCTTCCGTTCTTTCATCTGTCACATCTAGATACTGGTTCTTGAGACCACTACCTTTGGTTAAATCAAATCTGTCTTTGGCAGTTTAAACTGAGTCTATTATAAAAAAGGCATAAGTAGACATCGTCTTCAGTAAAAAATGTCTAAATGTTCAGTAGATCTAAAAAGATTTTGTTCATATGCCAATTTTTATGTAAAAGCTAGGCTTGGTCATAACCCCTCCCTCCCTCAACCAGTTCATCTTCCCCATTTTCTTTTTTTTTTTTTTTTTAAGTAATGGGCTACCTCACCTACCAATAAGGAGGCTTGAGAGGTAGAAGTGGGCTGAGCTAAGCACAAGTTTTACCGAAAAAATCAAGCTCTAAATCTAAATTCACCTGCCTGTAATTTTGGATCTGTTTATTGTTTTTACGTGCAGTTTTTTTTCAGAATTGGATTCTGCTTGTGCATTTTTTCATTATATGTGCAGTTTGAAGTGCCTATGTTTGGAAACAGCTTATTTTAAGGATCAGCAAAGGAGGGAGCAGACTAGCCCTCAAACCCAATGCAGTATAGACATGTTCATGAGCATTTCCCAGGTTTAGGATTATAAAAAAAAATTGGGGAATATTTGCAGGCACCAAATGATGCCTGCTTTTTATTACAATTGTTCTGCCCCCAGTGTTGATAATAACATTCCTCAGCAAAATATCCTGTGCTTTGGATAAATAATAGACATCTTTCCTCTGAGGCTCACAGCTCAGGTCCCCACTAATTATCAGGGATCATCATGTCAGCTTTGATATAGTGATCACATGCAGGCTGGGGGCTTTATTGATAGATGCTACTTCAGGCTGAAAGTGGAAGCATTGGCCTGTATAATACTGTATTTGTCCGATACAATTATAATATTAAAATAATATTACAGTAAAAATATATAGTAAATGCTTTTTTAACATTTTTCATGTGCATTTTTCAGCCTATAAAAAAATTAACAAAGAACAGTGACCTAACAAAGGCAGTATAGATCCTTAAAAAATAATGAATTGTGTATGAAAGTTAGTTATAGAGTTATTGTTAACCCATGCAACATGAAGCTGTTACATTTGGCTGGGGCATCTAGGCATCAATGACTGACTAAAAGGTTAAAAAAAAGCACTGTTACTCTTATGGTAGAACATAATTTAACATAAAAAAATGATCTTTCCAACTCAATCTGTAGCTTTTTCCAAAATAGTAAAAAAATAAAATGGCTACTTAGATGTCCAAATATTCCTTGAAAAATGTGTTCCCTTCATTAGCTAGTGAAATGAAAGGGAGCTGGAACTCAAGAATAGAACAGAAAATCATGCCTCTTGACTCTGATTGCATGTAGAGAAGTAAACACCGGCTGTCTCCTGCTGCTACTGCATAAAATAGCTTTAGGCTAATGTTTTCAGGGAATAGAAGCCTGAAAGTAAGTTTCCTAAGTTTGAAAAAATATCTTGAATGTACACAATATAAAATCAAACTTTTCAGGCAAAGTTAAATTAAAGATGATTAGGGGCATGCTCCTTTTTTCAGACACAGTTTGTATCCCTACATATGTTTTATTCTGGGCACCTGAACAGTGAACAATGTTCCACTTATCAGAGAAACAAAAGATTCCTTCACTGAAAAAATTGACACCTGCATATTCACAGGCTCTAAGGGTAGGCAGAGAACATGAAATAGATTACTTGTGTTGGCATTTATTTAATTCTCTTTAATTTAGCATTATGGTAGGTACCAACGTGTGTAAACATGGTATAGTTGGTTAATCTACCCACAGCTCAACCAATATAAAAATGAAAGTGTCTTGTAACAGAAATATGTGAGCAACTCTCTCATGAACAAATGAGAGGGAGAGAACAGGAGATCATGCAGTAATGTTAGTACATTGCAATGATAAGAATTGGGGTTCTGTAAATAAATTGGTGAAGGAGAAAATGAAGAACAACTGAAAGTGGTGTGCAAAACCTTATTCATAGGCTTTTGGAGAATACTCCTCCTGTTTCCACAAATTCATTGAGAAGGTGATGCTTCACTCATATGTTCTGGACTGGCCCAAATCTTGTTCGAAAAGGAACTTGGAATTGGTCATTATTAGTGTATCATGGGAAAAAATTAGCCCATTGGTTAGCAGAGGCAGCCCAGGAGTGTTGGGAGAGGACTCTGTGATGACTCATATCTGCTTACACTTCCGAGGTGCTTCTGCTTACCAACTGGCTGTTTTTTCCCACCATACAGCTCAATCAAAATGTCTTCATTGCATTTTAATGAATGGTACATTTATCTATACTTTCAAATAGCTAATAATTCAATTTGGCATTTATAAAGCCCCATACACACGGTCGGATTTTTGCATGGATTCTGTCCGATCGGACAATGTTGTTGAAAAATCAGACCGTGTGTATGCACCATCGGACAGTGTACGTCGGATTGTCCGACGGACAAAGTCCTATCTCCTGCTGGATAGATTTTCAGACAACACGGTCCGATCACATCAAATCCGATCGTGTGTACGGACAAAGTGCTACGCATGCTCAGAAGAAATTCTGTGACGGAAGCGCTCGGTCAGGTAAAACTACCTTTCCTAATCGACACAGCACATTCGTCACGCTGCAATGTTAAAATGACTTTAATGCAGCGCATTCTCTTTTTCTTTACAATGCAACAAGAATGACATGTTTTAGCTGCTCCTATTCACCCGCACTTCTCACAAACTTAGTTCTTTATTACTTTTCAGGATTTATACACTACATGTTTATTTTTACTCAGATCGTAAAAGAATCTTTGTTATATTTTTAGCATGATTTGTCTTTTTTTTTTTTGGGAATACATATTTGAAGGAGATTTTTTTTTTTTTTTTTTTGGAGGGGGGTTGTGTGTCTCAACTTAGCAAAACCACATTATTAACATTTGTATTTGTTGCTTAAATTTACTAGGAGTTTGTTGGTTGTTGGTGCCCCTTGTTAATTCTACTTTAGGATTAGTGAAATGTACCTGCCTACTCAAAGAAAAACTGTCATTGTAGAAAAGTAAAACACAATAGTCAATGATTATTTCAAATCCAAAAAACATTTATTTAGGTCTCAGCACCAAACCAAAGAGGAACGCAGCCATG
The DNA here is from genome assembly GCA_028564925.1 of Lithobates sylvaticus. Taxonomy (NCBI): domain Eukaryota; kingdom Metazoa; phylum Chordata; class Amphibia; order Anura; family Ranidae; genus Lithobates; species Lithobates sylvaticus. Next base: position 645,668,178 of record CM053026.1, read on the forward strand.
GTGAAACTTGTGGAATTTGCAAAGCCTTGGACACCCACGGCAACCATCATTTTTCAAGCTTAGAAAATTGGGGGCCTGAGGAGTACCTATCTAAATAATAAGGGAGTGCAATCTGGTCCTGAAGTCCAAAACATCCGGAACTGCAGCAGATGCCATCTAGGTCCCCAGGCTCTGGTCCTACGAGAGGCTCCATCTTCTCTCAGACCAGACTGAATCAAGGTCATCACTCTCTTGTCTTCCTTGTACTCTTCCTTCCACGCCGTGGTGCTGGTGCTGGTGGGGTGGCAGAAGGAGGAGGAGGAGGCAGGGCAAGGTCACTCTCGCAAACATGTGTGAGGGGAGTCATCTCCCCAGCCATCCCCTCATTTAGGATTTTGAGGATGACATCCTCACACATGCTGCGTTGCCCCGCCTCCATACCCGTCATTTTATTGCCAACCAAGGAGGCAGATTCCCTGTATTTATCAATGAAGAGGGGGAGAAAACTCACGTCGTAGAAGCCCTCCATCATCTCTGCAAGACACAACACCACACAAAACAATATAAATAATGTCAGCCTAAACTCTCCTAATCTTCTCCATAAAGAAGCCTCAAGTTCTAATCAGTCTAGGCTAGTTATGTACCAACGTCAAATTGTACCTTCGTTTCTAGCGATCGTCTCGTGCGTGAGCTTTCTCTCCCCTCGTCTCCCAGATCGTGGCTACGACACAGGCGCGTGACGTTTTATATTCAGTGCGCATGCGTCAAACTCCGCCCGCCCCTGACGATCTTTCTCGTCTATTCCCCACCCCTTCTCTTTACGGCGCAGTGGGGAGAGCACATGGCGGGGACACAGCAGGTGCGCCCCAAATATCCCACCAACGAGGAGGAGGACGAGGAAAGTCCGGAGGCAGAAACGTCCCGATCCCGGAGCCTAAAATTCAAGGCCTCCAATATGTCATTTGGAGAAATGTTGGAGATGGTGGACATATTAAAGAGGAGCGACTATGATGGGAAGTATGGGCCTTACCTCAACCCCAATGTCCGCAAGGCCAAGATCATGTCTAAAGTTGTGAGAAGGCTGTACAATCATTTTGAGGTACAACGATCCAAGGAGCAACTCAGGAAACGCTGGTCAGACCTGAAACTGAGGGAGGCCGATCAGTACAGAAAGATCAAGCGAGTTCTTCGAAAAAGTAAGTAGTTGTGTTTTGTGTTTGCTTTCTTGCTTGCATACTGCTCCATGTGGTTTGATTTTTACAAAGTTGTACATTCCAAAATGGCCACTTTCAGGTTCGTCTGTGCATTCGATCGTACTCAGCCTCGATCTTTCTGCCACTGTCATGATCGTGTGTGTCCATTCGATCGTACGCAACCTCGATCGTTCGGCCACTAATAATACGAGGTTTGGTGAAGTTTTTATTGAAAGGAAGTTTGTTCTCACTAGAGATGTCAGCAAGAGCGTAAACCAAATTTAGTCAATGTAAAGGAGAGGTCACTCAGTAGCTGTTTACCCATCTGGACTCTAGAGCACTAGTGCTGGGACACCCAAACCCCCTTTTTATTAGGCTTTTCCACACATGTGCTCCAGTGGATACTAGAGGGGGGTCTCCATCAGACAAACTTCTACCAAAAAGCTAGTAAGTTTAGCACCTTTACAAAGTGACTACATTCATGTAGTTGGCATTTGTAACTGGCCAAACAAAAATAGTGTCCGTCACTTTCAAGCAATGTTTGTCATTTCCTATTTCTGCCCTCAATAGATTGTGTTGCTAAATCTTCCTTTTGTACATTCTCATAGGGGAGCGAAAACTTGGGCCGTCTGAGGAAACCCCAAAACCAACACCTCCCAAAAAAGGGGAAAGAGCAGAAGCAGAGGAGGAGGAGGAGGAAGGAGAGATCATCGAACTTGGAGAACTTGTCACCACAACAGGTGAGTGTGGGAGAACACAGCTACTGGTAAGCTAATCAATGTATGGCTGCCTCATTTCCAACACCCGATTTTTGTTTGTTTGTGGTTTTTAGGTGACGTGGATGTTGTGGAAGAAAAATCGCACTTTACCACAGAGAGTGCCCACGTACTCATCGGGGAGATAATGGTCTGCAATAGAGATCTAGATTACATAAAGCAAAACATCAATGATGTTCAACAAAAATTGAAGAACATCTTAGATGTTTTAGGAAAAATATGAAAACGCACCAAGTAATTAACACACATTTGTGCCTGCTTCTGAACACATTTGCAACTTAAGAACTGTGTGAAATTTGGAACATGCACACATTGTGTCCACATGTGCTAGCTCCCATCATGGTGGATGAATGCCAACGTTTTTTTGGGGGTGCAACCACTTTACGAACTACGAAAGTGGTTGTGGTGAAGGGGTTGCACCCCCAAAAAACGTCCATTCATCCCCATGATGGAAAATGGCACTTTTGAAGCTTCTAGGCATGTGTTTTACCATCTAATGACCATTTTCAGACCCAAATTGTGTGCATGTTCTAAATTTCCACTTTCCAGGGGTGACCCCCCATGTGATGAAGGCAAGATCAAACACACTTTGAACATATAGTCATGTCTGATCTTGTCTTCACTTTACAAAGTTGAACTTTCCTAGTTCATAGGTTCTGTTTTGCTCCATGCCTGGTTTTACCAATTGCGGAATGTTTGTAAACAATGTTTTAAATAACCAAGATGTTGTCAGTTTGGGCAAGAAGATTGTAAACGCACTTGTGAATGTTTTCCAAGTAAACTTTTTAAATTTTCTAAATGTGTGGCTTCCTTATTTAAAAAACACAATGCATTATGTATGTCAAATGTAAAGGATATGGGGGGCAATGGGTGTTATTTACTAAAGGCAAGTCCACTTTGCACTGCAAGTTTCTTTTCCAGGGCACTTTTTCACTGCACTTGTAGAGCATAGTCGATTTGACTTATGTAAATGACACCCACAGTGCTTTGTACGAAAACACGGAGCACAGCATTTTTGAGAATACACACATGTCTGACCTGGTGATGAAAAGGAGTATTTTGGGTGTCAGTTATGCAGTACAAACCTTCTCTAGACCAAAGATTAGGTAGCAAACACACAACATGAGAATAATCTTTTTGGGAAGAAGAGACTGTTACCTCCTTTTGCCCAGAAAGTGCATTCCCACTGTCGAAGGCAAAGGGAAAAAATTTAAAGGTAAAATAAGCTAAAAAGAATACGGAAATGACAAGAAATCATAGGTTGGTTGAAAAATAAGATTTATTACAAAATGCCTCTCACACATCGTCAGGCAGAGCAATGGCCCCCCTACCCACAAAGTAGTCCATATATTGCTCGCGGACCGCGCGGGCATTTAGAGGGGGCAAGCCTGGACGTGCCACTTGAAGGGCTGTGAGGTCAGCATTTGGAGGGCCCTCCACATCTGGGCCAACGGGCACCACATAGTTCCTGTTATGTCTTTTGAGGAAGTTGTGCAATATGCAACAGGCAAGAACTATGTGGTTCAGTTTGTATTCCGCCAAGTTAATTGCCGTCAAGAACAGGCGGAAGCGGCTGGCCAGGATGCCAAAAGTGTTCTCCACAACTCTTCGGTCTCTGGACAGCCTGTAGTTGAAGACCCTCTGGTCTGGGGTGAGGGTCCTCATCGGGAACGGCCTCATCAGATGGGGAGTCAACGCAAACGCTTCATCTGCGACAAAGACGAAGGGGAGTCCTTCTGCATTCTCCTCTGGAGGTGGCAAGCACAGACTGCCACTTTGGAGACGCCAGTAGAACTCCGTGTGCGCAATGGCACCACCATCCGAGATCCGGCCGTTCATCCCCACGTCCACATACATAAATTCATATGTCGCCGACACCACCGCCAACATCACTACACTATTAAACCCTTTATAATTATAATAGTAGGACCCCGAGTTGGGCGGTGGGACGATGCGGACGTGTTTCCCATCAATTGCCCCTCCGCAGTTAGGAAAGTCCCAACGGCTGGCAAAGTGGGAGGCCACAGTCTGCCATTCCTGTGGCGTGGAAGGGAACTGTGGAGTGAAACAAGAAAAAATAATTAGTCACTTTGCACATAAACATTGCAAGCAGATTAGACAATCAACATCTTGGAACAAGAGCATTGTATAAAATTGGAGGCTGGAAAGTATTTGCACAGAAAAGTAGAGGCTCCCCTTCACAGATTACTCACCCCCCATCAATCCCCACACTTCTGATGGGCCATTGGCAATAACTAGGGTTTTGGGGGGGGGGGGGGTGTTGGACAGGTAACCCTCTGCACTTCATTGATTGGCAAATGGCTCAATAATGTGTGCTAGTTTGGCCAGACCCTCTGTACTTAACACTATTGGCAGCCCCCAGGAAAGCTAAACTAACATTTCAACCCCCCCCCCCAAAAAAAAGGAAAGCACATTGTGACTTTCTGAAATTACCAAGCAAGCTAATAGGAGGGAAAGAACACAAAAAAATAGGAAATGGAAAGTATGGAGGCAGCCCCTTGCACTACATGCTTTGCAGAATTCATCCCTAAAGATGCCCACTATAAAGAGGTAGGTATATAGTGTGTATTGACCTTGGGAAAGCCAGCAGATAGAGGATTGGTACCATCTGACAGAGCAGTTGGGGGAGGGGGTTCCTAATGAGTTTGCCCCCCCCACCTAAAAAAAAAAAAAAAAAGGGGCTCTACATGAAGTAAACCACACAGCAAACATTTGTGCATATTTTAGGGGGTGTTTGGGGGCAAACAATACTATGCAGCAGACAAAAGGCATTGCTTAAGTGACTAGGCCATAGGTGTCTATTGGGGCAGAAGAGCATGCTGGGGAGGTAAGTGAAGGGAAAAATGCATGAAGGAGAAAAGGGGCACAGCATATTAGAACATATTGCAATCATGGTAATTAGGGAAGGAGGTCAAAAATAGAAGACATTAGCAAACAGAGCATACATAGAAGGGAATAGTAAAGTATAAATGTTACCTTAATATAGTCCTCCTGCAGGACCTGGATGATGGCAGAACAGGTCTCTGGAATAATGATTCCCAGGGCCTGGGGAGAGATACCTGAAGAGAACTTCAAATCCTGAAGACTTCTCCCTGTCGCCAAGTAACTCAACGTGGCAACAAGCCTCTGCTCCGTAATGGCTTGTCTCATGCAGGTATCCTGCCGGCTGATAAAGGGGGTCAGCAAAGCCAAAAGACGGTGAAAATCGGGGTCCGTCATCCTGAGAAAGTTCCTGAAATCATCAGGATTATTCTCCCGGATCTCACGAAGCAAAGGCATGTGCGAGAATTGGTCACGCTGAAGCAACCAATTCTTGGTCCACATACTCCTCGTCACTCTGTTCATGGACGGGTCTTGGGTCAAAGCTAAAAGCCCGACACCAATTCCGCATACAGCACGAACTCGGCGACGAGTACGCACGGGAAACATCGCTCACAAGGTCACAAAAGGTCGGCTGGTCAGAACGGACAAACAGAAAGCACCGATAAACAGCAAGGCCTGAAAGAACGAAATGAATACCAGAAACGAGCAGACAATAAGCAGTGCAAATCAAAGCGTCCTATATCAAGATATAGGCCGCAATGACCAACAAATGCGAACTGACTACACGCACTAATAAACAGATACGCACGACAAGCACAAACTGAAGAGCAGTAACGATCTGAGTCAGAAAACTGAGAAGCGCGAATCTTAAGTCACCAAACTTCGACTAACTCGCGATAAACACGGGATCAGCAGAAGGAGCCCAACGGGTGCCTGACGTGGTGCTGAACTTCCCTTTTCTAATCTCGTGGAAGACGACTTACGTCACAACGTTCTTGCAGACCGGATATTCCGACAACGTAGTCCGACCGTGTGTACGCAACACCAACATCGGACAAAGTACGACGGACAGGATCCGACCGACCTGGTCCGCGGATAATCCAACCGTGTGTATGGGGCTTTAATGTTTTAATTACCGTAATACAATTATTCACTTGAGTTCACATAATTAAGTGATGTAATAGTCATTACATAACTATAATGTACTTTTCCTCAGAGCAGTTGTAAAGATAATATATGTTATGGAATAATTATATGCATATATGCAATACTGTATATTCATATAGAGTAAGTTTATTATTGCAGTTTTTTATTTGCATAATAAATAGCTGATATTGCTTATCTTCCTGAAATGTTTATTTTTTAAAAATACCCCAGTAAACAAAGCCAAACAATAGAACACACATGGTTTTGCCTACAACTTTTTATTAACGTTTTTTTTTTTTTTTTTTTGCTGTCTGTGACCCTGTTATGGAGATTCGCCTTCTCTATTTATCTATTTATTTGTGAGGGAACATAAAAGAAAATCCCACATTTGGGGTTGTCCCCAGAAAAGGAATAGAGGGGAAATTGTCCAATGGGGACACTAGGTCTAGTGACCCTGGGGGCCTCAAGGGATCCCCTTAATTTGCAGGGATTTCATCTCACTTCTTGTTGGGGCTATTGGACAGAAAATGAAGATAAATATCTCCAATGGGATGGTAAAAGAAAAAATTTACAGAGATTACAACTTAACTTATAAAAAATCAATTCTGCTTGCAATTGATGGCATAGAATTAAAATCTCTCAAAAAAGTGAAACCTCAAAATGCTTTGGTGGAGTTGTCTGTTGCTTGGAGAAGTGAGTTGGGCTGAACAGGTCACCCATTGGGCTCCTAGCAAACAGTATGGAGGTTGAGACTGGAAGAGTATGGCTCTTTTTTTTCTCAACCTCTGTAGTGGCTGGCCAGCAAGTTATTAGTTATGGACTTGATAAGAATGACTTTCATTGCCTAAAGCTCTTCATTTACTCCAAATTGTAAGTAGAATTCACTTTTTGTAAACTGCTAAAAATAAAGTTGAGGACGCTATCTGGTGTGGTTTGTTGCTTTGTTTTTGTATAGCAATTCAAGTTTTTCCAGAACAGAGCTGCAAGGATAAAACCTAATTCTGCTGTTTTTACTATGTAAAAAGTTTACAGCAGCTCCTATGGATTGGTTGTTTTAAAAATTTGCATGGACTCATCCAGTAAAAGACTCCACGCGCTCCATATTTGTGAATTAAATATTCACAATAGAATCACATTACTAAATGAAATACTGAATACTCTGAGCAGGTTTTTACTCAGGAAAAATTATTTTAGACCTTCAGACTTGATAATGAGGTAAAGGGAGACATGAGGAAATCATCCCTCTCTACTACTGGACCAGGAATCTGTTAATCTAGTCCCTGTGCTGTTAAAGGTTGTCATTAATTTAGATGTATTTATTGTATGTATTTAGTAGATTTGCCACATATTTTTATAAGCAAATATTCTTGACAGGAAGTAGGAACAAAACTTCTATCATCTACCCCATATGAATATTGAGGAGAGGCAACCCTTTGCTTGACACATAGGTCAAAAAGATGGAGCTTATAAGTAAGAAGGTGTGTTTCCTCGGATATGAATTTTTCTTAAAAATTAGTTTGGAAAAATGCCCATTGGCATTGGTGCTCCACTATAACAGGAGGACAGAGGAAAGTCTTTTGTGTGACCCTTTCAGATTATGAGAAAAGGTCAGGCATCTGCATGCTGCTTTAGATCCAGAGCTCCCAATGACTTCAAACTCAGAGTGCACTATTCCCTGTACTGCAGATAAGTAAGTTTCCTAGTTGTGGATGTGCCCCTGTCCCTGCCCCTTCCTCTAGGATGCATCTTACTATAAGAACCTAACTTATTAAACATTAGTAACAGGAAGGAGCAGGGCTGGCACCACTTACCAGGAAGCTGGACTGTTTTGCAGCACAGTATATTCAAGGGTTTGGGGGTCCTAGTGAGCTATACAGTAAATTGGAGGTAGCTTGCAGGCTACAGAAAAGAGCCTACTAAATAGTAAAAGTATGAATTATTTTTCTGCCTGCCCTTTAAAACATTGGAAAGTCATTCACCATCTGATTCCCAAAGTGGTGGCCTGTGTAGATTGTTAGTCTTCCAATTTTTGATACAAGATTTCAATCCATTTAAAGTATTCTGCTTAATTTTCTGCAACCGATAAGGATATTTTAATATTTACTATAGATATGAGTACAGTGGTTGACTTGATGAAGAATTGATCAAGTGACACTGTTAGACTAAATTTATTAAACAGGAAATCAGCTGCTGGAACTGTGCCATCTATTAAAGCTTTCATCAAATGTTCTAATCACCAAAGGTTATTATTCAAGGCTTAAGAAGCTTATGTGAATTTCCCCCTCCAGGTTTTGACAAAGGAAAGTCAATGGTGATTTGGAGAAAGATGCTGTCATTGTATTACATGCCATTCTATACTTTCAGGAAATAGAACAATTTGCTTTATCCAGTTTTTGTAGGCTTTGCATTCTTAGAAAAAAAAGAACATCCATGGAAAATCTTATAAAACATTTTACAGTTATTTTAGGGCTCTATACCAGTATAGTTTATACCTTATTATACACATATTGTTCTATATAAAATATTTAAAAAGAATGAGTGTAACCAAGAAATAATGTGACTTAGTGGCTTTCAAAAAGTACCTTCTGCATTGTGTTCAGTTGTTTAATGTGGGTTTCCCCGCATCCAATTCGCATAGCAGGAGATTGTGACTTGCTCTCAATGGAGCAGGTTCACACATCTCCGCAGTGACTCCAGTGCAAATTGCACAGCAGCCCTGTGCATCTTTTGGTCCGTTTCAGGTCCGAATTCAGCCAAAAATTTGGGCTGAAATTGGACCTGAAACAGTGAATGGAGACACACCAGACTCATGCTGTTAGCCGCTGCGTTCTTCAGTGTGAGCCCAGACTGAAAGACTTCTTGAACCTGTAGAAACCTACTTCTGGCATCATCTTGTTTCCATCTGTGTTCCATAAAAGCTAGCTTTTCAAATTATACTTCAACCATGGTTCTAGCTAAATTTTTAGATTAGACTAACTGAACTGATACATTTCAAGCTTACGGAGGTTTCCCTAAGAAACTGAGTTTTATTAAAAAATACAAGTGTTGAAGAGCAAAAAGCACAAGTCGGTAAAACACATACCTTGTATAAATATATAGTTAAAAAGGCTTAAAAAACAATCTCCTGCATACCTTTGGACACTACTGTTTGCAATCAATACCCTTAAATAATAGTTTTGCTTAGACATTTCCCTTTTAAAGAAAAAGTGTAGAGCACTGTCACTAAGCACATCTTTTTAATTATTATTGCAGTATTGACTTTAAACACATTTTTGTCCCATTTTTACAAGCTCCATCTTTGTTGTTTGTGATGTTGTAATTATTAATTTTATGTAGACATTTAATGTTAAAGTGGAAGTAAACCCCCCTATCGTTTTCAGCCAAGGAAGCTGCCATCTTTGCCTCTGTTTAATCTTCAACTGCCACAGTGCTGCACATGTGATCCGTTATGACACCAGCCATTGGATGGTTTGACTGTTTGGTTGAGAGCACAGCCAATGTGCAGTTAGCATTCACGGCATGCCTTTTTTTTTTAGACTGTTAAATCGATGGGTTTACTTCCGCTTTAAGCAATTGAAGGCAAAGTGGTTTGGCCACTACGAGGTACAATAACTCAAGCTAGGTAAATATGTATTGAAATTTCGGTACATGTGTACTCCAGGTGTTCAACAGGAGACAGTCTAACAAAACGTAAAACCAGCATTTGACCTATGTATTCTGATGGGGGTAGGGCTCCCTGAGTCCCACCTGTCAGAATACAATAGCACAGCAGAAGGGATTCCTGCATCCACATTTCTTGTGTGGATGTGTGGATCTGTGACTTTTTTCATTCAACCCACTGTAAAAAAAAGCTATGCGTGTATACCTACTTAAAGCTAAGTTCAGGATTAGGTTTTCCCTTCATTTTCCCACCCTCTCATGGAGCATACAACCCTTTACAGAAATAAACCTATATACTCATCTTTTTTTCCAAGACTCTTATGTGTGATCTAGTGACATCACAGGTCCACTTCATCCTCCCATAGTTGATGTTTTCTAAATGCTCTTTGCAGCATTCTCTGGTAAGGCCCTGCACTCACAGGAAGTAGGCAGAAAGATGCTGGGTGCCATTTAACCTGGAAAAGGACCAGCCAGTGGCCCCATAAAGAAGGCTGTCGAGGCAATGTAAACAGACTGTAGCAAATCCATGTGCATGTGATGATAACAGGTATCTATTATAGTATTACTAAAGAATGCAGAGGTTACTGTTGAAACCGACCCTGCACCCCCATGATATTTTCAAAGGAAGAGCTGATATCAGACATACAAGAGAAGAATCATTGTTGCTGGTCACAGATCCACGTTGCAGAATATGCAAAAAGAGTTTCTGTTCAGTTGTTTTAGCATGGTGGATTTATTGCCCTCAGAGTTTCTTGTCATCCTGGCCAGCACTGATTTTAACCTTGTGTGCATAATATAGTCTTCCTTAGGCCATAGACATTCCAAAAAGTTCCATCAGCTATAGACAAACATCTGATTGTAGCTCTGCAAAAAACAAAACAAAAAAAAAGCGAAGTTTGAAAACATTTGTATTAGGGTTAACGAGTAATTGTGTGCAGGAGTAGTAACAAATATGTGATAACATATGGTGATTGTTATTATTATTGCTACTATAACTATTTTACAGGTTATTGCAGCATGTGCTTGTTGGAATAGTGGAAGGGGTGGTCCCTAAGATCTAGGATGCTGAAAAAGACTCAGGGTTAGCTGGAAGATTTTGTTAAAATGGAATTCCTTATATGGCCACCCCCCTTATCCTGACAACAAGGACAGGAGAAACACCCACAAATTTACCACATTTCGGAAAAGAAACACCCCAAGATTGTTTTTTAAGAGTCATTTTTTGTCTAAAGTTTTTGGAAAATGTAACAATGAATACCTTTTTTTTTTTACAAAAGTTGTCAATTAATAAGATATTTCTAACACACATGATAGCCATACTTAGAATTACAGCCACAAACACATTCTGCTCCTCTTTCTGCAAAAAGGCATATGGAAAAAAATATATAGGGGAAGGTGCTCTGGTCTGATGAGACTAAAATTTTACTTTTTGGCCATCAACGTAAACGCTATGTCTGGCGCAAACCCAACACATCACATCACCCAAAGATCACCATCCCCACAGTGAAACATGGTGGTGGCAGCATCATGCTGTGGGGATGTTTTTCAGCATTCGGGACTGGGAAACTGGTCAGAGTTGAGGGAAAGATGGATGGTGCTAAATACAGGGATATACAGGGATATTCTTGAGCAAAACCTGTACCACTCTGTGTGTGATTTGAGGCTAGGACGGAGGTTCACCTTCCAGCAGGACAATGACCCCAAACACACTGCTAAAGCAACACTTTAGTGGTTTAACCGCTTCAGCACCAGGCCATTTTTTACCCTTCCTTACCAGAGCACTTTTTGCGATTCGGCACTGCGTCGCTTTAACTAACAATTGCGCGGTCGTGCGACGTTACACCCAAACAAAATTGACGTCCTTTTTTTTCCCACAAATAGAGCTTTCTTTTGGTGGTATTTGATCACCTCTGCGATTTTTATTTTTTGCGCTATAAACAAAAGAAGAGCGACAATTTTGAAAAAAAAACACAATATTTTTTTTACTTTTTGCTATAATAAATATCCCATTTTTTTTAAAAAAAACATTTTTTTTCCTAAGTTTAGGCCGATACGTATTCTTCTACATATTTTTGGTAAAAAAAAATCGCAATAAGCGTATATTGATCGGTTTGTGCAAAAGTTATAGCGTCTACAAAATAGGGGATAGATTTATTGAATTTTTTTTTTTTTTTTACTAGTAATGGCGGCGATCTGCGATTTTTCGTGACTGCGACATTGCGGCGGACACTTCGGACACTTTTGACACATTTTTGGAACCATTCACATTTACACAGCGATCGTTGCTAAAAAAATTGCATTGATTACTGTGTAAATGTGACTGGCAGGGAAGGGGTTAACACTAGGGGGCGCTGTAGGGGTTAATGTGGGTCCCTATAGGAGTGATTCTAACTGTGGGGGGAGGGGACTCAAGGGGAGAAGACCGATCATGTGTTCCTCCATACTGGGATCACATGATCGGTCTCCTCTCCGCTGACAGGACGTGGAGCTGTGTGTTTACACACACAGCTCCACGGTCCCGCACGGTCCCGCATGGTCCCGTTGTTTTAACGTGCAATCGCAGGTGCCCGGCGGACATCGCGGCTGCCGGGCACTCGCACCGGGTCCCGAGCGATGCCGTGGGCGCGCCCCCCAGGCGGCCGGGAATCCGAGGACGTCATATGATGCCCACCCAGGATGGGAGATCCACCTTGTGGGCGTCATATGACAATGGGTGGTATTGAAGTGGTTAAGGGGAAACATGTAAATGTGTTGGAATGGCTTAGTCAAAGCCCAGACCTCAATCCAATAGAAAATCTGTGGTCAGACTTAAAGATTGCTGTTCACAAGCGCAAACCATCAAAATTGAAGGAGCTGGAGCAGTTTTGCAAGGAGGAATGAGCAAAAATCCCAGTGGTAAGATGTGGCAAGCTCATAGAGACTTTTTCAAAGTGACCTGGTGCTGTGATAGCCGCAAAAGGTGGCTCTACAAAGTATTGACTTTAGGGGGGTGAACAGTTATGCACATTGACTTTTTCTGTTATTTTGTCCTATTTGTTGTTTGCTTTACAATAAAATAATATAAAAAAAAATCTTTACAGTTGTGGGCATATTCTGTAAATTAAATGATGCAAATCCTCAAACAATCCATGTTAATTCCAGGTTGTGAGGCAACAAAACATAAGAAATGCCAAGGGGGTTGAATAATTTTGCAAGGCACTGTATGTTCCAAACATTGTGTCTTGTGTATCACACATGTCAAACATTTGTATTGGTACTTTGGTCACCTCTAAAGGAGTAGTCAGGGAAAGTAGCATAGTGTAGCGTCACCTATAACAGTCTCTGTCCCCATAAGCCAAGCTAGACTAGCCTACTGGTACATGGCTGCCCCCTGGAATGCCATGTTTACTGGCCAGGAAGTACAGGAGGCTAAGGAAAAGGAAGAACAAAAGAGTTCCTGTGGTTCCAAGAGTGCAGTTGTCCATGAGGGATGTATGGGACTGGTGTCTCGCAGAAACTTAGTCAGTCGGACTTGCAGATGGGTCAGTTCAGGTGGCAGGCAGAGACATGGTCAGCAAATAGGCAAAGGATCAGTCTAGGCAGCAGGCTGAAATGTGGTAAAAAACATACCAGTATAGGTATAGGCCGCAGGCAGAGGCACTACTGCATTGGTGTGGTGGTGGTCAGGAATGCTGTTGCTGGCTGCACTGGTCTGATGACTCTGGGACTTGTGTAGTGGCAATGAGGAACACTGTTGCTGGTTAACACTGGTCTGGTGACACTGGGGACTAGTGTGGCAGCAATCAGGAACACTGTTGCTGGTTAACACTGGTCTGGTGACCCTGAATAAATTAAATGTATTCATTTAATTTTAGTAAAGGCACTGGAGGCATAGCTGACTACGTTCATAAACCTCCTGTGATTATGACACGAGGAAAGGCTCAGGGTTACAGTATATGCAGAGAATTGTCAATCGAGTCAAATTTGGTGAAGGACTGTTGAAAACAGCCCCCTTCCTTCAATCTTCTGCCCCACCTCCCTCTACTCCTCCTCCCCTTCCTCTTACAACTCTTTCTGTTATGTGATTAGGGCATGAGGTGAGGCTCTGAGGAGCTGAGGTTATATGAGGAGAGTTGTTGGCCAATGAGGAATGGATTATTGACACAATCCCTGTTATGTTCCTCCTAGAACACACACTAAATGGCGTAACGGATTGGATCGCTTATAAGGGTTGAGCGAACCCGAACTGTAAAGTTCGGGTCCGTACCGGACTTTTGGGTGTCCGGGTCCCGGACCCGAATCCGAACTATTGACTGTATGTTCGGGTTCGGGTCCGGTGTTCGGCGATGTATTGGCGCCTTTTACAAGCTGCAGGGCAGCCAATCCATGCTAGTTTCACTAGTGTGCCCTTAAAAGCCATCACAGCCATGCCTACTAATGGTATGGCTGTGATTGGCACGTGCAGCATGTGACCCAGCCTCTATATAAAGGTACAGGCACACAGCACAGCACCTCACTCTGCTATAGACTGGTTCCTGTGCTGCTAAGAGAGGATTTCATTAGGAGTTAGTCTGATACAGTCAGTCAGTCCACATTCCTTAAATTTTCTTCAAATTAGTTATATCAGTGAGCGATCTACATAGCTAGAGTAGAGACTAGAGAGTGTCTTTATTAAGGAAAAAAAAGAGGCAGAGAGAATTATTCAAGAGATTCCTAAATCAATTGTACCCTGGCTGGGGTGCAGTGCAGTGCAGTCTTTTAACAGTGCCATGAGGCCAGTGCCAGACAAAATATAACTTTTACCTACAAGCTCAGTGCAGCATCACTGCACTGCATATTTTACTAAGAGATACACCATACTCTGTGTGTATTCTGCTATTGCAAAAACATTGCAAAAAAAATAAATTTTGCTGTGATTTGTGCATGTTTTTTTTTCCAATAGCATTTTCTGCATGTTCATACACGCTTTAGACACTGTGCGTGTATTCTGCTATTGCCAAAAAATAAAATATTTCAGTGCTTTGTGCATGTGTGCAGGAGTGTGACATAAAATCGATCGATATTTCTTCTATTGTGCTATCCCAAAAAAAAAATTGTAGCGACATTTTTTTTTTCCAATAAAATTTTCTGCATGTTCATACACGCTTTAGACACTGTGCGTGTATTCTGCTATTGCCAAAAAATAAAATACTTCAGTGCTTTGTGCATGTGTGCAGGAGTGTGACATACAATCGATCGATATTTCTTCTATTGTGCTATCCCCAAAAAAAAATTGTAGCGACATTTTCTTTTTCCAATAGCATTTTCTGCATGTTCATACACGCTTTAGACACTGTGCGTGTATTCTGCTATTGCCAAAAAATAAAATCTTTCAGTGCTTTGTGCATGTGTGCAGAAGTGTGACATACAATCGATCGATATTTCTTCTTTTGTGCTATCCCCCCAAAAAAATTGCAGTGACATTTTTTTTTCCCAATAGCATTTTCTGCAGTTTAGCAGTTTTTGAGATACACGCTTTACATACTGTGGGTGTATTCTGCTATTGCAAAAACACCCATTTAGGGCGAGATCATGAATTTTGAAAATATGAGGAGATCATCAAAAAGGGGACGTGGCCCCGGTCGTGGTGCTGCTGGTGGAGCTCCTGTTGCAGGGAGAGGACGTGGTCGATCTGTGCCAGCTACACGCACTAGTGAAACACCTTCCTCAGGTGCGAGTAGGCGACAGAGCCTGCATCGGTATTTTGGCGCGCCTAATGAGGCTGTACGAATGTTGAGGCCAGGACAAGTACAGACGATAGTAGATTGGGTTGCTGACAGTGCCTCCGGTTCCTTTACATTGTCTCCCACCCAGTCTCCTGATGAAAGTTCAGAGTTGGCACCTGCAGCCGATGTCCATCAGTCTTTCACCTCACCCCCTTGCAAATCAGCCAAGCAGTCTGAGCCCCAAATCATGCAGCAGTCTCTTCTGCTTTTTGATGACTCTGTTAGCAGGGTTTCCCAGGGCCATCCACCTAGCCCTGCCCCAGAAGTGGAAGAGATTGTGTGCACCGATGCCCAACCGCTTATGTTTCATGATGAGTACATGGGAGGACCATCGCAACACGTCTCGGATGATGACGAAACACAGGTGCCAACTGCTGCTGCTTTCGCCATTGTGCAGACCGACAAGGAGGGCAGGGGTGAAGACTGGGTGGAAGATGATGTGGAGGACGATGAGGTCCTTGACCCCACATGGAATCAACGTCATGCAGGTGACCAGTGTAGTTCGGAGGAAGAGGCGGTGGTCTCACAGAGCCACCAGCACAGCAGAAGAGGGAGCAGGGTACAAAAGCGGAGCGTCTGTCCCCTAGACAGTACGTCTGCTACTGCCCAACGCAGCAAGGGACCGAGCACACCAAAGCCAGGTCCAAGGAGTTCCCTAGCGTGGCAGTTCTTCAGACAATGTGCTGATGACAAGACACGAGTGGTTTGCACGCTGTGCAATCAGAGCCTGAAGCGAGGCATAAACGTTCTCAACCTGAGCACAACCTGCATGATCAGGCATCTAAGTGCAAAGCACGAGATGCAGTGGAGTAGACACCTCAAAAACCAAGAAAGGTCTCTGGCTCCTCCTGCTTCCTCTTCTGCTGCAGTCTCGGCCTCTTCATCCACCTCTGTAGTGACAGTGGCACCTGCCAACCCGCAAACAGAGGATCTGCCAGCAACACTACCACCTGGGTCACCAACCATCTCCACAATGTCCCATGGAAGCGTTCAGCTCTCTATTTCCCAAACACTGGAGCGGAAGAGGAAGTACCCCCCTAGCCACCCGCAATCCCTGGCCCTGAATGCCAGCATTTCAAAATTCCTCTCCTTTGAAATGCTGTCATTCTGTCTGGTGGAGTCGCAAAGGTTTTAAAAGGCTGATGTCATTGTCTGTCCCACAGTACGTTGTGCCCAGCCGCCACTACTTTTCAAGACGAGCTATCCCTTCCCTGCACAACCAAGTGGGGGACAAAATCAGGTGTGCACTGCGCAACGCCATCTATGGCAAGGTCCACCTAACTACGGATGCGTGGACCAGTAAGCACGGTCAGGGACGTTATATCTCCCTAACAGCACACTGGGTAAATGTAGTGGCGGCTGGGCCTGAGGCGGATAGCAGTTTGGCGCATGTCCTTCCACCACCGAGGATTGCAGGGCACTTCAGTTTGCCTCCTGTTGCTAACTCCTCCTACTCCGCCTCCTCTTCCTCTACCGCCTCCTCATCCGGTCAGCGTAACACCTTCACCACAAACTTCAGCATAGCCAGGGCTAAACGACAGCAGGCAGTTTTAAAACTTTCCTGTTTGGGGGAAAAACCCCACACCGCGCAGGAGTTGTGGAGGGACATGGAACAACAGACCGATGAGTGGTTGGTGGCAGTGAGCCTCAAGCCCGGCCTGGTGGTGTGCGATAATAGGCGAAATCTCGTAGCAGCTCTGGGCCTAGGCGGTTTGACGCACATCCCTTGCCAGGCGCATGTGCTGAACTTGGTGGTCCAGAGGTTCCTTAAGAACTACCCCGATATGCCAGAGCTGCTGCAGAAAGTGCGGGCCGTCTGTGCGCACTTTCGGCGTTCTCACCCTGCTGCCTGTCAGCGCTGCAGCGTAACTTCGGCCTTCCCGCTCACCGTCTCATATGTGACGTGCCCACAAGGTGGAACTCCACCTTGAACATGCTTGCCAGACTGTGCGAGCAGCAGCAGGCGATAGTGGAGTTTCAGCTGCAGCATGCACGTGTGAGTCGCTCTGCGGAACAGCACCACTTCACCACCAATAACTGGGCCTCCATGCGAGACCTGTGTGCCTTGTTGCGCTGTTTCGAGTACTCCACCAACATGGCCAGTGCCAATGACGCCGTTCTCAGCGTTACTATCCCAGTTCTATGCCTCCTTGAAAAAACGGTTCAGGCGATGATGGAAGAGGATGTGGCACAGGAGGAGGAGGAGGAGGAAGAGGGTTCATTTCCAAGGCTTTCAGGGCAATCATTTACAAGTGGCTACGAGGGTGGGTTCCTGCACCAACAAGCGCCAGGTACACAATTGTCCGGCAGCAAGGGCACAGTTCTGGAGGATGACGAGGTGGAGGATGAGGAGGAGATGGAGGAGGAGGAACCATGTTCACAGCAGGGTGGCACCCAGACCAGCTCATGTTCATCACTGGTGCATGGCTGGGGGGATACAGAGGACACAGACGATACACCTCCCACAGAGGACAGCTTTTCGTTGCCTCTGGGCAGCCTGGCACACATGAGCGATTACATGCTGCAGTGTCTCCGCAACGACCGCCGAGTTGCCCACATTTTAACTGGTGCTGATTATTGGGTGACCACCCTGCTGGATCCCCGTCACAAGGACAACGTGCCGTCCTTAATTACCTCACTGGAGCGTGATCGTAAGATGCGCGAGTACAAGCGCACGCTGGTAGACGCGCTGCTGGTGGCATTCCCACTTGGCAGCGGGGGTACGGTGGAAGCACAAGGCGAAGGCAGAGGAGGAGGAAGAGGTCGCCAACGCAGCCGGGGCACCGCCAGCACCTCGGAAAGCAGGGTTACCATGGCCGAAATGTGGAAAAGCTTTTTCAGCACGCCACAACAACCAGCACCACCAGCTGAGATGGAACGTCTTAGCAGGAGGCAGCATTTCACCAACATGATGGAGCAGTATGTGTGCACACGCCTACACGTACTGAATGACGGGTCTGCCCCCTTCAACTTCTGGGTCTCCAAATTGGGCACATGGCCTGAGCTTGCCCTTTACGCCTTGGAGGTGCTGGCCTGCCCTGCAGCCAGTGTATTATCTGGACATGTATTTAGCACGGCAGGTGGCGTTATCACCGACAAGCGCAGCCGCCTGTCCAGAGCCAATGTGGACAAGCTTACGTTCATTAAAATGATCCAGGCATGGATCCCACAGGACTTGTCCGTACCTTGTGCAGAATAGACACGTATACCGGTGTTCTGACAAAAACTGTCTGGCCATCGGATAGTGTCCGGCCACTTACTGCGCAGGCGCAGTGCTTGCGCAGTACGGAGGACAAGGAGATTCACAAAATCTCCAAAGATGAACGTCGCCTGCGCAGTGAGTGCAGGTTCAAGCCCCACCATCCAAGTGGACATACGTTAGCACATAGTAACAGGGCCCCTCACGGGCTCGCTTGGCTAGGCTTCAACCTCGGATGATGTGGCTTGAACCTGGAGTCACCGCGCATCGTCTTCGGAGAGTTTCGAAATCCCCTTGTCCTACGTACTGAGCAAGCGCAGTACAGGGCGGACACTATGCGACGGGGGACAGAATTCAACACATTATTCACCAGTTGCCTTATCCAGCCATTGTTGTATTTTTGAACCAGTGTTGGCTACCTCGTCCTCCTCCACCACCGCTTCCACCTACACCGCCACATCCACCGCCACCTCAACCTCAACCTCTACTAATTTTTTCATTTTTTTAATTTCCAAGTATTTTATTTTCCCACTATCTTATCCATTAAATTGAATAATTTTTTCCAGAAAGTGCGTATTCTGGGGTATTCCCACCATATGTGCGGGATCGTGCCGTTGAGTTTCTGAGGTTCTTAATGACTTCCTGTACCTCTTCTGCTGAGAAGGGGGCCTCCAGCATTTTTTTTTTATTTTTTTTTTTTATGTTATTTTAAGTTATTTCCCTATTCACACTTGCCATGCTCTTAACAACATTTTGTTGCAATTTGCAGCCCTCTAGCCCTTTCTATTACTTTTTTACAGCCATTTTAGTCTTGAAAAGTTCGGGTTCCCATTGACTTCTATGGGGTTCGGAGTTCGGGGTCAAGTTCGGGTCAAGTTCGGTCCCGAACCTGGACTTTTTTCCAAAGTTCCGCCGAACCCGCCGAACCCGAACATCCAGGTGTCCGCTCAACTCTACTGAGGACTACGAAACATCCACTGTAGATGTTAAAATCAATACATTTTATTTACATAAGTTTAACTAAGAAAAGACCAACCACCTTTCCCTGTTATTCTCAATTTGCTGCCTGAAATATGACTTACACTAGTTGAGATGTTACTGGATACCTGGCTGATCCATTTTTTTTATTGTTTTATTGGAAAATAACATTAACACAGAGGTAAGAAATTACATCATAGCCATGTAGTTTCACTAGACAGAACAATACATTAAAACAATACTTTATAGTGGCAGAACTTTTAAGCACAGTATAATTCATGAAAATGGTTGTTGCCCCTATGTCTGTGTAGCGCTCCCTAGTGCTGCTAGAGTGCTAGAGTTTTTGTGTTAGTGTAGGTACATTTCCAGGCTTGGCTGCCAGCCAAGCCTGTGTGTTTTCCTGGGTTGGGCAGAGATCCAGGGAGAGCTGGATGACTCACAGGCAGCATCACTGAGACTTCCCCCTACTTCTAAAATGTACTGGAACCTTCTAGAAGAATGGAAGGGGATGTAGGGTGTAGTTGCCTGGAGTATTTTGTGGGCCCTGACCAATCCCCAACAGAAGGGTTGGCAGAGGGCAGGTCCCCTCAAATACTCTGGGTCAGTGTGGAGTTTGGTTGGAAGATGGGGATGGAGTGTTAGGCTGTCAGGGACTTTGAGGGTAGCTCCACAGTCTAGGGGGGGTGGATTTAGACTTGGGCTTGGGTGCGGAAGGGACCCTCTTCACGAAACACAGAGGTATCCTGACCAGGAGGCATGGGAGCAAAGAGAGGACAGCAGGAGAAAATTGCTGGGCAAAGCTCCAGAGAGGAAGACAGCCACGTGGGCTGGTGAGTGATACAGTCAGAGGACTGAGAGTCATGCCTGAATTGACTGGGTGCAAGCAGTCTGGGATGGTTGCAGAGTCAGTCTGGGAGGACAGTGGAGAAGTAGCCAGGAGGGCTAGAGAAAGGGGCAGCTGCAGCCAGGTGGGCTGGCAGTGCCTGAAGAGGTGACACTGGGAGCAGAAGCCAGAGAGAAGGACAGCTAGCACCAAAGACCTAATTTTTGCTACACCGAAGGTGCCCGCGGTCTCTGCCTGCAAAGGGCATTTTCAATTGTCTAAATAAGCTCTTGTCAGACCATCCACAAAGTGCTAGCTGGTCCTGGGAGTAGTAGTTCTACAAGCAAGTTTATGCTGGTGGTAGAAGAGGAGTGTGTATATACCCAATGTATATAAATTGAGCCCCTGAAGAGTTCTGCTGATCAAGTGGGCATCCCATATTAACCCTACCCCATCCAAGTTCAACCCCCCCCCCCCCCCAAAAAAAACAATGAAGGCAGTCAAGAGGATATTGGTTCCTCTATGGTTTCCTCAGTCACAGGAAGGCAGCTAACCCATTGGATGGCGGCACCACATTATTATTATTATTATTATTATACACGATTTATATAGCGCCAATAGTTTACGCAGTGCTTTACAATGTATAGGGGGGACAACACAATTACAGTACAGTTCAATACAAAAGGTACAGGAGGGCCCTGTTACATGTTACTTTGATGGCTGTCTTGGGTTAGCCAGAGTCTATTTAAGACCCTGGCTCCCGTTCTTGGAACACTTTTGGCGAGTGAACAGGTTTAGAGACAGGTACCCAATCTGTCAGGGAGAGTGGAAGTGATAGGGAAAGGTTCTTGTGGAGTAGGGAGAGAGCAGGGCCTACGTCTACCTCTTGCTTTTGGATCAGACTGGCCAGGCCGCACTTTGCTCCCCGTGACAGACAATGTTAGTATCTAGGAGTCTTCTGTTCGCTGATTATCTGCTGCTCAGTTGTAATTTGGGTGAATTCCCCACCGGCCTTTGTACCATTGACTTGGCTGTTAAAATACAATGTTTGCTGCAGCCACACCACACTACTCCTACACAATACTCCTTTAAGCAAATAAGTATAATTTATTTATGTGTGACAACAAATCAGATGGTGGCCTAAGGTCATCCTACTTCTAATCAATGTTAGTTGAACAATCTTTCAGTCTTCACATTTTGTTGTCCTTACTTTCTAGTCTTCAGCTTAGGTGCCCCTTTGGCTAAACAGTCATTGATTCCTCCAAAGTTTTTTGATAATTATGTGATATAACATACTAAAAACATACCAATAAAAGGCTCCTTTCAGATTGAGATAACTGTTGATATGGGTGTATTCTTTGCTGTTCAAAACATATTACTGGCAATAAAAAAAAAGCAATGTGTATATGTTGGGACAGTTTAAATTCAAACAAACATTGCTGATAAATTATACAAAACACTGAGCATTACTTCTTAAGGTCTTATGCAAATGAACGTTTTTAGAGACTCAAAAGTTGAGGAGCCAACATTAAAGGGCAATTGTCACATGGGAACTAATTAGACAAAATAGATATTTTTATATGTTTAAGTGTTACAGATACCATTTGCTGATATATCTTAATATTTTTTTTTATTTGCAAGTGCCTAATGTTACAGTAACATGTGACTGGATGATCACTGGACATCACAGCATTATAAGGTTTTTATCCCATTACAAGCACTAAATAACATTACAAGGACATTATAGCATTATAAGGATTAGGATAAAATGCATAAGGTGTGAGTTATCTTTTATTCATTATGAGAACCTGAGCTTAGTAATCAGAACACTTTTCATCACTCCCAAATTAGGGATATTACCATAAGAGCTATACAGAGCTTCTATTCACTGTGCTGCATGCTGACCAATGTACATGATTCTCCATTGCTAGAATTAATAAATTTACAGATTAAAGCTAAATATGTTTCTATTGATTAAATTTAGTGCAAAGCACCTGAGGGGAAACATGAATGATCCATCTGTCAAGAGCAAGAAGTCATTTTAATTACAATGGTACAGGCAAACAGGTGGCTACATAATAACATGTAAGTATATGCTTGGGAATATTTGTTGGGCTTCCAGCCTTTATGTTGGCGCATTAATGTCAGTATACTGTATAGAAGATTTCTTAAAACATGAAATGTTTTAAATGCTTGCTAAAAGAACTGCTTTATGTACTCTATGTGAAAAAAGTTTGTGAACATCTGAGAATATTCTGAATTTTTAAATGACAAATGTGCTGGAAAAAATTTGGTATGCATTTTTCCATTAAAAACCCAAGCCAGCAGGGAAATGTAATTTAGCGCAAATATTTTTTTTCGTTCTAAAATGTTAATTTTGCTGTAGTACATCCTACAGATATGTCACTTCATTTACAGATTTAGGGCATTTCTAAAGCATGTTTTTCACTTTAAGCCTTTAAGCTACCCTCCATTGAAAGTATTTTTTTTTGCTTTGGTACAGATCTCTCCTGTCTGTGCCCAGATCTCCATAACCTTTGTTTGTTAATCCCTAGCCTATTAGCCTTAAAAATGAAGAGAATTGGGGGCGTGTCCTGGCCGCAGAGCAGCACGGCACCTTAACCCAGAGCTGCTCCATTTCCACAGGTGATAACAGCAGCTCTAAGCACAGCAGCCTGCCAAGTTTACCCCCAACAAGGAGGGGAAGATATACAGCACTGAAGGGGATATGTCCTGGAAGAAACTCCTGACACCAGACTCACACAGCCTCACAGACTTTTTTATGCAGCCGACACAGAGAAGGAGCCAAGTTGGCGCAGTGGAGATCGGTCATTCTCACATACTGCCGCCTCACACTGAAGAGCATGCTTCTGACCAACTGTCAAACATGGAGGAATCTCCTCAGGAGGCTCCCCTGAACGCAGAACAGAAGAGAGATAAGAGAGCTGCGGTCCCCCCAGCTTCCCCACCCACTAAACTCCCCTCTGCAAAGAAACAGAATGGGGCCTCTCTAGCAGCACAACATACAGAGCATGAGGAATGTCACACTGACCCACTAACTAACTTCCCTACAGCTGATGTTCCAGCCACTGAGACAACTCTAAAGGCATGCTGCTCTCTCTTCAGGCAGGGCTACACATGGAGACATGCTCCTCCATTAACCACCTGAATACCAGACTGAAATGTCTGGAGGAACGCTCAGATCACATAGAATTCCAAATCTCTGAAAGGGTTAAAATGCATAATGAAGTGATTAATGCTCATAATGACCAAGCAGAAATGATACAAAAATTACAACTGAAAGTGGCAGATCTAGAAGATAGATCTCTCCACAATAACATTAAATTCAGAGGCATCCCTAAGTCTGTCTGAGCAAAAGACCTTCTACCCTATCTGAAACAGCTATTTCTTAAGCCTGCCTGCCTGACCTCTCCCCCAGAGATCTGCTCATTGACCGTACACATAGAATCCCAAAACCGCGCACCTCCCAGATACAGTCCCAAGAGATGTACTGGAAAACGTAAATTTTTATCACATCAAGGATCAGCTCCTCAGAGCCACCAGGAATGCTCGCACACAGCCTTACACAGGTGTAGCTTTATATCAGGATATATCATCAGCTACAGAGCCGAAAAGGAAAATTTTGCCCCGGTCACTAAGGTTCTACAAGATCGCAACCTGCCCTATAAATGGGGATTCCTGACCAAACTACTAGTCATGCACCAGAATCAGCAAGTGGATATTGCCTCTGCAAAAGAGGGGCTTAAGCAGCTTCACAATTGAAGCTTTGTGCCTTCACCCCCATCGAATGCCGCTCGTCATGACCCTCTGCCTAAAAGCCTAAATTCCCAACACCTCAGGAGGCCCCTGAGCGTGGATATCCAAGGGCACCTCCACCTTAATTCTAAGGCCTAGCTTTCTCTCCTGCGGGCATGCTACAATGATAACCCATCTTCTGTTTTTATTTTTTTTCAACCTGGAGGCTTGGTCATTCTACTTACCTCAGTTTTCACACCCCAGTTACGAAGTGTGCTATGTACATTCTTAAATAATATTATTGTTGTTTAAAGTTATCATTTTATATTGTCTGTTCATTCATTGTGTTTGTACTTTTATCATTTTTTTAACGTTGGAAGATTCTGGGTACGTATGTAATGGCTCTCTGTAGTACAATATCTCTGTTCTTTATCTGATCCTTGCTAGCACCGTCTCCACCTAAATATGAAGACAATTAGGAATGGGCCAAACACCAGAACACCGCTAACAGTCAAAAAGTTCAAGCGAACATGCAAACTCTATTAAAGTCTATGGGACACAAACATGAAAAATAAAAAATGATAATTTTCAAGGCTTGTATGCAAGTTATTGCCATAAAAAGTGTATACTGACCCGGGTACTGCCCTAGGGGACATGTCTCAATGCAAAAAAAAGTAATTTTTTTTTAAAACAATCGTTTTTTCAGGAGCAGTGATTTTAATAATGCTTAAAGTGAAACAATAAAAATTAAATATTCCTTCAAATAGCATGCCTGAGGGGTCCCCTTAGTCTGCCTGTAAAGTGGCGCATCTGTGCGATGTGTAGAACATGCCGCAGCAATATGGAAATTTCTAAAGCAAAAAATTTAATTTAAACTTGCTCACGTCTGTAATGTATAACCGGCTCCGGCAATATAGATGAAAGATCAAGGAAAAAAATGGCATGGGGTCCCCCCAATCCATATCAGGCCCTTCGGGTCTCGTATGGATATTAAGGGGAACCCCACAGCAACATTTAAAAAAAAATTGGTGTGGGGTCCCCCCAAAATCTATACTAGAGCCTTATCCGAGCATGCAGCCTGGCAGGTCAGGAGCGAGCCCCCCAGAACCATACCAGGCTGCATGCCCTCAACATGGGGAGGTGGGTACTGTGGGGCAGGGGGGTTGGTGCCCCCTGACCCCAAAGCACCTTGTCCCAGCCCTTGCCTGCTGTGATGACCCGCGCACTTTGGCTCTATTGGGATTCTTGAACGACCGGAAACGGCTGTTTATCCATGAGTTCTCTCCATAAGTATCCATAAGTTCTATTTTAGTGTTTTAATTTTGTTTGATGCAACCTAGCTTATGTTTTCAGTGCTTTGAATGATGCCATCATACGCTTAAAGAACGCATGGTCCCTCGTGGGTTAAGATGGAACGTTTACCCTCAACAGGGCGATACAGACCCAGACAAGTATTTCAATGAAGCCGGGCTGGCTCTATTGGGATTCTTGAACGACCGGAAACGGCTGAAAAGAACTATCATTGATAAAGAAATACAACTAAAACAACTACTGAATACACTACCCTATCAACCAATTTGAAAAATCACTTAGAGAAAGAAGAAAGAGAACAAAGAAATAAAAAGCAAAAAAAGTACCTTAGAGACAACACAGATTACAAAAATAACTGTGTTTTCAATTGGCAAACTAGAGATCCACAAGCTAATTCTAACACCGATCAATCCTTGATGGAAGTACAGGATCATTCTGAATATAGACCTTCGGTTCCCATCATCGTTCCACCGTCACAAGCTAGGGCGACCAGTCCGGCTATGACAATATGAATCGGCCAGTACATCCAGCTCCTCTGCCTTATCCCCGCAATGCTGGCCCTCATCCAGCCCACAATGGAAGAGGGAGAGGTAATAAAAATAGAGGTAGAGCGAAAAAAGAACATACTACCAATTATGACCATTATGGTTATGATCGTTCCCCCAGACGTGAGGACCAATACCATAATGGCCACTACAATCAGCCCACTTACCGAACTCCGGTTCAAACCAGGAATAGATTTTCTCCCCTTAGGGGAGAAAGACCATATGAGAATCATAATTCCCAATATCCCCATGGTAATAGGGATTATGGGTATTACAATACATCCCCATATAATTATAATTTGCCACGACCGTCCAACACACCGGGTTTTCACAGGGATTCAGAAAAACACAGTCGCAACCCCAAACCAAGCGTGGTTCCAGAGGGGGGAGGCGGTCCAGGAAAAAGAAAACGCGTCTAAACACCAGTGGGATTTTCAATCTTAGTAAGGTGACCCTGACCGATGCTGAACAATTGGTTATGGACAAAGGTCTTAAATTTGTCCCCCCAGAAAACTTAATAAGTTTGCTACATTCATCGATGTACATAAATTTATACGCAAAAATAAACGTACAGAGGTACATTTTGTCCAACCCCAGGAGTCATACAGCACTTAATGATCCTGGGCATATTATACACTCTGGCCTTGCGAACCCTTCCCTCTTTAATCCCCCCTGCCCGGTTGCCCCATCTGTGAAAGTGTTTAAAATCAGACTCAAAACCCTGTGTGAGTGCAAAGATTTGATAATCAGACCCGCCGACAAGGGTGGAGGAATAGTCATTTTAGATAAAGAGGTTTATCATCTAGAAATGACACGTATTTTGAGTGATACCGACACATATCGCCTTCTGCCAAAAGATCCTACTCGGGACTTTAAACGGACGCTGACGGATCTAGTTGACACAGGTGCACAGCTCGGTATTCTTGACAGAAAAGAAAAGAGTTATTTGATACCAGCTGCACCACGCATTCCCATCATGTACTATTTACCAAAAGTACATAAGAGTGTGACCCTCCCACCTGGAAGACCGATAGTGAGTGGTTTAGATTCTATTACCAGCAGGATAGGTAAATACATTGATTTTTACCTGCAGCCATTAGTGAAAGCGATACCCTCCTATCTTAAAGATACTCGGCACACTATCTCTAAACTACAACAGGCAGTATATAGTGAAGGTATGTTACTCGTCACTGCAGATGTGACGTCGCTCTACACTTGTATTCCTCATGACCTTGGACTCAATGCAGTGGATACCTTTCTCGGTAGGAGTAGTTCCATTTCCTTCACGCATAAAAGATACATTATGGATTTACTTATATACGCCACTAAACACAATTACTTTTGGTATAACGGCCAATTTTACCTTCAAACCAAAGGTGTAGCCATGGGCGCGAAGTTCGCGCCCCCAGTCTTGCCAACATATACATGGCCAAGTGGGAGGAGGATGTCGTCTATGCCCTGGACCCCCCACAGCTAGTGTTGTGGTCCAGGTACATCGACGACATCCTCCTCCTATGGAAAGGATCTATCGATTCCCTAGATCGATTTATGGCACAACTCAATGACAACAATATAGGAATAGAACTTTCATATGAAGCCAGCCTTTCCACCATCCATTTCTTAGACTTAGAAATCAGTATATGTGAAGGCCGCTTTTCCACTAAGACGTTTTTTAAAGCCACCGACCGGAATGGTTACATTCCGGTCGACAGTTGCCACCACGCTTCGTGGCTTAAATCTGTCCCTCGCAGTCAACTTATGCGGATCAGGCGCAATTGTTCACAGTTGGCTGATTTCTTTGAACAGGCAGAAACCCTCAAATTGAGATTCCTCGATAAGGGCTATGAACCTGCCCAGATTGAAGATGAGATCCAAAAAGTATCTAAGATAGACCGTAACATCTTACTAACAGAAAAACCTACCACAGCTAAAGAGAATAAACATAGATGGTCGTTCCTTACAGATTTTTCTGTTCAACACAGGCAAATTAAAAATATCATACTCAAACACTGGAAAATATTAAAAAATGACCACGTACTCAATCCTATTCTTCCTGACCGCGGAGGAGTCATAGAGGTGCCCCATCGTTGAGAGGAAGGATTGCATCTAACACCATAGACCCTCCACGTATACCAACTTTCTTTCATGATATGAAGGGGTTCTTTCCATGCCGCAAGTGTAACGTCTGTACAAACAATTCTTTCCATAGAAAGTGCGACACCTTTAAATCTACTTACACAGGCAAAGAATACAAAATGAAGTGTTTTGCTACCTGTCATACGAAATTTATCGTCTACCTTATTACCTGCCCTTGCGGCAAGCAATACATTGGGCGCACTATTCG
Source organism: Lithobates sylvaticus (assembly GCA_028564925.1). Classification (NCBI taxonomy): domain Eukaryota; kingdom Metazoa; phylum Chordata; class Amphibia; order Anura; family Ranidae; genus Lithobates; species Lithobates sylvaticus. The sequence goes on from CM053026.1 coordinate 645,696,476, forward strand.
TACATTTGCGATCAGAGTAAATGAACATATTGCGGCCATCAGGGCAGGTCGTACGAATCACAGTGTACCAAAACATTTCTTACTTCATCACAGCAAGAACCCTGCTGGTTCGACATTTCAAGTTATAGATAAATTCGTGTCCCATTGGAGGGGAGAATCTAACATACGCGGAGTATCTAAACTTGAAACATTCTGGATCCATCAGATGAAGTGTTATGTCCCATTCGGCCTCAACATCGAGTGGGACATAAACGCATTCATCAATCGTTCATAATCTATATTCCTCCCACTACAACAGCCTGATGGTGACTACGTTTGTGGCAGCCACCTAGGCTGTGATTATTACACAGATATGTATCATATTATATTTTGTGATTATTACACAGATATGTATCATATTTAGTTTCGAGTTCTCTTTCTAATCAGGCAATAACATTCAATATTAATGTTGAACATTGGAATCCCATTGGTCTATTTAAGACCACATTGAACAATTGTGTTGTTCCATTTAATTGTATTCCATCTAATAGTGAGCCTTCGTCTAATAATTTATAGACTCATTTGGTCTCATCGTATACCCAATATAAGTTTTTTTCACCAGTTTGAATAACCTGTGAATACACTCTACATTATTTGATGACATTATGTGATGCCCTGATGATAGTTGCACATTGTTATAATTGTGGATAAACCTAGAGAGTCACTGTGAACAGTCAGACTATGGTCTACTTCTATATCACGTATTATTATTTAGAACCTTAATATTTACACAGTTTTTTAACCATTGTTTTTTCATAGCTGCATTTCTGGATAGGTCCAGCAGGGTGATATTGCTGGTGTTTGGTTCTATATCAAGACCCTTTAGGCCGCATACCTTCTCCCCCTATATACAGTCCTCTTGGATTGTGTAAGTGCACTTTATTTATAGCCAGTCTATGACGGGCTGTCTTCTATAATCCTATACTATATTCACACTCTTCGAACGTTTGACACATGCGCACTTGTTTTGTTTTCGTGTGCGTCGTCGATTGCCGTACCTGTTGGGTACGCCTTGCGTGGAAGGTCCCATATCCTGTGATTGGCTGAAGCGCCGTCACCTGACCGCCGGTCAAGCGCTTTATTGTGATTGGCTGCCCGGCGCACATTTCATACGTTCGTCACGCTACACACTCATCACGTCGGATTCCCCGCTCATGTGACCTTGTCTCTAGTCACATGACCCAACCCTGTGTAATGATTGGCTGACGGCCGCCCTGCTTGTTCTGTCCCGTGCATGTGATTTTCCTTCATCACATGACTTTATTCAGCGCATTGATTGGCCGGCAGACGCCCTGTTTGACTCGTTGATGCCGTGTCTACACTGTAACGCCGTCACATACTTCATTGTTTGCCGCTTATTGGTTGGCGTCATTTACGGCACACCCCACTGTTCGCTGCGCACTATTTGGCGTCATTGACGGTGTTTACGAGTGGCTACTGTTCCCTGCCTCTCATGAGCCGTTCACCCTATTAATCTAGCACTATTCTTGGCGCCAAATAAACATCATGTATGATTGGTAAGGCTGCACATTCCCCTTTTTTAATAGGACCTATCCACACTACTTTCTCTTCCTTACTTATTCAATCCAGCACCTTCTACTACCATAGGCTGGCTGACTGGATTGCTTTTGTTTTACGTTTTATGATTGGTTGATCAAGTTGAGGCTTGAAACTCCTCAGACTAATCCACTGGTTATAGGTCGGATTTGAACCAACCCAAATGAGATTAACTCATCATGTGACTACACCACAAGTTGGGCTGTTCCCAATGAGTCTCATTAGGGGTATTCAGTATATGTATATATAGTGCACTGGTATGTTGTTTGTAATGAGCCCCAGTTGAAGTCTGTGTAAGACGAAACGCGTCGGGGAACCTTGCAGATTAACTAATATCAGTGCGTTTTTACTTTTTTGCTTTGCTTTTACTACTTTTTACCAAAATGTATGTTGGAAGCCAAATGCAAACTTTTTAAGCAATAAATATAGTCCTTGCTCGGACTTTTTTACGCGATGAGGAGGCCCTCTCTGTTTTCTTTATCCACATATCCTTGCCTGCTGTGATGACCCGCACACTTTGGTGAGACCCCTTTCGATTGGTTCCTGTCGATCTGTTGCTGGTCGGTGAGACAACGGCTGCTGAACTCCACTACATTCATCCATTTTGTATAGGCTCAGGCCTTACAAATTTCAAGCTCGTTTGACCCCTCACCACCGGTCAGTGGGTCCACCAGATGTGGTAAGCGTACCAAATTCACTTTTATGTCTTCTTGTTTGCAACTGAATCCGACACCTAGAGGACACAGTTTTCAAGCAATTCCTTGACACACCTATTTACGATATGGACATTACTATATGGCTTAAATTGGCGTCTGAATAGCTCTAAAGAGACATTTCTATTACAATTTGTTATTTCGCCATGTTTACCCATGAGTTCTTTCCATAAGTATTCATAAGTTCTGTTCATAGGATTTTAGATGTTTTAACTGTGTTTGGTGCAACCTAGCTTATGTTTTCAGTGCCTTGAATGATGCCATCATACGCTTAAACGCACACACAATCGTTTTACATCTTTATTGTGGGCCACCATAACTTACCCATATATTGTGTTTTGGTCTTCCGCCCTACTCTGTGAGTCAGCACTGACACCCACACTTGGATGATTTTGATCGTCACTACTGCTCATTTAGAGTGTTTGATCTGTTCCCTGTTCTCACAGTGCACTTTACATGGACACCGACAGCTATATGAGTCTATGAACAGTGCACATTATCTACCTACAGCATTACCCTTCCTTTTCCTGAAGATCGGTTGAACCCGTTCATTTTTTTATGTGCACTAGATGATACTTGTTTTGCACGGTACACGTTTTTCATGGCGTGCACAAAGGACTGACGCCCTTGCCATTTCTGTTTTATATTAATATTTGAACACTCAACAGTGGTCTGGATTTCTCCATGCTTGCCCACTAAGAATGTTCTCACATGTTTTATCCTAGCGCCACACTGTTGGTGTTGGTGGGAACAAGAGCCTCTTCCCAACAACCCTGGCCATTGGTTGTTGGGGTCTGCGGGTGGGGTGCTTACTGGAATCTGGAGCCCCCGTATCCCACCCCCCTATGTGAATGGGTATTGGGTACATTGTACCCCTGCCCATTCACCAAAAAAAGTGTCAAAAAGTATACACCACAAGAGACAGTTTTTGACAATTCCTGCGATGTACATACATCATCAATCACGCTGCCAGATGGACCCGAAAAATCGAAAAATGAAAAAACGCTGCCTCCATGGGAGGCCTCCTGGTGACTGCTGTCTTTTCGCTTTGACAGCTCTTATATAAGCAAGGGCGGGACCACCCGCTGATGTAACTGGATGACCTCGCTCCCGCTGACATCACATGACATCTCAAGTTGTCAGAAGGGGCGGGGTCACTCAGTTAAGTCACCGGGTGACTCCGCCCTTGCCTATATAACAGCTGTCAAAGCCCAGAGACAGCAGTCGCCAGGAGGCCTCCCATCGAGACGGCACTTTTTTCATTCTTTCTACTTTTTGGGTCCGCCGGGCGGCGTGATTGAATATGGATGGACATCGTGGGACCCTTTTTTTTTCCTTTTTAATAAAGGACTTGTTTTTATTTTTTTACACTTTTTTGGTGAATGGGTAGGGGTATAATGTACCCGACACCCATTCACATGGGGGGGGGGGGGCAGGACCAGAGGTGTCAAGATTGATATCTGTAATTCCATTGCCTTTCAACTCCACCATACAGAAGCTGACCCTCTAGGCAGATACCTTATCCTGTCCGCTTCTTTTAACAATTCTCCTCTAGTGATTGCAAACATCTATGCCCTTAATACACTCTTCGTAAACAGGAAGCAGTCATCAAAAGGGGACGCGTTTCGGAACAACTGATTGGTTCCTTTATCAAGATGACTGCTTCCTGTTTCCTGTTTGCGTTCCATGCTGGTTGTCGTCCTGTGCTGTTGATGTCACTTACAGTTTCTGTGCTTCCTGTATCTTTGATTGTGGCTGTGGACCAGATTACAATCTCCCTGTGAGTCCCTTGCTGTTTCCTCCTGCTGGCACCCCCGAGATCCCACACCATCGGAAGGACAGAGCATCAGAAGCCTGCACATGTCTTGGACCTCACCCATGCCGGATCACCCATACAAATGATATGTCTTGTCATTCCACATATCCTGTAAGTGTTTTTAATCCCTTTTGGGGCAATTTAACATTTTAACTTCTACACTTAGAGGCGCCTTTCTTTTGTTTTCTTGTTTCCTATCTAGAGATCGTTTCTCTCTACGAGTGCAGCCCTAAGTGTTTGAAGACCCCTCTTCTCTATATATAGACTTTTAATATAGACTTTTGGCTATTATGGAAATTTTTCTGCTTGGTCTTGAAGCTCAGAGTGCCCTTGCATACACTATATCTGTATCTATACTCAGACCTTAGAGCAACACTCTGCCCCAAATATTTAGAAAAAATCAAAAAAAGGAATTGCTTATGGGACTTTAGAAGAGTGGTGCTAAATAAAATAATACATCAATTATAAAATATGTATATAAAATTAAAAAATTTACTTCATAACGCAGGATCCTGGTGCGGTGTACTTACCTTGTCCCCAGGATCCTGCAATGTCCCCCCGATGTGTCGCGGGCTATGTCCTCTGCCAGAAGCCTCTGTGTGCCAGGCTCCATTCCCTGCGAGCATCGCGACGCACAGGGCAGAGCCAGGCGGCAAATTCAAAAAAGTGAAAAATCATAATACATACAGTACACTGTAATCTTACAGATTACATTACTGTATGAAATTATTTCAAAACCCTTTTGTCCCCGGTGCTTTGTCCAATGCCCTGCATGCAGTTTTATATGATATATACTGTTCTTATTGCCTGGAAACTTAAGATTGTCCATAGCAACCAAAAAGTGTCCCTTTATGTAAAAAGTGGTTTTAGGCCAGCTAGAAAACAGCAATAGTAAATTAGAACACTTGCAGAATTGAGCGATAGTGAATTGTGGGGAAATTTATTTTATTATTATTATATTATTATTTTTTATAATTATTTATATTTATTTATTATATTATAATTTATGATTTTGTGTTTCAAACTTCAGCATACCCGGGAAATCTATTAGACTCTTGTTTGGACAGATTTAAGTGTGTTATTACTAAGAATTACAGGCCTACAATATAAAACGCCAAATTTCTATGAAAAATAATTGTACCACTTTGAGACACAAAAATCTGATATAATCATACCGCCAGGGAAGATACGCTGGGTGCCCAAGAGAAAAGGAGATGGCTGGAACATACCAACTCCTTTCTGGAGAAAATACATACCGTATATACTCGAATATAAGCCAAGATTCTCAGACCCTTTTTTAGGTCTGAAAGTCCACCCCTCGGCTTATATTCGAGTCACCGCCGTCTGCCTACATGAACAGCTTGTCATGCAGACAGACGGCAGTGTTCAAAAGCCGCGCCGCCTCCTCCCGCCCGTCCGTGATAGGCGGACACTAATTTTCCCAGCAGTACAGTGTTCCGCCTATCACGGATGGCCTGTCATTCTTATCTCATGGACGAGGATGAGTGTCACGTACCTGGTGGTGCGAGCCCGAGATTGCAGGGAGAGGCCTCCCTTGCGTCTCCCACTCCTGGTCCCCTGGTGTGGGAACAGGAGAGCCAGGAGTGAGGAGGAGCACGGGTGCCTGGCAGGATCAACAGACCGGTGGGAAGGAAACAGGTTAGCTGAGCTGGCGGGATCTCTGGAAAGCAGGCTCACAGGTAAACGGGATAGCAGAGCTGACAGGATCACTGGAAAGCAGGCTCACAGGTAAACTGGATCGCAGAGCTGGCAGGATCGCTGGAAAGCAGGCTCACAGGTAAACCGGATAGCAGAGCTGGCAGGATCACAGGAAAGCAGGCTCACAGGTAAACTGGATAGCAGAGCTGGCAGGATCACAGGAAAGCAGGCTCACAGGTAAACCGGATAGCAGAGCTGGCAGGATCACAGGAAAGCAGGCTCACAGGTAAACTGGATAGCAGAGCTGGCAGGATCACTGGAAAGCAGGCTCACAGGTAAACTGGATAGCAGAGCTGGCAGGATCACTGGAAAGCAGGCTCACAGGTAAACCGGATAGCAGAGCTGGCAGGATCACAGGAAAGCAGGCTCACAGGTAAACTGGATAGCAGAGCTGGCAGGATCACAGGAAAGCAGGCTCACAGGTAAACTGGATAGCAGAGCTGGCAGGATCACAGGAAAGCAGGCTCACAGGTAAACCGGATAGCAGAGCTGGCAGGATCACAGGAAAGCAGGCTCACAGGTAAACTGGATAGCAGAGCTGACAGGAACGTGACAACGGCTTGGCAAGCAGGTTCACAGGTACACTTGGATAGCAGAGCTGACAGGAACTGGACAATGGCTTGGCGAACAGGTTCACAGGTAAGCTTGGATAGCAGAGCTGACAGGAACTGGACAATGGCTTGGCGAACAGGTTCACAGGTAAGCTTGGATAGCAGAGCTGACAGGAACTGGACACAGGAAACGGAACCACTGAATGGACTGGAACCAACAGGTGAACAGGATCGTTACAGAGGGCCAGACTGCAGACTGGACAAAGGCTAAACAAGGAACCAGAGTTCATCAAAGAAGTCAGGTAATGAATCTGAACTTAGAGCAAGGTACAATGGATCAGGCAGGAGGATGGTCACTGGAAGCCGGGTTCGGGTACAGGCAGAAAGCTGGATAGTCTTTATGGCAAGCCGGGTCAAAGGAACAGGTATCACAGGATCAGGTTTCTTTTACTACACCACAACGCTGTAGAGCAGACAGCAAAGACCGTCTGCTCAAGTCAGGCTTAAATAGGCCGGCTGGTGCTAACTAGGGCGCGCGCCCGTCTCCCTGTGCGCGGTTGTGCACGTGCCCGCGCCCGGGCGCGCATGCGCATGCGCAATGGAATCTGAGGGCCAGGACGGCCCGGGTTTAGATTTCTGGCAGGATCTTCATGACATTGCCCCCCTCCTAGGGGCAACCTCCGGGTGCCCCTCTGGGCAAATCTCTCAGGATGAGCTCTTTTGAAGGCTTGAACTAGACTCTTAGCATGGATATTACACTCGGGCTCCCAGGAATTCTCTTCAGGACCATATCCCTTCCATTTGATCAAGAACTGATTCTGATTTCTCCTCTTTCTAACATTTAGTATAGCCTCTACCTCATATTCTTCCTCGCCATCTACCAAGACTGGGTCCGGGGGTACAGTCCTTCTGTTGGAAAAGGGGTTGGAAGTGGAGGGCTTTAACAGAGAAACATGAAAGACTGGATGGACCTTGAGGGAATCAGGAAGTTCCAACTCATAGGCTACTTCATTAATCTTTCGTTTGACTGGAAAGGGACCTAAGAACTTAGGGCCCAGTTTTTTTGAGGGACAAGCCAACTTCAGATTCAAGGTGGAGAGCCACGCTGTGTCACCCGGTGCCAGTACCAATTCTCCACGCCTCTTTCGGTCAAAGACTGCTTTGTTATGTTCCTGGGTCCGGGCCATGGTGTCCTGCAGGAGTTGGTTATTGGAAGCAAAGAAATCAATCTTTTCCTGGACTGCGGGCACAGTACATTCAGGAAGAGAATTGGGCAGGAATGAAGGATGAAAGCCATAGTTGGCGAAGAAAGGTGTCTGTTGGGTGGCCGAGTGGATAGCATTGTTTAATGCAAACTCGGCAACTGGTAACAGGGAGATCCAATCGTCTTGGGAGAAGGAAGAAAAGCATCGAAGATATTGTTCCAGGGTCTGATTGGTTCTTTCGGTCTGCCCATTGGTTTGAGGGTGATAAGCGGAAGAAAACGATAGCTCAATGTTGAGGGCCTTGCAAAGTGATTTCCAGAACCGAGAGGTGAATTGTACCCCTCGGTCGGACACTATGTTGGCTGGTACCCCATGGAGTCTGATGACTTCTCGGATGAACACTTGTGCGGTTTCTGAGGCAGAAGGGGTGCCCTTCATGGGAACAAAGTGTGCCATTTTTGACAGACGATCAACTATCACGAAGATCGTAGTGTGGTCCTCTGCTGGGGGCAGTTCCACAATGAAATCTATGGACAGCATTTTCCAGGGGCGATCTGGGACTGGTAATTGAGTAGGCCCCAGGCCTTGGTTCTGTGACTTTTGCTCCGAATACACACAGTACATGTTTCCACAAATTTCCTGCAGTCTTCCCTTAACTGGGGCCACCAGAAGGTACGTTGTACCAATTCAGTGGTTTTGGTGACACCAAAGTGTCCGGCAAGCTTGTGATCATGGCACAATTCCAGGACGGTTACCCGCAGACCCTCGGGAATGAAAATCTTATCCCCATGCCACAATAGCCCATCCTTGGCCAGCAACCCAGGACCGGGAGTGGGTATGAGGCCACTGGAAGCCCGTCTGAGCTGGGACAGTAGGTCTTCCTGTAGCAGGAGAAAGTTTCCAGGGGCAAGGATAGTGTCTGGAGGGGAACCATCCTGGGATTTGTGATACATACGAGACAGAGCGTCCGGCTTCGCGTTTTTGGAACCCGGACAATATGTCACGTGAAAGGTAAAACGAGAGAAAAATAAGGCCCAACGGGCCTGTCTAGGTCTCAACCTCTTGGCAGTCTTCAAGTACTCTAGATTTTTGTGATCTGTGAAGATCAGGATTGGGTGAGTAGCCCCTTCTAGCAGGTAACGCCATTCCTCGAGGGCGGTCTTTATGGCCAGTAATTCCCGATCCCCCACATCGTAGTTCTTCTCGGCTGGGGACAGTTTCCGTGAGAAAAATGCCACGGGGTATAGCAGGGCTTTGATGCCCTGTCTCTGGGACAGGATGGCCCCTACAGCTATCTCTGAGGCATCCACTTCGAGGACAAAGGGCAGAGAAGGATCTGGATGCTTCAGGATAGGAGCTGAGGTAAAGAGCCCCTTGAGGGCCTTGAAGGCCCCTTGGGCCTCAGGGGACCAATGAAAACGGGTACTTTGTTTGGTGAGTTGAGTAATGGGTGCCACTATGGCCGAGAATCCCTTGATGAATTTGCGATAAAAATTGGCAAAGCCAATGAATCGCTGGATCCCCTTTTTATCTGCGGGAACTGGCCAGTCCAGGATGGCTGAGATTTTCTGGGGGTCCATCCGGATGCCTCTACTGGAGATGATCAAACCTAGGAAGGGTATGCTTTCTACCTCAAAGAGACATTTTTCTGCCTTGGCATAGAGGCCATGTTGCCGGAGACGGCCCAACACACTTTTAACATGTCCACGATGCAGCTCTAGGGAGGAAGAGAAAATTAGTATGTCATCAAGATAAACAACAGCAAAAACATCAAGGAAGTCCCGAAGCACATCATTTATGAAAGACTGGAAGGTAGCGGGGGCGTTACAGAGTCCGAACGGCATCACCAGGTACTCGAAGTGCCCAAATCGAGACCGAAATGCCGTCTTCCATTCGTCCCCATCCTTTATACGTATTAAATTGTATGCCCCTCTGAGGTCCAGTTTAGAAAAGATGGAGGCCGTGCCAAGCCTCTGAAACAGTTCAGGTACCAGGGGAAGCGGGTAGCGATTTTTGACTGTGACCTCGTTTAGGGCACGGTAGTCCACACAGGGTCTGAGAGAATGGTCCTTCTTCTCTACGAAAAATATTCCTGCACCTGCAGGAGACGTAGACGGGCGGATAAACCCTTTTTTCAGGTTATCATCAATATAGTCCTTTAGTTTTCCCTGCTCCACCTCTGTTAACGGAAAAACCCTACCGAAGGGAATCTTGGCCCCGGGAAGGAGTTCAATGGGACAGTCATAGGGCCTATGGGGTGGCAGCACATCTGCCCTTCGTTTGCTGAACACATCCAGGTATGCATGGTAGACTTCAGGGATGGACTGACGTAGACCTGCCTCATTTTCGAGGCAGAGCAAAGCAGAGGGTCCTGCGGGGGCCAAGGAGCCGCAGGACCTTTGGCAGTAGGGAGAAGAGAAGGCCACCTCTCCTGTGGACCAGTTGATGACCGGGTTGTGTGCTTGCAGCCAGGGAATCCCTAGAATGACTGGAAACAAGGGAGAAGAAATTATATCCAAACATACCAGTTCTTGATGTGACTCTGAGATCACTGTGTGCAATGGGGCAGTCTCCTGAGTCACTGGGCCAGATTTGATGGTGGACCCATCCGCCAGGTGGACGGACAGGCCCTGTTCTCTTGGACGGAGAGGAATTCGATGCCCGGCAGCAAAAGCAGAGTCCATGAAGCAACTACAGGCACCAGAGTCAATGATAGCTGTGGTTTGTAGGGTCCTTCCTGAGAACTGGAAGGAAACAGAAAGGGCAAGATGAGATGAAACCCCGGTCACAGGATCCACATAACTGGAGAGAATAGTGGGGAACTTACGAAGTTTAGCCGGGCAGTTCCGGACATAATGACCAGGCTCTCCACAATACAGGCACAGATTGTTGCTGCGGCGTCTCTGGCGTTCTGCTGGGGTGAGAGAAGGCCGCAGGAGTCCAAGTTGCATGGGTTCTGATGCTGAAGAGGCATGAGCAGGTTTAACAGGGGGAGCAGTGCGGAAGTGACTTGGACCCCTGGGAAGCATCCAGGTAGGTCTTGGGGACCCCAAGGTTCGTTCGGCCCTACGCTCCCGTAGGCGCCGGTCAATTTGGATGCTTAGGTCTATGAGGGAATTCAGGGTCTGAGGTACCCCCACTCTGGCGAGCTCGTCCTTGAGTGCGTCTGAGAGGCCCATGCGGAATTGGTGACGGAGAGCAGCATCGTTCCAGTCGGTGTCGGCACCCCAATGCCTGAACTCAGCCACATAGTCCTCTGCTGGTCTTCGACCCTGTTGGAGAGAACGTAAGGTGGCCTCCGCAGTGGTTGAGAGTTGGGGGTCCTCATAAAGCTGCGCCATGGCATCAAAAAAGGTGGAGAGACTGGTCAATGCTGCATCCTTTTGTTCCACGAGACGGTGGGCCCAGATTTGGGGATCCCCAGTCAGTAGGGCTACCACAAAACCCACCTTGGTGGTCTCTAGAGAAAAGGTCCTAGGTTGCAGGGCAAAATGGAGTTCACAGGAGTTACGGAAAGTTCTGAAGCTACCACGGGCACCCGTAAATTTCTCTGGAGTAGGTACCTTGGGCTCAGGTGGTAGCATCACTATAGTCTGGGTAGGTGCAGGCCCCGTTGGGGGTATTGCTGGGTGAGGAGTTCCTTGGGTACTGGATGGACCAGACAGGGCCAGTACCCGTTCCTCCAGCCGGGTGTACCCTTGCTGGAGGTTCTTCACCGCCTCGGTCAGACCTGCCAGGTGTTGGCATAGCCCCTCCATGGCGGGGGCTCCCTGCTCGGGCTCAGACATGGCTGTCTGCTACTGTCACGTACCTGGTGGTGCGAGCCCGAGATTGCAGGGAGAGGCCTCCCTTGCATCTCCCACTCCTGGTCCCCTGGTGTGGGAACAGGAGAGCCAGGAGTGAGGAGGAGCACGGGTGCCTGGCAGGATCAACAGACCGGTGGGAAGGAAACAGGTTAGCTGAGCTGGCGGGATCTCTGGAAAGCAGGCTCACAGGTAAACGGGATAGCAGAGCTGGCAGGATCACAGGAAAGCAGGCTCACAGGTAAACTGGATAGCAGAGCTGGCAGGATCACAGGAAAGCAGGCTCACAGGTAAACCGGATAGCAGAGCTGGCAGGATCACAGGAAAGCAGGCTCACAGGTAAACTGGATAGCAGAGCTGGCAGGATCACTGGAAAGCAGGCTCACAGGTAAACTGGATAGCAGAGCTGGCAGGATCACAGGAAAGCAGGCTCACAGGTAAACTGGATAGCAGAGCTGGCAGGATCACAGGAAAGCAGGCTCACAGGTAAACTGGATAGCAGAGCTGGCAGGATCAATGGAAAGCAGGCTCACAGGTAAACCGGATAGCAGAGCTGGCAGGATCACAGGAAAGCAGGCTCACAGGTAAACTGGATAGCAGAGCTGGCAGGATCACTGGAAAGCAGGCTCACAGGTAAACCGGATAGCAGAGCTGGCAGGATCACAGGAAAGCAGGCTCACAGGTAAACTGGATAGCAGAGCTGGCAGGATCACAGGAAAGCAGGCTCACAGGTAAACTGGATAGCAGAGCTGGCAGGATCACAGGAAAGCAGGCTCACAGGTAAACCGGATAGCAGAGCTGGCAGGATCACAGGAAAGCAGGCTCACAGGTAAACTGGATAGCAGAGCTGACAGGAACTGGACAACGGCTTGGCAAGCAGGTTCACAGGTACACTTGGATAGCAGAGCTGACAGGAACTGGACAATGGCTTGGCGAACAGGTTCACAGGTAAGCTTGGATAGCAGAGCTGACAGGAACTGGACAATGGCTTGGCGAACAGGTTCACAGGTAAGCTTGGATAGCAGAGCTGACAGGAACTGGACACAGGAAACGGAACCACTGAATGGACTGGAACCAACAGGTGAACAGGATCGTTACAGAGGGCCAGACTGCAGACTGGACAAAGGCTAAACAAGGAACCAGAGTTCATCAAAGAAGTCAGGTAATGAATCTGAACTTAGAGCAAGGTACAATGGATCAGGCAGGAGGATGGTCACTGGAAGCCGGGGTCGGGTACAGGCAGAAAGCTGGATAGTCTTTATGGCAAGCCGGGTCAAAGGAACAGGTATCACAGGATCAGGTTTCTTTTACTACACCACAACGCTGTAGAGCAGACAGCAAAGACCGTCTGCTCAAGTCAGGCTTAAATAGGCCGGCTGGTGCTAACTAGGGCGCGCGCCCGTCTCCCTGTGCGCGGTTGTGCACGTGCCCGTGCCCGGGCGCGCATGCGCATGCGCAATGGAATCTGAGGGCCAGGACGGCCCGGGTTTAGATTTCTGGCAGGATCTTCATGACAATGAGAGAATGTCCGTGATAGGCGGAACACTGCACACTGACTGCTGGGAAAAAAGTGTTCCTCCTATCACGGACGAGGAGGAGGAGGAGGCGCGGCTTTTAAATTTGTAATGGCGCCGTACACGCTGTGGGGGGGACAGAGCGGGACCTCATCGGCTGCACGGACCCCGGACCCAGGACCCTGGACCCCGGACCCACGGACCCACAGACCCACAGACCCACAGATCGGCGGATCGGCGGATCGGCACAGGTAGGCTGCAATGGGGACACGGGCTGCAATGGGGACACGGGGGTCTGTACAGGGGACATGCAGATGGGAATTGCTGACCCTTTTTCCACTTATAGTAGCTGCTGCATTGTTGCCCCTCGGCTTATACACGGGTCAATACGTTTCCCCATTTTTTTGTGGTGATTTAGGGGCCTCGGCTTATACTCGGGACGGCCTATACTCGAGTATATACGGTAAGTTGGAGCAATCTAACAAACAGTATCCTAATGATGCAAATGCACCCTTGCTGTGCAAACTAAGGGAGGATCTCTGTGCCTTTTTACAATCATCCTTTGATCATTAGATTAACCTACCTGGCGGTATGATTATATCAGATTTTTGCGTCTCAAAGTGGTACAATAATTTTGCATAGAAATTTGGCGTTTTATATAGTAGGCCTGTAATTCTTAGTAATAACACACTTAAATCTGTCCAAACAAGAATCTAGTAGACATCCCGGGTATGATGAAGTTTGAAACACAAAATCATAACTTATAAAATAATAAATAAATATAAATAATTCTAAAAAAATAACAGTATAATAATAATAAAATTAATTTCCCCACAATTCACTATCGCTCAATTCTGCAAGTGTTCTAATTTACTATCGCTGTTTTCTAGCTGGTCTAAAACCACTTTTGACATAAAGGGACACTTTTTGGTTGCTATGGACAATCTCAAGTTTCCAGGCAGAAAGAACAGTATATATCATATAAAACTGCATGCAGGGCATTGGACAAAGCACTGGGGACAAAAGGGTTGTGAAATTATTTCATACAGTAATGTAATCTGTAAGATTACAGTGTACTGTATGTATTATGATTTTTCACTTTGCCGCTTGGCTCTGCCCCGTGCGACGCGATGCTCGCAGGGAACGGAGCCTGGCACACAGAGGCTTCTGGCAGAGGACATAGCCCGCGGACACATCGGGGGGACATTGCAGGATCCTGGGGACAAGGTAAGTACACCGCACCAGGATCCTGCAATGCAATCCCGAGTGTGGCTCGGGGTTACCGCTAATGGTGCTGAAATTTAACCCCAAGCCACACTCGGGAAAACCATCAGGGAGGTTAAGAAACGTTGCTTAACCTGGTACTCAACAGGCAACAGGCTTGGCGCGTTATTAGCTCAACAGGTCAAATGCAAATCGGCCTTATCTAGGATTCCATTCATGCACACCACACAAGGTCACAGAGTCAGCAACCCTAAAGATATTGCTAATTGTTTAAGTGAATTCTACTCTAACTATATAACCTTAACCAATCCACCAATGAACCTGCAAACACCTTAACCCAAATAAATCAATTTATAAACCCTATTCAGCTGCCAACTATTACTCCTGCCCAAAAATTAGAACTTAACAAACCATTTCTGGAAGAGGAGGTCCTAGATGCGATCCTCCTGCTCCCTCTCTATAAAGCTCCTCTATTCGCAACAATTCTTAGTCCCCACCTTTGTCAGACATTAACCCACTTTGGAGATACATGGGAAATTTCCAAAGAATCTCTTGGGGAGGTGATTATTACCATACCCAAACTGGGCAAATCACCAGCAGATCCCACCAACTACAGACCTCTCTCCCTCCTCAACACAGACCTTAAGATCTACGCGAAAATACTTGCCATCCTCCTTTCACACCATATCCCGCACTTAATCCACCCAGACGAAGTTGGTTTTGTCCCACAGAAGCAGGCCCCAGATGACACCAGATGGTTTATTAACCTCATTCAATGGGCAGAACATCACCGAACACCTTCTCTGCTCCTTTCTTTGCACAAAGAGAAGGAATTCAGTAGAGTGCACTGGTTGTATCTCAAAGAAGTACTGTGAAAATATGGTCTACAGAAGGGGTAGGCAACCTCAGCCCTCCAGCTGTGGTGAAACTACAAATCCCATCATGCCTCTGCCTCTAGGAGTCATGCCTGTGATTGTTAGGGTCTCGCAATGTCTCGTGGGACTTGTAGTTTCAAAACAGCTGGAGGGTCGAGGTTGCCTACCCCTGGCCTACAGGGTACTTTTGCCTCAGACATCTTAAGCTTATGTTCCTCCTCCTCAGCCAGGGTTAGGACCTCCGCCATCACCTCAGCCCCTTGTAGCATTACCAATGTCACGAGACAGGGGTGTCCACTCTCACCACTCATCTTTTCCCTTGTGATGAAGCCACTTGCTGAAGCGATCAGGTCACACCCTCTCATATCAGGCATACAAATAGGCAGTGTTGCCCACAGAATAGGACTTTATGCTGATGATGTTATAGTTGCTCTCATAAACCTGACCCAATCCTTGTCAGCCCTTGTTAAACTTCTCACTTTATTTGGATAAGTATATATATAAAGTAAACTGCTCAAAATCCTGCATGCTAGGCATATACCTTAACTCCCAAATGAAACAAGCTATATCTGGCTTGTCTCCTTTACCTTGTGCTCCAGCCTCAGCATTAACATATCTAGATATTCAGTTGGTGGTTCCCTCAACTAATTTAGTGCGCTTTAACTTTGACTGCGCTTTAACTTTGAAAAACTGATCAAGAAACTGCAAGACTTGTGCCTCGGCTTATGCTCTATAAAAGCCTCATGGGCTGTAAAGATTGCTTTAACGAAAATCTTTTTCATGCCCCACATTTTATATCTATTCCCAAACCATCCTTACTATATTTCTGCAAAACCAACTTGACATGCTTCAGTGGATCCTTAACACCTTCCTATGGAATGGCGAACACCACAGAGTCAGTTGCTCCATTCTATACGCTTTTCCAAATTCAGCTGAACTTGGGGTCCTAGAGATCAAACAATACCATAAGGCTATTCTATTGGACCAACTCAAAAGGTGGTGGTCCCCATCACCTCACCACTTATGGTCACAAATTGAGGAGGTCTCTAGTGGATGTCCCCCCAAACAACTCTTGGCAGCAAAATGGCTCCAACTAAAGCCACCATGTACCTATCTAAGCATGGTGAATGCGGCAATTAATGTGTGGGGATTCATTCTACAAACATCCAAAGGTCTCCCTAAAGTTCTTATACCCTCATTACCTTTAGCTACATTAAATCTTCTGTTTCAGGATCTAAAGATTGACCCATGGGTCTCCCAGGAGTTCACACCATTGGAGACCTGTTTGAAAACAACCAGCTCTCCTCCTTCCAAGCACTACAAACAAAAGCAAA
The DNA here is from genome assembly GCA_028564925.1 of Lithobates sylvaticus. Classification (NCBI taxonomy): domain Eukaryota; kingdom Metazoa; phylum Chordata; class Amphibia; order Anura; family Ranidae; genus Lithobates; species Lithobates sylvaticus. The sequence goes on from CM053026.1 coordinate 645,712,826, forward strand.
TATTGTCCATCGAGAGTTCTACAAATATTTACGTATTCGGTAGTCAACCTCCACCCTCCGTCAAGATCTCATACATGTATATGAACGTCCCTCCCTGTCACGCAAAGGGATCTCACATATATAACATATATAGGATACTAACTACCAAGCCAACCACACAGAAGCTACCAACGATGGAACAATAGGAACACTTCACAGTGGATAATGACGCATAGCATTAGGCAATCAAACACCTGCTTAAATACTCTTAAATGTCTTAGCTATCTCATCTATATTCAACCCACTCTAACCTATGCTGGAGGAACTGTGGCCTTGCAGGCTCAGCCACCCACATCTGGTGGTCTTGCTCAACTCTAGCAACATTTTGGAACAAAGTACAAGTCTTAGTCCTCCTGATCACTAGGATAAACTCTAACCTTACTCCCCAATTGGCCTTGCTGGGATTGGGGCTCGATACATTGCCAGTGCAATACTACCCTATAATAACAGTCGCGGCACAACTAGCCAGTGCACGAAACGGAAAAAATTCTGAAGCATCGACAGCGCAACAGATGAATAACTGTATGTGGTAGATAATACATCCCCAATTCTTGTCTATACACTTATGTTGATAATCTCTCACGATAACAGTCAATCCCACACAACACCCAGACATCTATACATACACACCTAGTTATACTTGTCCCTTATTCATACTTGGCATTTAACCTTTGTTTCCTATCATTTGCTCCTACTTAATTGATAATGTTTGTTATGTGCCCCCATTGGCCCTAGATGCTTGTGCACACTATCTGTGCATACCTTGGAATAGAAGTGCACAGGTTTGCTACATAAAATTGCATTTCAGGCAACATAGTCATAGCATCTAACCTTGATGCATACATGTCACTTGAAACGTTCTGGTTACAATGATTTTGTAGTGCTCTTCATTTTACCGTACAACCGTGAATTGTTGAACATTATATCTCTGTGCAACCTTTCTTCTTTCAATAAAATTAAGTTTTAAAGAAAAAGAAAAAAAAATGGAGAGAAGTGATTCTGTAGGTTTGCCTCCCATTGACTTGAATGGGGTTGATGTTACCGTTTGCAGTTTGCAAATTTTTGCACTCGTTCGCTGAATATTCTTGCTAATCGAACCCAAAGTAATTTTTCCATCACTAGTTTGGTGATTGATTCATTGATGACATAAATGTCCTGCATTACATACTCTTAAAAAAAAACAAAAAAAAAACAAACAGTACCTCTGTATGGGAAACAGAGCCAGTTTGGGGAACTGGTATAGTATTAAAGCGGAGTTCCACCCTAAAGTGGAACTTACGCTTTTCGGATTCCTCCCCCCCTCCGGTGCCACAATTGGCACCTTTCAGGGGGGAGGGGGGTGCAGATACCTGTATAATACAGGTATCGGCACCCACTTCCGGATATCTCCCCCGCCCCTATCCAGAGCTGCCCCGCCCCTTATCCAGAGCTGCCCCGCTGTGTCTTGGGAAACACAGTTCTCAGGACACAGCGGGGACCAATAGGGGCACGCAGCGCGACTCGCGCATGCGCAGTAGGGACCGGGCAGTGAAGACGTTGCGTCTTCACTTCCTGATTCCCTGACGGCGGGGCAGCGAGAGACGAGCGCTCTCTCGTCACATTCTGCCTACACCGCTGGAACCAGGAACAGGTAAGTGCCCATTTATTAAAAGTCAGCAGCTGCACTATTTGTAGTTGCTGACTTTTAATATTTTTTGTGCGGGTGCAGCTCCGCTTTAAGTAATAGATTATATTTTGAAGGACTGTGAAAAAGTCAGGATAGATCATTAACCATTGTGTTCAGCTATTATGAGGTGAATTGTACTTCCCATTACTTACATCCAGCCCTTATACAGATTTTTCTTTTTTGGAGTCAAAGTGGATTCATTGGGGAGAAATCAATTTGATCTGTCAGGTAACATGCAAGTTAACCACTTACAGACCGGAAGATTTTCCCCCTTAATGACCAGGCCATTTTTTGCGATACGGCACTGTGTTGCTTTAACTGACAATTGCGCGGTCTTGCAACGCTGTACCCAAACAAAATTGACATCCTTTTTTCCCACAAATAGAGCTTTCTTTGGTGGTATTTTAGTGCTTTAAACAAAAAAAAAGAGCAACAATTTTGAAAAAAGTAACAATATTTTTTACCTTTTGCTATAATAAATATCCAAACAAAATGTAAAAAAATGAATTTCATTAATCAGTTTAGGCCAATATGTATTCTTTTACATATTTTTGGTTAAAAAAAATCGCAATAAGCGTATATTGATTGGTTTGCGCAAAAGTCATAGCGTCTACAAAATAGGGAATAGATTTTTGCCATTTTTATTATTATAATTTTTTTTACTAGTAATGTCGATGATCTGCGATTTTTAGAGGCACATCGGACACTTTTGACACTTTTTTGGGACCATTGGCATTTATACATAAAAATGCACTGATTACTTTGTAAATGTCACTGGCAGGGAAGGGGTTAAAACTAGGGGGCGATCAAGGGGTTAAATGTGTTCCATGGGGGGTGTTTCTGTGGAGGGATGGGACTGACTGGAGAAGGAGAGAGATCGCTGTTCCTAATCACTAGGAACAGCAGATCTCCCCTCCCCTGTCAGAATGGGGATCTGTCTGTTTACATTGACAGATCCCCGTTCTGGCTCTCTTTCCCATGATTTTGGGTGGCCGGCGGCCGCCGTCCACGTGCATTGGGTCCCCCCACCATTTAACGGCGATGCAAGCCTGCTATGGCTCTTAAAAGGAGCCTATGTAAAGCTATGGCAATCCACGGCAAAGAGCCGACATGCCGCAGTAAAATAACGGCGGCTGGTGGGCTAGTGGTTAATATTGTCCACAACTGTACTTTAACTCGAGGATTGACATTACACAAAAAACAGCAGACAAAACCTCACTAGTTTTACATAGCGGATGTTTTTGGTTTGTGCTCTATATTATTTAATACAATAAAGTTCTTATGATTTTGTTACAGATCTTTTGTTCCTAACTATATTTAAAGTAAAATCAAGCTATTGACATCTTCTGATGACATACTCGTGCCTAAAAGGACTGGTGATTTTAATATACTGGCAAAGAGGGTATGGGGGTATTTTGGGGAATCAATTGGGAGTCTATAATGATTAAGGCCTTAGTTTAGTAAAAAAATATAGCACAAAGGATGTCATATACTATCAATGTGACATGTCCCTTGCCCTACTGTCTCCTGGTTTTGTAGAAATCTTCCTCCTCTGATGCCCACTAGGGCTGAGAGGGCTGTGATCGAGTGACCGACTATGCCCGCCATTTCCTCTCAGCTCCTCCATTCATAGAGGTTATACTATAGCTTCTATGAATAAAAAATTATCTATGAATGGAGAATGGAAGGATGATTAAAAACTCTGCCATCTTCATTCATAGATCACATTTCATTCATAGAAGTGTTAGTATACCTTAATGAGTGTCTGTCATAGCTCCCTCAGCTCTAATAACCACCACTGCACTGGAAGACCTTTTTTGGTGGTAGAAAAAGGTGACAGATTATTGTGGATTTGCAGGCATTACTCAAACTGAGCTCCGTTTCTTTCAGGTAGGTTCAATTGACAAAGAAGTATTCACACTCCTGCCCTTCCTCCAATACATCTTCCTGGAAAGAGCTGCTACAGATCACAAAGAAGAAGGCTGCACAGCATAGAATCACTGGCAATAGGCAGCACTTGTGTCACAGGCAATGCAAGCAGAATGTGGATGCAATGAACAATAAGAATATTATATACATGTAAAACTCAAGTCAAAACTTTTCTGTTAAAAAAAAAAAAAACTCAAGTAAAGGTAGACTGAGTAAACATTTTTTAACATTTTATTTTCACGGAAACTAGTGAGAAATCAAGGTGTTGCCATTGCTAACTTCTACTTATAAAAATACTAGTTCCCTGGCTATCATACAGATCCTTTGGCTTTAGTACTTTCAGGGGTGGAAAGTGGGGTCCCCCAGGGTTCTGTCCTGGGACCAATCCTATTTAATTTGTTCATAAACGACCTGGAGGATGGGGTAAACAGTTCAATCTCTGTGTAGTTGTGGACGATACTAAGCTAAGCAGGGCAATAACTTCTCCGCAGGATGTGGAAACCTTGCAAGTAGATCTTAGCAAATTAATGGGGTGGGCAACTACATGGCAAATGAGGTTTAATGTGGAAAAATGGAAAATAATGCATTTGGGTGGCAAAAATATGAATGCAATCTACTCACTGGGGGGAGAACCTCTGGGGGAATCAAGGACCTGGGGTCCTAGTAGATGATAGGCTCAGCAATGGCATGCAATGCCAATCTGCTGCTAACAAATCAAACAGAATATTACATTAAAAAGGGCATTAAAAAGGGGATTAACTCAAGAGATAAAGTGATAATTCTCCCACTTTAGAAGACTCTGGTTCAGCCTCACCTGGAGTATGCTGTCCAGTTCTGGGCACCAGTCCTCAGGAAAGATGTGCTGGAAATGGCGCAAGTACAGCGAAGGGCAACAAAGCTAATAAGGGTCTGGAGGATATTAGTTATGAGGAAAGGTTACGAGCACTGAACTTATTCTCTCTGGAGAAGAGACGCTTGAGAGGGGATATGATTTCAATTTACAAATACCATACTAGTGACCCCACAATAGGGATGAAACTTTTCTGTGGAAGGGAGTTTAATAATACACGTGGCCACTATTAAAATTAGAAGAAAAGAGGTTCAACCTTAAACTGCGTAGAGGGTTCTTTACTGTAAAGCCCCATACACACGGTCGGACTTTTTCATGGATTCTGTCCGATCGGACAATGTTGTTGAAAAATCAGACCGTGTGTATGCACCATCGGACAGTGTACGTCGGATTGTCCGACGGACAAAGTCTTATCTCCTGCTGGAAAGATTTGCCGACAACACGGTCCGATCACACCAAATCCGATCGTGTGTACGGTTGTCCGACCGGACAAAGTGCTACGCATGCTCACATCACATTACAAGACCAAAGCTATTGGCTACTAGCCTCTACGTAGTCCCGTTGTAGGCAACAAACGTCACCACGTTCAGAATGATCGGATTTTCCGACAACTTTGTCCGACCGTGTGTACGCAAAACCAACATCAGACAAAGTATGACGGACAGGATCCGACCGACCTGGTCCGCGGATTGTCCGACCGTGTGTATGGGGCTTAAGAGTGGCAAGGATGTGGAATTCCCTTCCACATGTGGTGGTTTCAGCGGGGAGCATCAATGGTTTCAAAAAACTTTTAGATAAGCACCTGAACGACTACAACATACAGGAATATACAATATAATACTGACATATAATCACATACATAGGTTGGACTTGATGGACTTGTGTCTTTTTTAAACCTCAGCTACTATGTAACTACTATGTAACTATGTAAGTACTTTCACAATTATAGGACACAATAACTGACTTCTCTTTGTCTTGGTCTATATGCTTGTTCGAACTCTGTTTCTCAGAAAGCACTGTAGTCAGATGCATCCAGGCAACTATTGTATCATTCACAGATATAAGCCATCAATGATGTTATTCTCAATATAGGCTTCTTTCTATTGTGTCCTATATAGCATTGGCAGCAAACTAAGCTATTTCTTTCTGTAATTGCCCTTCTATGTTCAATATAATACTACAGTTCACAATGGATTGTGGTTTATAATAGATGCTACAGAGTAATATAGAGAACATTAGATTTTTCTTGTAGTCAGCTTTAATATTGCATGGCTGTGTAGTTTTCCTTTCTAGACGTAACATATATTCAGCTAATTAAATAATAATCTTACTAGACTGAAACATAATTTCAATAAAAAATTTAAGAACTTCTTGCAGTGTTTTAAATCTCTGTTTTGAACTCCTTAGACAGACATTTCATTGCCATTTTTATGGAATTGATAAAGAAAATGCAATGCTGGCATCACGCCCTTAAATTTGTATCAGTTGATTGTTTTTGGGCCTGACCACCTTTATCCTGGTTAGAGATTTAGGTCTATAATGGTTTGGACCTACTCTAAACCCCCAGGAACATTAAAAATGGAAATGATTCAGAGATAAATGTTCTCAATTGGGTTTGGTTGTTCTATGGATGTGTAACTCCAAAACTCTCTTTTATAAGATTGATTTATGCTCCGTTCTTTTACTGGAAACGTCACAAGCTGGCTTGTTTGTAAAAACTTTTCTCCATGTTTAAAAAAACCACATCGAAACAGAAAAATGGAATGCTTTATGTGAGTGGAGCACCTCCATGTACTAACATGAAGACATAAGCCACAGACTCTGAAAAACCAACCTCCTCTCACCATTGCTTACCGTCCTTCCCATCCCTATACAAAGCTATTATGTACTGTATAAACAGTATGTAAATCTAAATCTGACCATAGACAGTTCAAATCTTAGCCGGTTCAGCAGGGATCGGCTGAGATTGGACCCATCTATGGACAGACTGATTGCACCCAAGTAGATCCTTCGATTGACTTAGGTACAACCAGCATTTCAGATTTTTACATGTGATTATTGCCAACAGCTATAGCTGCTGGATGGGTGAAGCTGATAAAGAATAGGTGGAGATGAGGCCAGAGAGGATTACATGAGGTGGGGGGTGGGATGGGGGAGTGAAGCTGATAAAGAGTGGACAGAGATGAGCATAGACAGGAAGGATGTTTCTGCTATAATAGAATAGTACCACCTGCTGACGTGATGAGGTCAGCACACTTGCCAATCAGACAGCACAGAGATGGTGAGGGGAATGCACAAAATAAATAGTAATGCTGCTACAAGGTCACTGGAGCTAACATTATTACATGTTAACAGTATATCTGCCTAACAGACTACTGAATTCGATTTTGAGCCCAGAGTTGGGCTTTAACCAGTAACTCTGCAGATGAAATTTGCAACTGTCTGCAAAAACTAGGAATTAGGGAGAGTGTAGGAATTTGAGACCTGAACAAAGAGGGGATTTTGAATTAGAATTATGAATTAAATATTAGTAGAAATAACTAACTGATACTGTATGTTCAGCAGCATACCTGAACCTATATTTTGTTCTATACTGGCGTCTGGTAACAAATAAATCCTTAGGTACTGGAGGTATCCTGATGAGAGGAAAGCCAATCTGTCCTTGTCATCAAGTACCAATTTGTTAATATGGTCAAGGAGAACATGGGAAAGTGCATCAATAATAATAGACATTTGTAAATTCACGTATCACTTGTTTTGAATACCTGAAAGGATATAGTTACCGTTCTGCTTTTACACATTTTTTCACTTTGAAATGTGAGAAAGATTTTGTAGGGATTAGATATTTTTAGTTGTATGTCTTCAAATACAATTGAGAGTGTTTTTCTTCTTTAACAGTACCTAATCCTATAATAAGTTAGATTGTGAGATATACCGCATCCCACTGGGCCAGGATCTAAAGGACTCCGGATTTTCAAGTCGGGTCATTCGAACCACTGAAAATGTAAATTGAAAGTTATTTGAAACAGCTACAGGATGGAGTTAGGTCAGCTAATGTATTCACTTGGGTTTGAGAAAAGGATATTTGATACCTAGATTTTTCTCTTGCACAACCAACTTCTTTTAAAGACCATGCTATGCCATGTGTTTATACTTGGATACAAAGAAAATAGCTTTCATTAAAGTTTTGAGCGTTTTTTCCCAATAAAAAAAAAATGGAAAATCAATATATTTTTTATGTGTTTGTTGTTATTACAAACATACCCATACACCCAGTATTGCTTTTTTTATATAGCTATAAAATACAAATGAGATAACACACTGTGACACAGGAAGGGAAAAATACAATGTATTTGATTTGCAACTTTGATCTTCTTAGCAGCCATTAGGCCATTTATAGGTGGCCTGTGGATGGCAAGTGGTTAATGAAGTGGCAGCACACTGATGAATCATCACGTTGTCTTGTTCTGTTGGGCAAACCATAGATGAATCAGTTCCTTTCCTTTCACCATGGGGGGGAAGGTTGGGTTTGTAGGGGGAACCTTCCCAACCGGCATTTTTAAAAATCTTACAAGCTGATTCTTCCCAAGTAGATTGATGGATTAACTTGGGTACAATCAGCCTGCCTATACATGGATTGAAATTTGGCTGGTTCCTGCTGAACTGGCTGAATTTCGATCCATGTATGGACGGCTTTAGAATGTTAACTATTAGCACTGCTGCATAGCCTAATTTGATTAGAATGCTACTTCATCTTCCAGTCTGGGTTCTGCTGTAGAGGAGATTGCAGGAAATTAATATCAAGACAAACTCACAAACTAACATTAGCTGCATTTGAAAATACATTTGTTCGGTTATATGGGTAGAGGAAGCATTAGACCCAATTTTTATTGTTGTCTGTGCCCCAGCTGGTGGGATTAACCACTCTATTTGTCTCGGTGACCTGTGTCACTGAGACAATAAGGTAATTTCCTAAATGTTGAAGTTGTCACCAGAGCAAGAGGTGAATATAATACTCTTAATGGGGACAAAAGTTTCACTGATAACTGGCCAAGATGGGAATTCCCCTCACTTTGGCGAAATGTCCTCTTATTTACTGCTTCTCCTGGACAGAAACCAAGGGGAAATCTCTCCAGCGGGACACACACAGCAAACAGTAATCTGCTAGGTATTTTAACCTTTCCCTACTTTATCCAACACAAGTTTCGGCTATACATACTTTATTGATTTTTTTAAATATGCATATTTGCATTTATTGGTGTTTTTCTGTGTTCTAAGCATTTACCTTTAAAACAGCTCTTGTACCGACTTTATAGTGAGTTACAATGCCTGGCTTCACTTTCAGACGAAAGGATGGAGTTTGCCTCATCTCACAATCTCTAAGACAAATTAGGAATGTAGAAAGCTTTCTCTCATAACAAAACAATGATTATCACAGGTAACAAGACCTCACATTAATCAGCCATTTTCAAAGGAAAGGCTTCGGCCTGTAGCCTTTGTCTGCCTTACTGGTAGGTAGTTTTTACAGGCTCTTTCAATGTGACAGAATTCTTTCTCTCTGCTCTGCATTCTCTCAGAAAATGTTTCCCTTTTAACAAACCCTTTAGCATTGATCAAAAACCTTCTAGAAAGTGACTGTAGAAATCTGAACTTATAATGATGCTCTTTTATTTTTCCTAACAATGAACAATGCGCCCTCACTACTAATGGCAACAGTATGAGGAGGTTACAACATGAACAAATCATGGGAGAGGACCAAATGAGAGGAATAAAATATCCATTATCTTTGGGCACGCTGTATCATGTCATCAAGAAAATTCTGTTTTCCCTAGCCAAATTTTTATGCCATCACTTGATGACAGTTATCAAAATGCTCTGAAATTGCCTTCTGAAATAGACACAGACAAGCAAAATTAAAAAAAAAATTCCAGTCATTAAAGAATTGAGTAGGCAATAAAATTATGCATTTTAGCAAAATAAAAAAATGTAAAAAATTTGAATGTTTAGGAAACGTATTGCCATTTTATGGTTCAAAGACTCAATTAACATTTTATTTTTACTTAAAGAAAATGACCTAAATAAACAACTGAGAAAAAAATGTGATGTCATTTTAAAAATTTATTCACACTCTGCAAATTGAGAACTTTTCCCCTTCATTTATTTTTTATTTTTGCCTTGTAGTTGTCCATAAAAAACATACTGACCCAAGCAGCAAATCCAGTGTTGTCTGGGATAACCTGCCACTCTTGCTGCCCATATGGTCCTATGCTGTCATCTTATATATTGATGTTATTCGGGGCCAACATTCTTTACTGGGTTCTTGCACCCAGCCCCCTAATGATGAACTGATACATACAGTGGAGGAAATAATTATTTGATCCCCTGCAGATTTTGTATGTTTGGCCACTTACAAAGAAATGAAGGGTCTATAATTTTTATCATAGGTGTATTTAAATGATAGAGACAGAATATCAACCAAAAATCCAGAAAAAACACATGATACAAATGTTATAAATTGAGTTGCAGTTCAGTGAGAAAAATAAGTATTTGATCCCTAAGCAAAACGTAACTTAGTACTTGGTGGAGAAACCCTTGTTGGCAAGCACAGAGGTAAGACATTTCTTGTAGTTAGTGACCAGGTTTGCACACATCTCAGGAGGGATTTTGGTCCACTCTTTTTTTATAGATCTTTTCTAAATCCTTAAGGTTTCTTGGCTGTTGCTTGGCAACTCAAAGTTTCAGCTCCCTCCATAAATTTTCTATAGGCTTAAGGCAGTGGCGTCTCTAGGGCGTGGCTTTTGGGGCTATAACCCCGAATCTGGGGCCCATAGCCCAGAGTCTCTGCAGGGGTCCTCAAGGGGAGGGGAGGCTCTCTGGGGATCCTGATGTAAGTGGGGGGCTCTCTGGGGACCCTGATGCAAGGGGGAAGTTCTCTGGGGACCCTGATTTTAAGGGAGAGGCTCTCTGGGGAACCTGATTTAAGGGAGGCTCTCTGGGGACCCCGATTTAAGGGGGGCTCTCTGGGAACCCTGATGTAAGTGGGGAGGGCTCTATGGGGACCCTGATGTAGGAGGAGGCTCTCTGGGGACTCTCTGGGGACCCTGATGTAAGTGGGGGGGCTCTCTGGGGATATATACACACACACACACACACGTATATTACTGTATATACATGTGTATGCCCGCCCAAGCATATGACTTCCTTTACTATGCTGCTATGGGCTCTAGCCCCAGATCTTTTGTAGACCTAGCAACGCCCCTGGCTTAAGGTCTGGAGACTGGCTAGGCCACTCCATGACCTTAACCACTTCAGCCCTCCCTTCCTGACCAGGCAATTTTTTCCGATATGGCACTGCGTTAATTTAAATGACAATTGTGCGGTCATGCGACGATGTACCTAAATAAAATTGATGTCCTTTTTTTCCCACAAATAGAGCTTTCTTTTGGTGGCATTTGTTCACCTCTGTGGTTTTTATTTTTTGTGCTATAAACAAAAAAAAAGACAATAGAAAATATATATTTTTTATACTTTCTGCAGTAAAACATACCCAATAAAAAAATGTAAAAAATCGAATTTCTTCATCAATTTAGGACAATATGTATTCTGCTACATATGGTTGGTAAAAAAAATCCAGACAAGCGTATATTGATTGGTTTGCGCAAAAGTTATAGCGTCTACAAACTATGGAATATTTTTATTGAATTTTTATTTATTTATTTTTTCTAGTAATGGCGGCGATCAGCAATTTTTAGCAGGACTGCGACATTGCGGCAGACAAATCGGACACCTAACTGACACTTTTGACACTTTTTAGGGACCAGTGACATTATTACAGTGATTAGTGCTAATAAAAATACACTGTCCCTGTACTAATGACACTGGCAGGGAAGGGGTTAACATCAGGGGAAATCAAAGGGTTAAGTGTGTGCCTAGAAAGCGCTTTCTAACTGTGGGGGGGGGGGGTGCTTTGACTGGAGGAAAACAGAGATCCGTGTTTCTGCTTAGCAGACACATAAGATCTCCATTTTCCACTCTGGCAGAATGGCGATCTGCCTTGTTTACATAGGCAGACTGCCTGCTCGGGAAATACTACTCTCTTTGCCATCAGCTGTCACCCATCCCACACCATCCGTGTGAATTGTAGACTTCACTCGGGCTGAAGGAATTGCTTCTCTGATGCCACTTTCAGTGCGGAATGCCAGACTATAATTACACGACTAGACCAAAGGGGCTACCCCAAATCAGCTGTACAGAGAGGATTAGATAATGCTAGGGTCAAGAGTAGAGAGGATCTTCTTTCTAAAGTTTCAGCTAACACACTAAAAAAACATAAAAATAGAGATAAGCACAGGACAGGCTAGACAGGATAGGCAGGACAATTGTTTGGCAACATTTGTAACCACCTTCTCACAAGAATATCACCAAGTTGTTAATATAATAACGAAAAATCTTCCCATCTTCTACTCAGACAAAAGTCTCCACAAAGCCTTTAATTCAGGCTGTCGCTTTTCTAGCAGACGAGCACCAACCTTGGGCTCCTTGCTGACACCTAGCTTATTTTCATCCAAAAAATACCAACCCACCTGGCTCTCATATCCAGGTTGCTACCCACACAACTTTAAAATGTGCAGATATTGTCATGTTAATTTATGCACTAAATCTTTCAATTCAGCAACCACTGGAGAAAGCTTTGACATTAAGCAATATATTAATTGTGGTGTAGCAGATCTGCTGCATTTCTTGTAATCTGCAGTACATTGGATGCACCACATGTGCTTTAAGAACAAGAATAGGAGAACATTATTTTGGCTCTGTTAATCCAAATGCAAAGCACATTTAAAATGTCTCATGTCACTTTAAAGAATGCCATTCTGGTAACATATCCTCCTTTAAGTTTACTAGCATTGAGAGATTGACTCCTATGCCCAGTGCTGGTAATAGGAACAGACAACTTTTAGACAGAGAGGCCTGATGGATATTTAGATTAAAAACCAGGGTCCCTCAGAGGTTAAACCTCAGATGGGACCTATATTTACATTTATGTTGATTCCTTTTTGTACTTCCTGCCTCTGCCGATTAGTACTCTTTTCTTTCCCCCAGGTAGGCATTTTTGTTTACTTTTTCCAATTGTTCTGTTTATTCAGCTTTAGCTTTTATATTGTTATTTCCTTGGATTTTAATATCCTTTTTTTTATTGTTACTGCAGCTGTGCAACTGCCTTTCTGCACGCAGGTAGCTATAAATAATTGCCTGATCATATTGGGTAGTAGCACCCTACTTCTGCTCTATTTTATAGACCGCCGTTCTGCCTCTCCTCAGAACGATTGGCAGGTCCCAGTGGACAATGTGTCCGACGGACCCACTGTTTGGCTCCCGCTGTGTCCAATCACATCTGGAGCGGTCCGTCGGCAGCACGCGCCCCAGACCCTGTGCACAAAATCACGTACTGGTATGTGATTTCATGCAGGAGGGCTGCCCTGTCGCAGTATATCTGCATGGGGTGGTCTTAAAGTGGTTAATGTGCTTCTTCTTGAGCCACTCCTTTGTTGCCTTGGTGGTATGTTTTGGGTCATTGTCATGCTGAAAGACCCATCCATAACCCATCTTCAGTGAACAGATGTCTTTGAAAAAGGCTTCTGTGACAAATCCTGTGCCAAAATATGCTTAGTTTGTGTCAACTTGGGTCAACCTGAAAAAACTGTAATGCCACGTACACACGAGTGGAATTTCCGTCAGAAAAATCTTGGATGGTTTTTCCAACGGAATTCCGCTCAAGCTTGTCTTGCATACACACGGTCACACAAAAGTTCTCTGAACTTTCGACTGTCAAGAACGCGGTGACATACAACACTACGACGAGCCAAGAAAATTAAGTTCAATGCTTCCGAGCATGCGTCAAATTGTTTCCGAGCATGCTTAATTTTTTGCTTGTCCGAATTGCAAACAGACGATTGCATTTTCGGATAGGAACTTTTCCCGACCGAAAAATAGAGAACATGCTCTCAATCTTTTGCTGGCTGGAATTCTGCCAGCAAAAGACTGATGAAGCATACACACGGTCGCATTTTCCGACAAAAAGCTCTCATCAGAGTTTTGCTGGCGGCATTTCCGAGTGTGTGTACGCTGCATAAGAGTTCATACTATTCTTCATGGTCAGAGTTACAGATCTCTTGCAAGATGAAAGCTTTTTGACATGTTAAACATAACAAGAGATGCCTTACCATACACTCTGGGTATCTGTGCTGGCATTACAGAAGCTTCAAGCAAGAGAGCCACTGGTCTTGTAGTAGTTCCCCTGAATGGCAGTGTAGAAATACAACCAAGATATCAATGGCAACCAGATTCCAACAGAGGAGGAGATCCCTCTTATTGGAGAGGCATAGCTGACCACACACCAGCACTTGACAGAAATGATGATATTATTCTGCTTCTCGGTAGGACATCCCAAGGGCACCAAAGACTTATCAACAAATGCACAGGGCCACAGTATGCACCACATGCCCAATACCTGGACCTAGGTAGGTTTTCATAGTCAATGTCTGTCTGGGCAGTGTCAGGAGGTCTTCAACATTGTCTTCTTTCAAGACACATCTCCAGCCAAATGATCATATTACCTGTTTCGAACAGTACCCACTTTACTATCATGTCAACAAAAGAAAAAATGCATGCAACAGTTCTTCACACAAGGTGATAACAAGTCTCTTCATTTCTGGGATGACAATGTTGGCACCACAGTGTTCGATGTAACAAATAGCTGGCATCCAGCATGGAAGACAAGGAATTCCTCAAAACTATGAGCAAGGAGTTTTATCAGGGCAGTTCCAACAGCTGAGGAGCACCACTACCATTTTGGGCCTCAAGAAAGAAACCATCAAATAATAGCATGCAGAAGCATGATTTATTTCTTTACAATGCACCCCAAACAGAAATCCTGTAATGAAAAAACACTTTGTTGACTTTATGCACAAGGTGTTTGCGAGAGATCATGCTCAGCCTGCACCACCTCTTACGGAGGAAGAGAAATGTTGGTACCTCCCATGCTTTGGCATGTACCATCCTTGCAAGCCAGATCAGGTCAGAGTAATCTTTGACTCAAGTGCTCATTATAAAGGTGTTTCTCTCAATGACATCCTTCTCACCAGGCCTAATCTGAACAACAACATTACAGGAGTTTTACTGCTCTTCAGACAAGAACAAGTTGCTGTTATGGCCAACATTCAGCATATGTTTCACTTTTTTATTGTTCAAGAAGACAAGGAAAACTTCATCAGGTCCAGATAGTATCGCAACAATGTCAGCGCTAAAGTCAAATACTACCAAATGAAGGTACATGTTTTAATTTTAAAAAAAAACCTTCTCCTTCTGTAGCAATTTATGGGCTGAGAAGGTCATCCCTAGAAGATGAAAAACAATTTGGATCTCATGCACGTGAATTTGTGAAAAATGATTTCTACGTAGATGAGGCTCAACAAAATCCGTTGCCGGAAATTCTGATCGTGTGTACACAATTTCCGACGCACAAAGTGCCACGCATGCTCGGAATCAAGCAGAAGAGCCACACTTGCTATTGAACTTAATTTTTCTCAGCTCATCGTACGTGTTGTACATCACCGCGTCCTTGGAGATCGGAATTTCCCACAAGATTTATGTGACCGTGTGTATGCAAGACAAGTTTGAGTCAACATCCGTCGGAAAAAAAACATGGATTTTGTTGTCGGAATGTGTGATCGTGTGTACGCGGCATAACAGTGAAAAGGTAATGAAAGCCTTTCTCCTCTGACGGCTAGTGTTTGGCAAACAGTTTGACCTAAGCAAATTTGGTGAATACCTGAATTGTCTGGTTGTTTGAGTATTTGTTCGGCCCGCTGAACGCCCCACAATGCGGTGCACAGTGCAGTCTAAGCCCTGATTGGCTAAAGCAATGAAGACTTTGCCTAATCAAGGCACAGAACACTGTCAGAGCCATGATTGGAGACAGTAATGATGGCTGTGTCCAGTCATGGCTCATTGCTCCTAGACCCACCTCACACTATAAAAGGTTCCTTCCCAGTGGAGCCATTTGCAATGTGATGTTGGAGTGCAAATCGATAGAACAGGGCTCTGTTCATTGCTACAAGTGAGTTAGTGTGCTATTGTCATTCTATTGTGAGTGTAGAGTGTTAGTGTAGTGTGAATATAGTCATAGTGCAATGTCAGTGTATTGTGACCTTCCTATTTTACTTTCGTGTCAGTGGAGTGAGTTAGGGCAGTTTTACTGCAGTATATTGAAGTGTGTGAGGGTAGTTTTACTGCAGTATATTGTAGTGCGTCAGTGCACTTTTACTACATTATATTGTAGTGAATCAGTGAACTTTTACTCCATTATATTGTAGTGTGTCAGCACACTTTTACAGCAGTATATTTTAGTGCACTTTTACAGCAATATATTGTAGTGCATCAGTGCACATTTACTGCAGTATATTGTAATGTGTCAGTGCACCTTTTCTATAGTATATTGTAGTGTGTCAGTGGACTGTGTCTGTGCAGTGCATTGTTTTACTCCGCATTACATAACATTTAGTTCTGTATACAGTGCTGTACCCCCCCCCCTTTTTTTTTGGCTTGCTGCGTGTTATCTGTCAGCTGCAGTCCTCAAGTTAAAGTGCACCAAACACCACTTTCCATTGAATAAAGTGCATCCAATTACACATTTCCCTGTCTCTATTACATTTTGATAATAAGCCCCCTCCCCCCCACATCATGTCTGGGAGGCCAACAAAGAAAGACAGACGTTCCCGTGCCACTGTGAGAGGGCCAACAGCGTCTGTGTCCACAGGCAATGGTGGACGTGGTCTGTCCTCAGGCAGGGCACCATTTTTCTGTCTAGTTATGTTGCCTATGCTATCCAGCCATAGCATGCAGAGGAGGTGGTGGCCTGGCTAACTAAACCATCCTCATCCTCTGTCACCCAAGCGGGGACTAGTGCACAGTCCACCGCAGCTCTCAGGGGGCCTTTTTCTGCATCCCTGTCCACAGCTACTCCTGCCATAGCTTCAGCATCATGCTTGGAGGAGTCAGCTGAGTGATTTGAACACAGCGTCAGCCACTTGCTCTTTGATGAGGCACAGGCATTACTTGATTCCGATGTTGTTTCTGAGGTTGAGGAAGGTAGCAACATAAGCCTACAGAGAGGGGAGAACACTGATAAACAAGAAATTGCCAGTCATGTTCCCCCAGTCGCAGCGTATTGCCAAATTGGTTCCAGTGTTGATGAGGATGGACGGGATGATGATGAGGTCACTGACGCAACTTGGGTGCCGGATAGAGCGAAGGAGAAAAGCAAGGGTGAGGCACAATCCCAAAGAGGCAGGATGTCCTCCAGAGGCAGACATCATGGAAGAGTAGGGAGCAGCCACCCTATTCCATCAGATTGTGGAGCTTGTTAGCTCCCAGCCCACTTCCCACAGCTCAGCTGTCTGGGCCTTTTTTAGCACATGTGCAACCAATTGCACTGTTGCAATTTGAAAACAAGCAGATCAAGCATGGCAAAAACACCAGCTATTTGGGTACCACATGCTTCACAAGGCATTTAACCTCCCCTCACTTAGCCAGTTGGAAAGAGCAACTGAAAGCCACACATAATGGTCGCAATTCTTCTCCTCCTCACTTCTCACCTTTCAGGTCTACCCCCACTATATCTCCACTGACAGGGATGATGGTATAGCAAAGGATGTCACAGGTCCTTGCAGCACATCTGCCAGCAGCACACCACCAGCTGTAGAGTATAGCAGGCAGATTTCTCTGCCCCAGCTGCTGCAGCGAAAAAAGAAATACAGTCCCTGCCACCCACATGCCCTGCGTCTAAATTCCAGCTTGTGCAAATTGCTAGCTTTACAACTCCTGTCTTTCTGTCTGGTGGATTCTGCCCCTCCCATGAATATGAAGAATGTGCTGTACCACAATAGCAGGTTTTCCAGTCGCTATTTCTTTGCACATAAGTCCATTCTAGCTCTGTACCATCACATGAAGGGCAATGTTGTGGCATCATCGGGCAAGGCAGTCAGCAGTAAGGTCCACATCACTGCTGACATGTGGTCCAGCAATCATGGTCAGGGATGCTATATTTAGTTCACAGCACACTGGGTAACTCTGCTTGCAACTAGGAAGGATGCAGGACAGGGCTCAGTGCTGGTGTTTGTTTTGCTGCCATGTCTCCATACAGCTGGTGGTGATGATGCGAGATTTGTCAGCTTCACCCCCTCCTCTTCCTTCATGCCCTCCTCTGCTGAATTGTCTTATGAACCACCAGTACCCACTAAGCATTCAAGGGGATAGTCAACGAGTCAGGCTAAAATATGCCATGCAGTGCTTCAGCTGGTTTGTCTAGGGGACAGAAGCCACACCGGAGCAGAGATTCTTTCAGCTCTGGAGGGGTAGGCCCAGAGGTGGTTCACGCCACGCCAGCTTGAGCCAGGAATAGTGGTGTGTGATAATGGCACTAACCTCCTGTCCGCCCTTTGACAAGAAAAGTCGATACATGTGCCATGCCTGGCACATATCCTCAATTTGGTGGTGCAGTGTTTCTTAAACAGGTACCCAGGGTTGCAAGATCTTCTAAAGCAGGGCAAAAGAGTCTGTAGTCATTTCAGGTGGTCATTCACAGCCAGTGCTCGGTTAGCTGAAATTCAGTGGGAAGGTCAACCAGCCTGTAAAAACGCGTGATTTGTGACATGCTCAACAGGTGGAACTCAGCTTAGGCAATGCTGCAACAGATGCTCATGCAACAGAGGGCCATCAACGAGTACCTGTGTGAGTATGGCACAACAACAGGCTCAGGGTGGCTCCGTTTTGTTCCCCACACCAATGGCTGCTGATAAAGGATGCACGCACTGTACTGTCACCATTTGAGGAAGCGACAAGGATTGTGAGCCATGACAATGCATGCATCAGTGACACAATCCCTGTTGTGTTCCTGCTGGAGAAGACTTTGCGTGGCATTATGGACAGGGTACTAGAGGGGGCGCAGCGGGAGGAAGAGGAGGACTCAAGGAGGAGGATTCTGTCAGTTTTGGAAGCATTGAAGCAGAGGAAGACATACGTCAAACCTTAAGAGATGGTTTTCCATTCCCGGAACCCTTAGGAGTAGTATGTGGCTGGGAGGAGGCAGTTCCAGATACTGTAATCCTCAGTGACCCAGAGGACTCTGCTTCTCATGCCTCCGCAAACTTGCAGTGCATGGCCTCCCTTATGCTTCAAAGCCTGTCAAAAAAGGACCTAAGAATTTGTGGCATCAAGGAGAAAGATTATTATTGGTTGGCAACCCTTTATGACCACTGTTACCAGGGGAAATTCTCAGAACTCATCCCGTCCACACAGAAGGAACAGAGGATGAAATATCTTCAGGATACCCTAAAGAGGAGTTTATGTAATGCTTTTCCAGTCTCTGCTAGGTTATTGCCTGATGGAAAAGCTAGTTTTGAGGCTTCTGTTGGTCAAAGGAGGAGTGGTGGAGAAGAGGGCCAACTTAGTGATGCCTTTTAAAAAAAATTTAGTCCTTGGGAACCAAGGGCTCTCAGCTTCCACATCCCATCAGCAACATCTGCATCATTTGGTGGCAAATTGTCTAGGGGCAAAAATTGACATGGAGAGCTTTCCAGTCGACGATCCACTGGGTTGCTGGGTGATGAGAATAGACCACTGGCCAGTGCTTGGCCACTATGCAATTGAGCTGCTGAGCTGCCCTGCATCCAGTGTGCTTTCCAAATCAGCATTCAGTACTGCTGGAGGTTTTATGACAGACTGTTGACCGGCTGCCATTTATCAAAATTAATCAATCCTGGATTAGCAGCAGCTATCAAGATCTGATGCTGATGTCGCCTATTAAGTGTTTTTGGGATGTGGAATATGTTCAAGACTGTCTAGGCTACCTAGCCTAGTGGATGTTGATTTTATCAGGAAGAATTTTTTGGTATATGTTTCATGGACACAATTACTACCTAAGGGCATTTTTTGCACACCTGTTTGACAGGGGCATATCATTTCAATTTGTTACAGCAAGGCCAATTCTTGCTTTCATCAAGAGTACCTCTACAGGGTTACGGTGTGAAGGCACCACCAACACTCAAAGTCCAATTTTTTCGCACCTGTTAGGCCCCATGCACACGAGACGCTGTTAAATGCGCGTTCAGAGGCAGTTGGACACTTTTTTCAACTGCACCTGAACGCATGCAATGTTATCCTATGTGTCCATGTACACAGTCTCGTTTCTTCCTGTTTTTATGCAGTTGCGTTTAACCTCGTTTTTCCAGAAGCAAAAAAATGCGTTCAGACACTTTGCTTTTCCACGTTTCAGACGCAAAATGCAGCTAAACGTGGCTAAACGCGGCTAAACGCAGGCACCTGCGTTTAGCCGCATTTGCGCTTATAAGCCTTTTTAAAGGAACCCAATTTTTTGGACCAGAAAACTCAGAAATATGATCGTAAACCATAAAAAATACTAGAAAAATTGGTTTAAAATGTCGTAATTAGTTTAGATAGTTCATAGAGCATATATACTCACTAATGCATACATGTTTGTGAAATACATACATGTTTGTGAAATATACAACGGACATTCGCTGTGCCATCAACGGATGGGTCCAATATCGACAAGCTCTGATTCTGGACCTCTCATGCAAATTTGCGACGACGTTGCTGCCTCATCAAGAGCAACATCACAAGCATTTCCTGACATATATTCAATATGGGATCCATTTCCAAAAAAAAACACAGAAAGAGAGGCAAATGCAAGTGTACAACTGCTCTCTCTGCTGCTGCTGCTCACTCTGATCAAAATGGCAGAAATAGTTAATAATACATGCTTTCTGAGCTTGGGGAGGGTCTATATGATGTCATCTTTACAAATGCTTATAAACGTGGCTAAACGCAGCTAAACGCAGCATGAAAACACAGCAAAACACGTGTTTTTAAACGCAGGTTTCTACTTTTTAAAACATGCGTTCAGCAGAGTTTGCATCTGCGTCTCGTGTGCATGGGGCCTTACTTCTATCCAAAGTCTGTGAAACAAACACCAAAATGTATTCAAAAAATCTCTAATCTTGTTCCAAGTGCACTAAATTGAGGCCTTATTATACAGAATGGCTCCCCAAGCCGTTGTTTACAAAATAAGGAAAGCTTGCTGGGAATTTTTTTTTTTTTTCTTACTAAATGCCATTTTTGCTGCAGCAGGTTCTGTACACAGTACAGATGCCCCACTTTACAGGCAGACTAAGGGAACCTCACAGGCACTAGATTTAAAGGAATTTTCGTTTTTTATTGTTTCAATTTAAGCATCATTAAATCACTGCTCATTTAAAAATGAACTTTTTTGCAAACTTTTTTTGAATTGATACATGTCCACCAGGGCAGTACCCGGACCCCCATACGTGTTGTATGCCCAATAACTTGCATATGAGCCTTCAAAATGGGCACTTTTGATGTTTCCAGTTTGGGTCCTGTAGACTTTAATGGGGTTTGTTGTTTGGTTACAAACGTTTGCAATGTTGGAAGTTCTGGCGCAAACCGAATAAGGGGGTGTTCGGCCCATCTCTACTGATGGCTATGCTGTTAGTGTAAAGGTATTCAAGCTAGGGACAGATCTTTCCCTTATGAAATGTAGCCTTGGATTGCTTTGGGATGTCAAACAAGACATGTTCACATTTTAAGTATCAACTTGTGGCAAGCCCTTCATTAAATGAGGAGATTTGCCTACTGTGAGAGGCATCTATGATCTTCAGAGTTTCATAGCCCACTTTACCATTCAGGGTAAGATGCTGCTAAGACAGCGTACTTCTGAAAAAAAGATTGGGATATCCCATTATCCCATTACTCAGAGAGAAACAACAAAGATGGGAATCATTGAAGTAGTCCCTGACAACACTAGAACATCTTTAGATACCACACTCTTACATTTATGCATCCTTAATTAATAACACCAGAAGAAAGATCCATGTTATTTCCAGCAGTAGCTGTAGTAACCTACCCGAAGGTTATAGAGAGACAAAGCAAGTGTGGGTTTTGTCCTTGTTAAGGCTAAGCTGACCCCAAACGTAGCACATACCATTCCAAGGCTTGAACTCTGTGCAGCCATGTTAGACTTTTTGCTAAGCTTATAAGCTTATAAGACATGAAAAAAACGTTGAAATGCACCCTTTGTACTTTTACACAGGCAGGAAGGTAGTGTCTGATACATACACAACCAAACAAAACAGTTCTATGTGTATGTCAGTAACAGAGTATAAAGCATCAGAAGGTTCTCAGTCCCGATCAATGGCACTATGTGCCTATGGACCCCAACCCAATAGTGGACACCCCTGTCTTGTTCCCCTCAAGAGCAAGTTGGGGAGGAAAGTATAAGGTAAATATAGAATTTGGAGCCATTTGATGGAATAGGGGGCTAAACTGAGACAGAAAGAACATTCCACAGGTATTAACACTCAACACTATCAAATGTCTTTGCAGCATCAAGTGATAGAATAGCTCTATGACCCACATTGTCTGATGGAATTTGCATGTTAACCAATAGCATTTTTTGCTATTCAGCGCTGTGTTACTTTAACTGGCAATTAGGTAGTCATGCAACACTGTACTCAAATGTAATTTATATATATATATATATATTTATTTTTTTCACACAAATAGAGCTTTATTTTGATGGTATTTAATTACCACTGTTTTTTTTTTTATTATTTAAAGGAAAAAAGACAGAATTTAAAAAAAAACAAAACCAATATTTTCTACTTTCTGTTATAAAATATATCCAAGAAAATCTAATTTCTTCATAAATCTAGGCCAAAATGTATTCTGCTACATGTCGTTGGTAGAAAAAAAATCCTAATAAGTGTATAATAATTGGCTTGTGTGAAAATGATAGTGTCCACAAATGATGGTATATATATTCGAAAATTGATCAATCCTAATGTACTGACGGCCTATCTCATTTCTTATGACCCCTTTTTGGAAAGTAGACAGTCTGAGGTATTTTGCAAGAGGAATGGTGTGTTTTTTTGAAGTTGTAATATTTGGTAAAATTAGGAGAGTAAATATATATGGATTATCTGACTGGCAGGAATGCGTCCTTCCCTAATTTAGGGTGAATTCACAATATATATGCAGTGACAGACATTTTAAATGGAGCCATGTGATATGCTGCTTCACGCACAACACTGCCCCCTACCAGAGCCAGCAAGAGAGACCTGTTGGAGCAGTGAATTGCTCCAGCAGGTCTCCTTTGCAATGTAAATTCAGCCTTAGCCTAGGTTCACACATATGCGATGCAGGAATCAGCGTGATTCCAGCGCCGGTTCCCGCATCGCATCTCTCCCACAGGCAGTTCACACTGCCCACTGTGAACCGCTGCAGGGGTCAATATAATGTTAATGACACCTCCAGATCTGTTCACAGATCGCAGTGCAAACTATGGATTCGGACAAGAATTGGATTGCATGGGTGATCTGATTCCAGTGCAGGGAAAAAAAAAGTCCCTGCACCTTTTTTTCCTGCGAATCCAATGCAAGTTCAGCCATACAACTGTATGCCTGAACTCGTATTGCACAGACACCGCATGTGATTGCCACCTGTGGTACGAGTGCGAATTACATGTGATGTCTGAGATCGCTTAAGTGTGAACCTGGGCTTAGGGAGAAAAAAATATTATAGCTTCCCATAGTTTGTCTGGGGAGGATTGTGTACTAAAATCATCCTGAAACACAGTCAATAATTCTGGTAAGAAGATCTGG